>BOPP01000037.1:3585601-3630413 GCA_017312745.1 Gryllus bimaculatus
AAATATGGCCAAGAAACGTGGCCTGACCTAATCGACTACAATTCTATATGTTTCTAAACCTTTACTAAAACAGGAGTATTAATATTTCCTTCTATTGGTTTTAAACCGAATATCTTTACAATCAATTTTTTCAATAAAAACACACCAAGAGCAGCACACAATACGCGAGAATGCAAAATAAATAACCCTCGAGAACTGTGCCGTATTTTTCAGTGTCTTCTGCGGGTTTTGTATTTTCAATTGAAATAAGCAACTTTATTTACCACCATTTCTTATGTTTCCCTGAATCAATGCCAATGGCGCGTACAATTCCTGACTCTATTACACGCAGCACGAAATCGTTTAAAAGATCATAGTTCGCGGTAGTGCTCTTTTCATGATGTAGGCAACATGACCAGGAGATAGAACACACTCAGCGACCATATGAACATATCCTCTCTAGGAGTCTCTTTTATGGCACATTTTCAGAGAAATATTTTAAAAAGCCATGTGCCAATAGATAAGCAATTGTTGGCCCACTGGCTATAGATCTCAAACGAGTTAGATATTTTCCTTGATTTCTTCAATAATGCACTTATTTTTGAAGACTTATGCAAAGTTGGTGGCATCGTCTGATTGTTTCTGCAGCATGAGTAAAATCTAGATATGCAAATTAAATGTTTAGACAATGTATCGGCGGTTCTCGAAGAGTCTGTGATTTGCATTCGCTGTATTTTCGTAAAGAATCCAAGGAGTTGTCCCGTGTAGGCGTTCTTATCACTATTGTAAAAAAAACAACGATGGAGGCGGAGCACTATTCGCTGGGTATTCTTTTTAACACAACGGAACAACGTCCATTTATCGTCATTTTAAAAGTATCAAAAAAAGTGATCGATGTTTTGCCACTTTTCACTTTACCACAGGCTAAATTGCCATTTCATTTAGACGTGTGAAATAAGTGTTAAAAGATGCCACATCAGAGCAACAGCACACGTAGAAAATAGTATTGACCCAAAACTTTGTGTTGATTAAGGCAGAAGCAGGACAATACTGAAGGCTTCCTTGCAGGCGCTTCGCATAATTAGGCATAGGTGAGTTCTGCGCGAAGTTGACTTGTGAAATCCAAAATTTATATCTTTCAAGTGTGACATAATACGGATGAAATGTTACATCAGCAGGACCTCTTTTTAAGCAATTGATAGTAGATGTTGACCACTGAATTTGAGCCTAATGTCAACCAGACTTCAAATGATGGATAATTTTTTTGAAATAGCTGGCCAATCAGTTGAAAATCTTCGACCATCATTTACCTTTTCGTGGCGACTATTTATCCGAGGAATATGAAATAGGAAGTTCATGGGAAAGTGGGTGAAATATTGCGAATTTCGTATAGAGAAACCGCTTCTTAATGGATGTGAGATATTAGTTTTTGTGCTTTTCCATCAACAACATTGACAAAAATATATCTTGAGTAAAGGCTTTTTAAACAATGTTTGGCCAACCACTTTCTTTAAATTGGAACTTCACTGACGTAGTTTGCAATTATTAGTATTACGTTTTAAAAGGGCCTTCTAATTTTATCTTCTGTTAGGCCACCAAATCGAAAATATTTGAAAAGACTGTTTTTGTTACAATTTCATAGTAGTAAAAATTTTCCGGTAAGTACAACAGAAAAAAATGTGTCTGATGAACAGAAAGATCTGAGCAGAATACTTTAAACAGTCTCGTCCATGGCCACATTGCATAGCACGTCGAAGAGAATATTGAGTGTGGGGCGCGCCCTGCAAGAGGCGAAAGCTGGCATGGAAGTGTGGGCAGTTCGGTGAGAGCGACGGGGGTGAGGGCAGCTGTCTCAAGCGATTCTATCAGACGCCTCTTGCGTTGCGTCTTGGCCTCCTCGAAGCACAACGCCCAATGCACCAACGCGCTGACCACTGAATCCACTTCTTCGAAGGAAAGCTCCTGAACGTACCGTTACGCCACGAAAACAGGTGTCTGTAAGCGTCGCCTGTTTCGGTGAAAGCATAAGCCATAAAATTGGTAGATACACTGTTGTTCTTCTTTCCATTTATTTGCTTATTTTTGATGCGCCTGAAAAATCAAATGAATAAAAATAAAAACATTGATTACAATAGCCTACCTAATATGATTATCTGAGGTAAGGAGTGGAAACGAAGTGTTTACAATTTAGCATGTGAGAATAAACTTCTTTATTGTGGAAGGACATTTTAAAGTAATAAGATTAAAATAAATAAAAATTGAGTAAAAAACATATTATATTGTACAAACAATAAGTTTTATGCGCCAAATTTACTACCTCTGCAAAAACACAAATACCCTCACACAACTGCCTCAGGTTATGAAAATTGATTAACATATTTGGAAGCAGACAATTGTGATATGGGATCTCATTACTAATTAGTGATGACGTTTCCAAAATTTAGAGAAGTTAGGACGAAAGAAGAGCAAAGTAGGGTGCACCAATAATTAGTTTAGAAGCGTACTGCACCACTTATCAGGAAAAAGTTTTAATAAAAAGTGGAAATCATTTAAAAATATTGCTTTTTCAACTTTCATTTTGTCCAGCAATTCTTCAAAAACCTCTTCATGATTCTGTCCAGAATATTTATAGATCTTATTTTAATGAAACATTTTGGTAAAAAAGGCAGATTTTAATAGAATAAAAAATCTCTATTCCAGTTTGTTGCCTACAAAAACACCGAAAGTTTCTAAACATTTGCAATTTTCAAAATCAGAAAATCAATGGAAAGTACCACAAAAATCTTCAGCACCCAAGAAAATCTTTGGACCCATTTGTGAGAAAAAGTTTGAAATTGTCGTTGAGGCTTCATGTAAAATTCTAAGCCAAAATCAAAATATCTATTTCAAATTCAAGAGCCGGCACATAAATTATATCCGATCAGTAAGTATCAATTTGGTGAAAATCTTCATTATAGTTAGCCTCAATCTAGATTATAGTTTAGTTCACAGACGGACAAACAGACAGAAAGACGTTTTTGCCTTTCAAACAATTTTTCGATATCAAGGACCCGTAAAAAACATGAATCTGAATACACAAGGTGTTAGATGTTGTTAGAGAAAGTCATTTACTACGAATAGGACAAGAATTTTCTTCTTTTATCGTATTAGGATTTTTCTATCGAAAAACGCCATTTGTCCGGCCAAACATTATAATACTACCTCTTACTACGTAGGAAGTGTAGCGAGAGAGTTTGTAATAAAATATTTTTAATTATAATGTTGCTTATATTTTCAAAGCTTCTTATTCATTAAAGCTTAATAACTAATGCTAGCGTTGCAGTGCAAATACATGATGATTGAACATTTTCAGAGCTGAATTATAATCATACTTTTGACTTAGCTTACCTTTATTTGTTGTTGAAGGTAGGTTTTTTTTAATGTTTTCTAAGTGATAAACTATAAATAAATTTAGTTGTTCAGGCGAAAGGCTGCATTGTGAATTTAGTAAGGTTAATAATGTCTTAAATTTTTACCAAAAATGTATATCACGTTTAAACGAAATAATGTTGCACATTACGCATTGGCATCATCATTTTTTAATCAATTAGGAATTTGATACAACCAAATTCTGCTCGTGTTTAAACTTTACTGCTTACTATTACTTGGCATCGAAATGCCAGTGTCTCGTTTTATTAGTTGTCCTTCCCATTCGTTTGACAGTGAATTTTGATGCATTATAAAGTTACTTCTAACACATTCCCATTGCTCCGTGATTGTATTGCATTTCGTCAGATTACAAAAGTAATAGATATGCCGACATAACATTGTGCATAATTTTAAACAATATTTCTCTATTGGTGGTTGTTTGCCTCATCGTTTCACACTTAAAATTGGGTCGCTTACATTTGAATTTTTTGCTTGCTAAATGAAATATAGTATCGATCACAGAAGCACAAAGGTTTCAATTATAGGTGAAGTAATACCGATTAAAAAACAATTTTAACAGAATTAGTATTGTACGTTTCCTGATGTGAACACTGCTAACAACAAACAGCTGTTCTGTCTCTGTGGTTGGTTAAAATTGTGAGGGGAATTCCTTATATCTTTAATTCGTCTAATTGAAAAAAATCGGTTAGCGAAAAGAGTTGGCCATTAAGATTATTAATGTTCCTTATAAAACGTTTACAACTCTTAATAAAAATAAAGTATTGCGTCAAGGAGTTTGTGGAAGTTAAATGTATTTTATGAAAATTAAATTCGGAGCTATTTTTTTATCATTCGAACAATTTCTAAAAGCGTGTTCTTCGATTTACTACGTACTTTTTACAAAGTAATTATGTTTTACTTTAACTATTCAGTACACTTTCATAATCATTTTTGAAAAGCTTTTCAATTAAAGGGTTTTTACCAACAATCACAAATAATCATAAAAATAAATAGTTTCAATTAAAAACATTATGCTGCCTAACAATCTGGTGAACCCCCATTACAACGATGTTATATTTGAAAAGGCCATTGAAAATGAGGTTGTTGAAAACTCTAAAAATCTGTAGACGCACAGACAAAAACTAAGAAGAGATAATGCGAAAATATATTTTTGTGACGTTCGACAGCGTCTCCGTATTCATTGTTGCAATATGACGTAACGTGCGTTGTCATCCAACAAAAACATTCACACAAATAGCTATAATATTCTAACTAATTAAAATGTTCTAATTGAACTCATCCTGGTGGTACATAGCAACTCTTTTTTAAATGTTTTTTCAGTTGTTCCCATGTAATGCAAAAAGAGAGGAACAGAAAAAGCCACTCATTAAACTATACGATATTATGAATCAAAGTGGCCGAATTATTTGAGTTCAATTTCCACTGATTTGTTTAACTAAAATCCAATTACAGATCTTATTTGAACAAGAGAATAGTATCTGTAACATCCAAAACTTCAAACTTTGATTCTTGATTAAACTATAACTTCCTTGATTACGCTATAACAGAAACTTAATTTTATACAATTAAAATATGCAATCGATTCATAATGAGAATCGAATTAATCATGTTCACGGCAACAGAGAAAACCATGGTGGCTTATAATTTTTATAATGTTTTCCAAAACTTCTAAAATCAGATGAAACGATTTAAAAAAAATCATATTCGAAAACCTTAACGGACTTTGCTATAACCTCAGTGACAAATTCCACCCGTGGTCACAAGGTACTTCGCTTTATGCTAGTCTCTGTGGACTACCACAAATACCACACAATACACTGACAATATAATAATATAATAATAATAATAAAATAATTAATAATAATAATTATAATAATAATAATACGTAACTGTACTAAGACAGTGCGAGATTCGCCACATCTCATGGCCGAAAGCGTCGGCCTCTGCCGTTGCCCGCAAGCCCTTCCGTTGACTTTGAACCGACGCGCGGCGCTGTCGCGGCAGGATACCATGGCAGGCGCCGGGCGTGGTTTTTGGCTTCCAGTCCGCGCCCACGCTCACCCTGCTGTTCTTCGCTGCACCCGCCGCCCCTCGCTCGGTCTCGTCCCCCTCTCCACATTGGACCCTCCAGCCGCACTCCGCTTCGCGCCGTGCCTCCCGCCCCAAACCTCTCCCCCGCCCCAAGTAACCGCTCTGGTTCCAAAGTTTCGTCCCATCTCCAACATCCGCACCCGGCACCGCCCAACGTTCATCACCGTCTCGTCCGCAATGCCCTGCTCTGCTTGCAACCGTCCCCACCTCCCCAAAGTCCAACCCCCGTGAACCGTCCCAAACCCCACTTCAACGTCCCAACCCCTCAACGCAGCAACCCCATCAACGTCCCCAACCCCTTCAAACGTCGCCACCCCCTCAACGCGCCAATCGCCCCAAGTATCGTCCCCCCAAGCGTCCCAACGCCCCCTCCAACGTCCCACAACCCCTCACATCCCAACCCCTTCAACGTCCAACCCCATCAACGTCCCAACCCCCCAACAGAACCCAAACCCGCCAATCGTCCAACCCCTCAACGTCCTCTCCTGGCACGCTCCCCAAACTCGCAACCCCTATCCACGTCCCCTCCCCCCAACGTCCCAACCCCCAACGTCCACCTCCCCCAACGTCCCAACCCTCCAACGTCCCAACCCCTCCAACGTCTCAACCCCCTCAACGTGCCACTCTTCCGAACGAGCGTTCCACGCCGCCGAATGTTCCCGCCCTGCTCTGCAGCTCCTGCTCTGCAGCCTCTGCGGCCCCTTCGCAACCAGCTCTCCAGTTCAAACTGTATTTTTTGTCAAGTTATTTCTTATTAAATAAATTAAAAATGAATTTGTCGTTTGTTGATTTAAATTTCACAGGTGCGTGCGTATTTCGTAATATTGTATAAAAATTTTAAGACAATAATTTGACGTCTTGCAGTCATTTCTTAAAATGAATTACAATACCCTTCATCGGAAAAAGTTACGTAATAATTGCTATAATTTATAGTGAATACATCAGTTAATTTAAAAGCGTAATATAATAAACATATAAAAATATGCAGAATATAATAATAAAACATGTTTGTAATATTCCTCTATAAACTCTCTTGCATCTAACATTACGTAATGGGCGTTATCTCAGAGTTATCGTGGCCCCAGAGAAAGCAAGACGTAGGTAATTACTTCAGTTTTCTTCACTCGTGAATCGACACTATTAATTGTCCTCGCATCATAGTACGGAATAATAGGAGTAGCATAATAATAATAATAATAATAATAATAATAATAATAATAATAATAATAATAATAATAATAATTTGAGAATGAGAATTAGCCGTTTACTGTTGGATAG
This sequence comes from Gryllus bimaculatus, assembly GCA_017312745.1. Taxonomy (NCBI): domain Eukaryota; kingdom Metazoa; phylum Arthropoda; class Insecta; order Orthoptera; family Gryllidae; genus Gryllus; species Gryllus bimaculatus. The sequence continues at coordinate 3,592,379 of BOPP01000037.1, forward strand.
CGCATCACACACGTCAGTAAGCCTAATAAAAAAATTAATAAATAAAAAAATATTCATTCGTTGTGGCCATTTCCAAATGGTCAATGACCCATCGCGCCCCGTACAGAGGACGTTCTTTTGGTTCGCGGACTCGTAGTTAACGGGAGCTCCGCGTGGCAGCGCCGGGGTCGCAGCGTGAGCTTGGCTGTTCGCAGTGCCGCTCAGCGTGGCGTGGCTTGGCGTGGCCTGGCTTGGCAAAGCAAGGATGGCATGGCGCCGCGCCGCGCCGCGCCGCGCCGCGCCGCGCGTCGCGCGGGGCTAATCAATCATTGCTAAGCCATTGCATGGTCCTACTATAGGAGGCGCTAGTGTCGCCGGATGCAGCTGCAGATGAGGCTCGCCAACTATCCCACACACAAATTGGCTAATTTGTGAGAAATTCGAAAAGTGTCTTCTAGATGTTCAATTATTCATAATTAATACTTATAAGAAACCTCTGAAGAAAGCGCGAACATAGACTTTATCTTTTGTAACATTGTAGGTCTGCTTGTGATCCGCGATCTCACGCAGCAGCCTTGCACGTTTAAGTATCAGTTGGCAGCAGTTCGCGTCTTAGTTCCTGTAAGAAGGTGCTCTAGCAGAGCGCGCCACCATAATGGTTTCCACCACTCTATATGGGAGTTAAGACCTATTCACAATGCAAACGTAAACATAAGCAAAACGCATAGACGTAAACATTAACATACGTGATAGACTGAAGTATTTACAACATCTAACATAAAGTTAAGCAAAGTAAGAGTTTTTATTGGCTATGAGGCATTCCAGTTTATTATTGGTTGGATATGTGAATCGAATTTGAGGAATGGTCTCGGGCCCATATGGCGTTAGTTCGTCTGTCGACTCGATTCTCGGTTTTGAGTTAACGAACTTTAATTGGTTCATTTCTTATGTTTTACTTCAGCATAAGCACAAAAGCTTAAAGCTTGCAAGCTTTAAGGTAACGCCTTATGTGTTATGCTTATGCGAACGCATTGTGAATGAGTCCGCTTATGGACGTGGTCCTAACATTTATGTTAACGCCATGCTTATGCTTATATTTGCATTGTGAATGGGCCTTTATAGGGCCCTGGCCGCGCCGCGTTCTGCTCCGCTCCGTTCCCGGCGCCCGGCGGCGGCGTGAGCGTGTCTCGGCTCAGTGGCGCCATCGAACGGTGCTACCGATGGAGGCCAAAACCGAGTAAAAATAGTCGAAATCCAGAGGGCGTAGCGTCCATGGATATGGGTGATGTGTTACATACGCTGACAATAACAGCCATTTTATTTTAAATTAATTGTAAATTGTCCGTTCGTTATTTTATTTTTGCATTGCGTTTTGTTTCGTTCATATTTCAAACATCGCGCCGATCGTTGAGGAGTCGATTCTTCACGTGGAATAACGACTCGCCTGTGCTGTGAATCAGATGTACAGCGATTCACTACATCCAGTGTACTTATGAAATAACTATCGTGTTACGAAACTTCATTATAGTTTTTCAGTGTTTGTATGATAACAAGATTAATTTATGAGCATAGTCGTTTATTTAAGTTTATTTCTTTAATTTAATGCATGTAGCGAGTTTACATTTGTACCCAATTTAGGTTAGGAATTGTGCTGGTTCAATGGAAAAGATCCGAGCCATTGACATCTGTGACGCGGAATGGCGATCAGAACGCGATTATGTAATTATGGAATCGTTTTGTACACCAATTGAAAACAAGAAATATACAGACTCTAAGATTCTCTGATGAGGAAAATATACATAAAGAAGAACAAAAATATCAACTCTCAGTATCATTATGAGCACTAAAAAATGACAGATATTTTAATAACAAAATTAATGACATATGAGCAAGAATCACGTATGTGCGCAAGGATCTTTAAAAATCAATTTTGGTTATCTTTTATCATTAAACGAAATAAGTGTTAAAATAAATAGTTATGAAGTTTTAAATAATATTAACAAAGCTTAGAAAACACATAATAAAATCACGTACAGTGGTGAATGAGGAATATTACGAATTTTAAAGTAATTGTTCCTTTGTCGGGTTACATGCCCTAAGACAAAAATCTGGCTACGCCACTGTCGAAATCAAAGTTTAATTGTTGCGAATTTTGGTTGATAGTTAAATAATTTCTTTTCCGGGCTCGTCAGCTGCCATTGTCATTATTTCCGTTGGTGTAGTGGATGTTTTTATTGCTGGAGGTAGCTATGTTTTCACTCTACTGGAACGGGAAGTCCAGCTCCGACCTATAACACGTCCGCTTATGTGCTTTCTCCTCCAGGTATCTCCCAATATAGGGGCACCACCCCAGCGAGAACAAGTTATAAGTGTCCGATTGGTCGCTCGAGGTATGAGATAATGTAGAGGATGTGTGTGTAAGTATATTTGTGTGTAAGGAAAGTAAACAAGGAGAATGAGAGAATGCACGATGCTCTCCGAAAGCAGATAAACTTAATTCCTAAAACTAAAACAAAATGAAATTAATTACATCGCAATTTCTGAATATCACAATTTATTTAAATCTAATTACTTTTACTTGTTTCAATTCCCCCATTTTCTCTTTCAAGCAGGGATTAATCAGATTTTTTAAAATTCAAGTCCGCCACTTTGAATATGCCCCTTTGTTTTGTATAATTTAAATCAAGAAAAATTCAGCATCGAACACCTTTGAAACACGTGTGTAGTGATTTTTGGGAAGATTAAATTACGTATCCGACTTTCGATTATGTTGTCGGGAATCAGGAACACCATGCGTCGTCACCCCAGCAAACGCGTGCGCAGCGGGAGGTTCAATTAACAGAGGACTAGGTTGAAGACATGTATCAGAAAGAGTGGAAGTGGAGAAAAGGAAACGAGAAGGAGCTAATGGAGACGTAGTAGACGAGGATGAGAAAGAAGTGAAAAAATGGGGGCAGGGAACAATGGAGAAAGGGACGAGGATGATAGAATTAAAACAAGAGGGCGATGAGGAGGTGGAGAAGCAGGATGAAGAAAAGGAGGAGGAAGAGGAGAGGAGAAGAAGGAAGGGCAAAATTCGGAAGAGAAGTACATGTACAAAAATGGAAAAAGTAATAAAGAGTGTGAAACTGATTAATGAATTGGAAGAGCAGGAGGAAAAAGAAAAGGAGGAAATGGAGAAAGTACAATTGCTTAGGAGTCAAAAAATTGTAACAGAAAAACGAAAAAAATGGAATTCAGAATGAAAACGTTGAACAAATATCACGGACTACGAATTAAAGAAACAAAAGAGAAGAAAGGAATCAGGAAAAAGGGTAAATAAACCCCCAAGAATTATGGAGGATATAATAATACAAGATGTGTTGTCTATGAATAAAAAGCCTCGTATCTATATAATCATGCTGCACTATTCACTTGCAAAATTATTTGTAGTATAGAAAATAAAAGTGAGACACGCCAATAGTTGAAAAATTAGCACTATTCTGAAAATATTGTTGAAATCAGAAAACCAGACAGGAAGGGTATTAAAATTTGCAAAAAGGGTATTTGTTGAAAAAAAATGTGTGTTTTAAATCCAAAAATAGCATAATTCTTTTCCGAATGTTACAGAGCATAACAGAACATTAGGTTTATTAGAACAGCGTGATTGAGATTGCAAAGAGCCTGCAATTTAAAAATTATTATATTATTTCCTGTAAAGATTTATGTATTACATCTCACGCTGAATTCAATACAGTGATTTTCTGAATCATTCGCATACCCAACCCCATTATATGCAAAATCTACCAGCCAATATTCCTCGCTTTCCCAAGTCATTGCAACTGCTCCATATTCTCCCGTGGAACAATTTGACGAATGGTTTCTCATTTCGCACGCTCACTTAACCACGACACACTAACTCCGAAGAGACTGCGAGCTTCATTTCGTATTCCTTATCCCACTGACGACGATGCACAGTGATTGTGAGGGAAGCTTCACTACGTTAAAACACCATCTCGTATATCATTTCTCCATTACACTTGCCGCGCCGCAAGCGCGAAATAGTCCTACGCAGCACAGTAAATAACGCAATTCGTCATCGCAGCCATTTTGCCGTCTTCGCGTAACCGGACCCCGTAGCGGCCCAGCCCGCAAGGGGAGGGGCGGGGCCCACCGTACCCCCGTTATTGGCAATAGCGTCGAGGATCCCCTTCGTATGCCATCGCATCGGTCGTGTTGCGCCTTCTGAGTCACGAGGGCAGCGGCTGGGGGGGAGATCGAACTGCCAGCCACCCCATTACCAGCCGGCGCATTTGAATGAGTCCGAAGGAAGGAAAATGTTGAAACATTATGAAGGTGTTGCGGGGCGTTGCTTTTTTAAGAGAGGGGGCTCGGTTGGGGGGAGGGGGTCGTGACCCCCCATGGAGGGGGCGACGGGTCTGAGTCAGCCCGCGCGGCATGCGGTGGCGGGCGACAGCGGGTCGTGATCGACTGCGCGCGTGCTTATCGATCCAAGAGTGATCGCCAGCAGAGGGCGGTGGTGGTGTGGGCTGTGAAAGGAGTTGTCGTTGCATTGAGATTCAGAACCCGTGAGAAGAATGTTCTCCGCCGATTGGTTTGAACAGAAATGTATTCTATATAATTATGTTCGAATAAAATTGCTTTGTGCGTTTAGCAGCTTTCGTTGAATATATTTAATAGAGACGGACTACAGAATAATATTTATTTATATACAGTATATAAGAAGCAAATCAAAACATGTTAGAAAATCGAGTTACGGAATTTTCATTGCATTATTCTAAGTTTCTTTGTATTTCTATCAGCAACGTTTCAAATAGTATGATAGTGCCTGAAAAATCATGAGCTTCTATATTGAGAATTTTGAACGATGCATTTAAAATCAACTTGATTTCATTTTGATAACCTATAATTTAATTTCTTTTATCTGGCTGAAAATTCTCAAAAGAGTGTCAATTGTTCTTGGAGGTAATAAACGTCATTTATTGTCTATGCGTTTCTATTTTTTATATCGTTAGCAATACAATTCTCAAAATAGTAGGGAAAGAAAAGGAAATTATTTTGAATACGTATAAGCATCTATATTATTGGTAACGTTGCAATATTTCTGATTTTTGCAATTATTTTTAATGATCGTTTAAATACAAACACTAGGAATTCAAGAGAACAAAAACGTGTGAGCTTGAACATTATTTTCCCTTTTTGGACTGCTCTGTTTTTATATTGAAGACGTAACAAATTACAAGACATATAACTGTACCGCTTTCACAAACATACTTCTACTTTTTGTGTAGAAAAGTTCAGAAAGTAGAAAAAATTGAAATGTAAGATAAATGTTCAATTGAGGTAGGCATAAGAATTCTTTTACTTCATGGCAAATATACAAAATAAATGAAAGTGGCTTTATTACTTGTGTGATTCATTGCTTATTTTATAAGAGTTAACCACTTGACTTTATAAATTAGAGAATACTATTTTGAAATTGAGATACTTTATAAATTAGTTTATAAGCTCATATCAAAATTTTGCAGCGAGTATTTTCTGCCCCTTCATCGGCTGCGGAGTATGACAATATACATTACTTTTCATTATATGCAAATTAAATGCGGGCCCAGGCTATAATCCGGTAGCTCAAGTAAGACAAATATGGACACAGAAGGGATCTAATGCTTCCCAAGACAGTAATTGCTGGAAGTTCCCGTCAGTTACAGTGCGTCGCTTTTTATCCCTGGTTACTCGACCATGACCATGACGAAATTTATTATCGTTTATTTTAAGAAGGTCCGAACAATGGGAAGTCCGCAATAATATCCTAAACAGCAAATATGCTAACTGGAAACAATGCAAACGTAAATATATTAATACTCCTGAGAATACATTGAGTGTTATCAACTGTTCATTAATGCTGCAAATAGAATTGTAATTAAAATTATCAAAACTGCAATAGTATTAATGAAAAAAACAGGAAGAATTGTTTTATAGAGTGAAGACGTATGTATATGTCTTCAAGACGACTCATATTTTAATGAATATTGTGATGCATAATTAATGACGCTTATGATTTTAATGAATATTGTGACCTGCAGCAGCAAAAATTAAGAAGGTCTGCTGAAGAAAACGGCACAAAATGGTTTTCCAAGAAATTTAATGATCAGTGCTCAAGTACAACAAATTAATTAGTCTCCTTTAACACTGTAACAAATGAAATTGTTTAACAAAAATATCTTTAAGAATACTGCAATAACATATATAATATTTAAGGTACACACAAAATAAAAGTTCTTTACATACAAAAATATCAAAGAAATTTTCCTGGAACGTAACACATGAGTTGTAAATATTTAATAGTGTCTCCCCTTCCTGGGATCCTTGGTATTCCATGACATCAGATGTGACGCATCGAGTACGTGAAATTAGTGGAAGGGTAGGGGGAATAGCATAATAAAATATTGGGATATTTCAGTCAAAATCGAAAACCTTTAACTGTTTTTTTAATTTATTTTTTGAGCTTTTGGGTTTCAAATGAAGCCATAGGCACTTCTCATATGGTCACGGAAATACATAAATGTTTTGAACAAAAATCGTTGTGGGTTTACGTAAAAGAAATACTCAGGAAACGAAGACACGAAAGGGGGCTCAGGGAATTGTAAATATAGAAATATTGTCAAATTTATTAAAATGTATAACTCTAATGTGACAATCCAATCATCAACAAAAGATCCTTGTTTTTGGAATTTGTCACAAAAGAGAAGCACGTAGGAGGTAATATGAAAGACATTACTGCGACTATAACATAGAATAAATGTTGTAGTCGCAAAGGAAATCGATACGAACCTTAAGTATGGTAGAATTGAGGAAGCGACATGCGTCTTGTAAAACCATCTTAACATATCGTCAAAAGTACCACGGTAAGAAAATTCTATAATTATTTTCAAATCCACATAAATTGAATATTCGTCAGACAGAAACGACCAAGGCTGAAAAGTAAATAAAATCGAAAATTCGTCAATAATGAAGAGTACTATATAATTATTGAAATATCGCATCAGATAATGAACGTTTTGTTAATTGTCTTAAACATTTTTGACTTTGGTTTGTCAGTTAAATCATAATTAAAAAAAAATAATAAACGGGACCACCATCGTATCAACTCCCCACGTGAACTTTAATCCTTACTTATTCAGTTTTTAAATATCGATGTTTGTCAAACTGTTCTGTTGACGGTGTTTTACTAAAATCGTTTTTTATTCAGATTATTGATGTTTCTAAACATGATTTGTTATGTCTTTTTATGTTGGCGATGTCGCATCTTTAGGTAGACTGTCGATTGAAATTTTCTGCTGTTGAAATAATTCGTGGAAATGATGATTCAAGAAAAAATACTGAAGAGAGCTACAATCAACAAGAAAAATTCTCATCGGGAAAGTAACACTAGAATAGATGATCAATAGAATGTATTCTAAATTTTCAAGTGACAAACAGAGAGAAAAGAGGTGGAATATTTTCAACATAAAATATAGAATTTCTTAAGAAAATAATGTCTTAATTTCCAAAGGCTTAATATTGTTGTCTGATTGTTCTTTTGGTTAGGAAATGAACAGTTTGCAGAATACGCTATATTTGAAAACTCTTAAGTAATAAACTATTCCTATGATTTACCAATTAATTTCTATGTTTGTGTTGATTTTTCTTTGCAATAGAATATGGACTCGCACTACTCTTCCCAGAGAGTTTAGTGTTTTTATGTGATTGTTTGTTTTGGTATTATATTTGCATGTTGATCTAGAATGAAATGGACGCAGCACTAAATGTAAATTTGAAGAACCGAACTCCTCGTGCCGAAGGCGCTCACGCAGTCAAATGCTGCCGTACGCCAGAGCCTGAACTAGTGCGTACTTCAATTAGCAGTAGGCCTGAGACACGAAATTATAAAGTTTCTGAATCTCTCATTTACATAATGTTGTCCGTTACCCGTGAGAGGTCAAATTGTAGGCGGCGCGCCAGCGAGGAACGGTTAATTATATTAGTACATTCGTTTGTGTAGTATTTTTCAGCTTTTTTTAAATATTACGCCATTTTTGATGATAATTACCATGTATGTAATAAGTTAACAAAGTACAATGAATTAAAAAAGTAGATAAATTAAAAGCAAATTTATTCTAGATTTCTTATCATAGAAATTTTAGACAAAAAATATAGAAAATAAGTTTAATGTATGGAATTATATATTGCTAGAAAAATATGTAATAGTCAACTTCCTAAGAGTTCTGTAAAACGTGTTGTCAGTTCAATTGTCATCGGAACCACTGGATTTTCGTAATTCTGTACAATGGAATAAGTTACGTATTGTGTATAAATTTAGTTAGAATGAATCTAATACATCGTTGAAGCGTTTCTTGTGAAAACTGAAATAAATGTAGAGATCAGCACGTTTCGCGGTTCTTCACATTGACAACCACAATCAAACATTCGATCACAAGAAAGAACTGACGAGAATTCGCTTTTTTTCTGGCATAGACATTGTGAATGTCGTGTCAACAATTCAAAACATTTCTTTCTCGGCGTCTTCTTCCGCCAAGACTGAAATTTTATTTTACGCATTCTCGAACGTTGTGTTCATAAACACGGTTTGTTTCGCCCTCCTATTTGTCGACTTGTGAGCATTCCTCTACTGCCTCATTCATTGGCTGTCTTTACAACTACTCCATCTGCCGGTCTTGCTGAGACTGCGCTGTCTGACCACGGGTGTTCCCCTCTTACGAACCTTCGAAAATTCGATTTCATTTGGCAGCGTCATCATCGCTACAAATACATTTTCGAGAACCACAACCAAACCAATCACGGTAAACGCACTTTCAGGACTTAATACCTTAGGAAACACCACTCTCACCACCAAAAATAAAACTTTTCTCGTCTTTGGAATCTATTTCTTTCATTTCTTTCATTTCTTTCTTTCATTTCTTTCTTTCTTTCTTTCTTTCTTTCTTTCTTTCTTTCTTTCTTTCTTTCTTTCTTTCTTTCTTTCTTTCTTTCTTTCTTTCTTTCTTTTTTTTTCTTTCTTTCTTTCTTTCTTTCTTTCTTCATTTACTTTCTAAGTTCCTTTCGAATCTCTGCTATTTTTGTTCTTTTCATTCCTCCTAACGCTCCCTCTTCCCCCTCGAAACCGTCTTTATATTCCTGATAATACAGCCGAACCGTATTGGTAAAATAATTGCTTATACAAATTATTCAATTGTAAATAAAGTACAAAATACTTAACAGATTCCAATCATTGTGTACTTGCTTGTTTTGGGTGCATTTTTAGCACAAAAAAATAAAAATTATGAGCAAAGTTATTTTTAACCGCTAAGGAACATAGAGAACAAGTGTTTGAATCTCAAATCACAACTATCTGTATTCATTTTCTGATTGAAACTACATTCCTATTTAAAAATGAAACGAATATGTGAACGGATCACTATCCCATTGGTACATGTATTCTGAAATACGTTGAACAAAGAAACTAGACAGTGGAGCCTGGTCCTGGTCGTACTTTGTCTGCCGCCATCCGCACGCCCAGCCTGCCCCCCCCCTGCGCATCTGCCGTGCGTGCGCCGCGCCGCACGTCCTTTGGTTCTTTTCATGGGCGACCGCAGCGCCGATAGCAGGGGACCCGCTCCATGCGCCGAAGAACAACAGTGCAGCGGCGGCCGGGCCGCGTGGCCAGAGCTTCATCAAGAACATATTGTCCGGCTGGCAAACAACGGCCCTGGCCGGCGCGGCTCAGGGGGGCTTTGGGTGGTGACGGTGGGCGGTGGGTGGTGAGCGGGTGATGGGGCGGTGGAGGCGAGGCGGAGTGGCCGTGGAGGCGAAAGTAGAGGCGATGATCTGAGAAGCCGAGGAAAAGCAGTATTGGAGGAGGTGATGGTGATGGACTCAATGACAGTGCGTACAGAAACGAATCTGGAAGTGGAATGGTAGATTGGTCAAGGAAGCGGAGGTGGCGTTATTGGTAAAGGCGTAGGTGGCGATGATTTAGCGACAACGGAGGAGGAGGCGGCGGTGAAGGAGTTTAGAGATGGGAGTGAATGAGGTGAAAACGGCGGGGGTGGATGAAGGGCTGGAGTCGATACGGGCTAAAGTATTGGCAAAGGCTCTGATAGCAGTCTAAATGAAAGTCGTAGGGACGGAGGAAGTAGAAACGGCGAAGAGAAATAGAGTTGAAGGGCGCAGTTTGGCAGAAGCGTCGGAACTGATAATACAAAGAACCGGCATTCTGTTGTAAATGGTGACGATGCTTCAGGAAGTGCCAATGACAGAAGACGCTGGTGGTATCAGGGTTGATGCTGCAAATTGTTTAGGTGGGCTGCGATGGTTGGCGCATTTCCGAGAAGTGACGTTTTCCCGTGCTGGAACGTGAAATATGCCGACGTACACGTGAGCTCACGAGATTTCCCCAACAATGCATCACGTCATCTGGGTCAAGCTCTTTGCTCCTGACTGATTTCCCGACTTGTGAAGTAGAGTAGTGGACGTAAATGTGTATTTGTGACGAGGATAAGAATATACCGCGCCAAGTCCGTCTGTTAGGGTAGAGCGCCGGCATTCATATGGTATTGATAGGAGAAACCAAGGAAATAGGATCAGTCGGCAGAGAACCGTAGCGACCAGAGCAGTCGGCAGCTAGAATTATTTTTCAGGTAGTGGTTGCATTCCTCCTAGCTATAGAAAATTTGCCACAGTTGAGACTCGAGACCTGGGGCGTCCCGGTCAGAAACACTGCGGAGGCAACGTGATCGGCCGAAGTCCAGAGTGCCTGTGGTTTGTGTGTGATTTGTTTCTCAAACTGTAAGTAAATACATCTTCACCATATTCTCAATCATATTCTCATAATCGTTCCCCTACCATCACCCGCCGCTCATGGTCACTACCAACATTCATTCAATGGGAGGCAATAGCAAATCACCACCTAAGGTTGAGGATGTGATCGAAACAGTTCTATAGGTGATCGTGACGTTTGTACAGAATGGATGGAAACGTTAGTACAGACTGAAGTGACAATGAGCGGTGGGTAATTATAGGTGAGCGATTGTAAGAATATGTTTGAGAGAAGGGGGTCTATGTGATAACTTATAGTTTGAGAAACAAATCACGCGCCAACCAAATGCCTATAAGCGCAGGACATACGCTGATCAGGTTGCCTCCGAGGGGTTGTTGATCGGGAAGCCGCTGTTTCGAGCCCCCACTGTGGCAAATTTTTGACATCTAAGAGGAAAGCAAACACTATTTGGAAAATAATTCTAGTCAACATCACTTTCATACTCTGAACACACCCGTTTTTGCGAGATGATGGAGACAATATTTTCTCAAAATTGTTGCGAATAAAATGACGAGACTCCTGAACTAAAGAAATGTCAATTGTCTATCTATAAATTATTTATGGGTCTGCTTACCTTTAAGATCGTAAAAATAGCGGAGAGGTTGTGATGCATTGCTGGGGGGAAATGTGTGCGAGCATCTCTCCAGCCTATGTGGATGTCGGCGCCGTATTTCACGTTCCAGCACTGGAAAAACATCACTTCCCAGAAATAACATGCTTACGAAACTAATGACCACAGTATTTGACGCGTCCATAAATACTAAATGAGCACTTAATCTGATGCGGAACTTCAATTCCTAGTCATATCTCCAGTGCATGGATGCATTTTTCAAGTCCCAGTTCCACCGAGGTAGGCCAGTTACTAGCGGCAAATATCTGGGAGGAGAATTTTAATAATTTCTAAATACGCTAACAGCTCCTCAAATTGAATCGAGGCCGATGTATTCATCTGGCGGAATTCCCCTGATCGCGGAGCGTCTTCCGATTGCGCGCTGCGGGCGAAACAGAACAAAGAGCAAATTCAGCTCCCGCGCTCCACTCAAATTAAAAGGCGAGTTAGAATGGGGGTAGAGTGGGGTGGGGCTGGGGAGCTGTGCCCAAGGGGACTGCGTTCATTTGCTTGCGGGCCGCGCCGCTCGTTTGTTGTCTGAGTCTCCGCCATCGCCTCCGCCCCCTATAACACTTCTATCGTCTTCTCCTTCTTGTCTGCCCTTCACGTCCGTTTCCACTAGCACCTCTCTTTCGTACCTTGTCTTTCGTTGTGAATCCAGTTGTTTTAGCTTTTTGAATTGTCTGAAGTCGTAATCAACTTTGAATCTGTGGCCACTTTTTACACGTCATCTTCCTTCATTTTCATATTCTTCACAAAACGCGTCCTTGATTAGCACTCGTTTGTTGTATGAAATTCTTGTATATTCTCTGAGATCCTTCCAATGCCGTGAAAGACCGTTTCATCTTTTCTTTTTCTCCCACATCTACATCCTCTAACTTCTTGCCTCACTTCTTCTCACTTTTTCTTCAGTTGACAGCAATACGTGTCTCCAGTTCAATAATTTTTCTTCAAATAATAACGAACATTTTATCACCTTTTAGACCACTACTTTTTCCGTTATTGTCATTAACCCTCCATCTCCGTCGTCAATCATTGGCAATTGATTATGAATCTGTATGTTTGACAGTTCACCGTTGTCCCCATCCAGAAATCGTATCTTTCCCATATCCACCGTCTCACCCATATATTTTCTAACTCTCACGTCAGTCAGAACTTGCATCTCTCCTTCCCAATTTTGTCTTTGGTGATGACTTCTTCGACTTGTGTGTCATCAAAATCAACTTTTTAGCCATTAACACATTTCACGCCCTACGTCTACCTTCGTTGCCTTATGTCATAATTATTTCTTGATTGTCAGATTTTTTATCTGAGAATCGTGTCATACAGAACTTCCCACTGCTTGTCCACCTTCAGTTCTATATTCTCTCAAAAAAGTCTGCAATTTTTTCTTTAAATTTTTATTTCCAATATATATAAATTGAAAATTTGAATATTAAAACCTATTGAATTTCAAAATTTGTTGACATTTTAAAATTTTGAAACTCCTTCCTACAACTTCATTATTAGAGACTAGTTTATTTAAATAGTTTTGTAGTCAGATTCTTTGAAATAATCATACATTTCAAATTTTCAAGACATAAAAATAAATTTCAAATTTTTGAAATCAAATTTTATATCTTCAATACTGAAACCAGATTTCCTTCTGAATACCATATGTTCCTCAAAAATAGATCATTAAATTGTTTTATGTTCATTTTCCAATATACTATTAACTTCTTCTTTATTTTCTGTAATACGTTTGTTTTTCAAGTCATGTCTCAAGTGGTAGTGGGATAGAAGTGGTAAAATTACAATATTAGGTAAGCATTACGAGGTACGAGAAAGTGTGCGATGTTGTATCCTCAGTAGATATTCATTAATTAATTGTTGTACAATGGTATTAAACATTCAAGAACCATTCATTGAAAAGACCTTCTAAAAATATTGCTAAGACCACCAATATCAACAATATTGTTGCACCATAAAAATAGAAAACTTTTGACATTTCAACACGGTGTACATAATTCATTAAAATGGTGGTTAAAATGATCTAAATTGTCGCATTTTTTGTTAACACGCATGTTACTAGAAATAACTTTATCACAATGAGTCATCTCGCTAAACTGCTTTTCAACTACCTGCACGTGTATGTTGCTGGTTCGTCTTTTCTAAAGATTTTGTTATTGATGAGATATATTTTGAATCATTACTACCTCTAGAACCAAGCTCTTCTTCCCGATAATTTGTATTCACTGGGACCAGTTTTTCGACCAGGAGACACTGTATTCCTTATTAATATTTCCACAACATTAACGGGTAAAACTTACACGTGGTTTAACTTTAGTTCATTTTCTTTAACGTGTATATATTTACTCGTATTTTTTTCAACTCAAACAGAACTCTACCACTTTTTGGAGTCCACTTCATGGCATTGTTAATGCTCTGCTATTCCTTAAAATTCCATATTCTCCGTACTCTTCTTGTACGTAATTCTTTCTTTTTGAGATAATGTGGTATATGTCGCAACTCCAACTACCTCATTGATTATTTCCTGTTTCATCATTCGCGATCTGTCTTCAACATTCATATCACACTTTCCCCATCTGCCGCTCCATCTTGTTTCTCCCATTTCAGCACCTCTGTCTTATCTGCATCCCCAATCCTTTATCTCTCATACTTGCTCCTTCTAGCTACATTGCTTTGGTCAAATTCCAGATGAGATCTGTACAGTCTTGAAACCTATATTATTATCCATCCACCCATTCCAAGTTGCCGAATTGCTTGATTCACTACCATCATGAACCTTCACCATCTTTCATTTTCCCTTCTTCTCTTCCGTGTCTTTCTTTCATCGTTAATGCTCACATATCCTCCAGCATTGCCATCACTCCATCGCCCTCTTCACGATTTCCTTGGCGCTCATCCAAATTCATCATTCATTCCTGGTCCTCCGTCGTGTCATCTCCCTCAACACGACTCTTATTCCACTTCCATCTCCACCTCGGACCATCTCCACCCGAGGCAATGAGTTCACTCCGTTAATTAAAAGGAAATGCCGCGATATTATCAAGGAGTCACGTAGTTGGGAAACCAATTGGGGATAGGTGTGTACGCGCTCTGGCGTCCTCCCCCCATCGCAGTGCCTCTCCTTCCCATCCTCCGACTTCTCCTTCTCCTCCTTTCCTGTATGCCGCCTCAGTCGCTTTAATTTTGAGCTCCGTCCTCATTGCTTCTTGGTACGCGTGCGGAAATCTTTGATCTACAGACCGAAGCTCCTTTCGCGTTGTTTATTGTGGTGCTGCAATGCGGGTGGCGAGGGGCGGCGGGAAGAACTGTGGCGTTTCAATTAAAAAGTGTTATTTAAGTGCTCTTTAAATACATCAGATATGGAAGGAGGTGTCGGAACGTGGAGCACGAATCTAGGATATGTATTTAGTAAGTAATGGTGGCGGCGCTACAGTGGGGTTATCGTGAAATAGAAACAGAATAAATGGGTCCAGTGTGAGTTTATCTGCAAATTTGGCTGCTTTTAAATGCCGTTGAGGGGAATAGTTATGATAAAGCGACTTGAAGTTGTATCCGGGTTCCCGGTCTAGATTGCATTAAATGCAGTTTAATGTACATTATCTACGTTAAATGCTTTTCCCGTTGAATATAAATTGTATACATAACAAGATAGGAGAAGAAATTGGCCAAGGAATTGACCAAGGAAGACTTGAATGAAATTATTTCAAATTTATATTATCTCAAGTGTGTTTAATCAATTTTATGAGTCAAAATGCTTCATTATATATTTCCGCAAAGTAGTGATGTTAAGTTATTAATATAAAGGTATAAATTAGTCGGATCTGTGAAAATGTTTCACCCTTTCTAAACCATTGTTTTAAAAGTGAAAATGATTTTATTCTACAACATATCGAACGACCAGGATTTAAACAGCAAATTACTCTTAAAAAAATGTTCCACTATACATGAGAAAACATACAAACATTATTAAGGGTTTATTAACAAAAAGAAAGGACTGAAAACTTGATTCTAGGGCACTCCGTTTCTTAGTTTTAAAGTAACCTGAGTTGTAAGCTACTATGCATTACGGATTTCATGAGCCCCTGCTGAGTTGGTCGTAGCATAAATTACAGAATGCCATGTTTTTTGTTTTGTGTCTGTTTGATAAAGCACCTGAGGATAGTTAGACATTATTTATGACTTTTAATTTCCATATAAATAAATTATACACAATATGCATATTAATCAGCTATACATAATTATACGTGAATTAATTATTTATGAAACTTATTTAATTAAATAAAAAACTATTTTTATTTGAAAATATCAAACAAGTTAATTAAAACACGAAGTTCTTAGTTTAAAATATCCTGAAAACTGTTTTGCGAAAAAGGCCTATAAAAATAAAAGCCTTAGATTATATTGCTATAATTCAATTACTGTTAATCATCCTCGTACATTCGTATACGAAATAATTTGGTTGCGGTTTTTTAATGTAATATCTTGTTGGAGGTCTTCTCACTTTGTGTTCTAATATATCCTACCTTTTTGTAATATACAATAACAGTTTTAATGTATCAATTGTGCTTCACGTTGTGCCGAACCTATTAGAATACTCGCTGGGATATAAAACTTTCCCGTGTTGTTTTTTTAACCTATGAATACACTAATTTGGGACGGTATATAAGAAAGCTAATTTTAAGGGAAAAGCATATACGATAAAAATATTTTTCCTAAACTCATTATTTTTAAAAAAAAATTACAATTTCATCCAGTTGTCTTATCACATATTTCAAATAATGCACTGTTGGTAGGTATACTATATATTAGAAATTTTGTGTCTACAACTCAAGAAAGTTGTAATTTCGTGATGTGTAATTTTTAAGACCTTATTACGTAACAAAGTTTAAGTTATTATATACAACAAAAATATAATAACACTCTACAGCAACGCAACGTTGCAAGAACTAATATCTACTGTGTACTGAGCAATTCAATAAATTATTCAGACGGTTAACTAAGGTTTTTTTGCAGAGCTAGTTTTCTAAAAACAAGAGATAATAGAAAATAATTATCGACGAGTCCAAAGTAAGAATGTCTGTTTTAGTATTTATAGTCTTTATTAGGCAAGAATACGCAGAGAACGAACATAATAATTATAAAAAAACTTTGGCGACACAATTCTTTTCTCCGCTATCTCGCCGTCACTGTTCGAGCAAGAGGCTTTAGGCGCGTACTTGCGAGTCCGTTGCGTAGATTCTTCTCGATCGAGCGCACTGTACCGGAAGTTCATCTATCTTTCCGCCGCGAGCGAAAGCGCGCAGAGGGCGACGGAAAGAACGAATCCTTGCGAAAGAGGTCGATTCTCTTCTGCATCAGTGCGCTCGTAATTTATTTTGACGGGCAAGACCCGGACACGCGGCGCTTGCCGGACTCTAGCAAAACGGCGAGGTTGCGTAAACAGGTAATAAACTTAAGTAAACACTGACAAGAGCGCGGCGATAAATTTACCTAACCCGTTGCTCCTCTTCGCTTTACGATTCTTCTCCGTTACACTCCAGTTCGCCGCTGCCAGATGCGGCGGGCAATAGACGGGAAGAGGATGTGGTGGGGGCTTGGTAAGCAGTACTCGGCGGCATTGCCAACTTCTGAATGTTTTGATGTGTTATAGTTTTCAATAGATAAGTTAAATGCTTGAAAATTCTCCAAAGAGAACGCTCTGTGTGGGACTGCTTTCGCGGAGTCTTTTATTTTTTTATGATGAGTGGATGTGATATAATACCATGAACAAATGAATTTAATTAAATGCAATAACATCAGTTGAAGTTATACTACAATGTACCACCTTGGCATGCTACTTATTACATAATTTTCCCTCATTATCTGAATATTCCAGTGAAACCTATACTTGATTTGCTCACCTCATTGCATGAGTAAACATACAATGTGATTGATAATTCTTGATGAGATATTATTGCTCTTGCTGCATTGCCAAAATATTACACTGTAGTAGTTTTGGTTTTATAAATTACTAAATTGAAATGTTTATACCATTCACAATTTTCTATGTCTACGTGCCTGTCTGTATCAGGTGTTCGTCTTTCTTTCTCACGTGTCATTTTCAATATTATTCAACAGAAAAATAATCTCAAATCATTTTATACAAACAAAAGATAGAAGTTGAAAAATATATAATTTGAATTGCACGTTCGTATGCACGATGTACACTAATTTGAGGTGCAAAAAACAGGAATATTAAAACACGTGCAGGAAGAGCAAAAACACGTGCAGTGAATATTAAAATGCATGAAAATGCTCACGAATCCGTGGATTTCTTTCTATTTCTACGTAGAAGGTGTAAAACATTATTCTACAACTGTCTTTTTTTATAAATGTAGTTAATATTGATAAAGTTGATAATTGTGTTGATAATTATAAACGAAATAAATAATAAATCTAAATACCAAAATGGTTCTAACTATTAGTGTTGTGATTAAATTTGAACACTCTTCGTTCCGTAAAAACGGTTTTGTTTGTACAAGCTACAATGCAAAATCGCAACAACAAACTTTTCAATTTTTTTGTGAGTCTAGGTGGTGCACCTCAGACTAGTCAAGTTGAAGTTTTCCAAGATGTCTAATAGCACCGCACTTCCATAGTTTACCGAATTATCACGAATTATCTTTCCACAGTTCGTCAGCACGACCTGAGACAGTATTACACCTCACACAAGTACTCGACAAAGAACCACAATCTTCTCTGTTGCAACGTATCTCCTGGCCTAAGTCGCTAAGGCCGATATCGCTAAGGCTGATGTCGCTAAGGCCGATGTCACTAAGTCCGATGTCACTGAGGTCAAAGTCGCTAAGGCCATAGTTGTCTCGTGCCTGAAGGGACATGAGTTCGCGACCCGACCTTGGGCCTAGATGTTTGTGTATATCTATATGTTTTTAATTGCCCGTTCATTCATCATAATTATTCAATAACTTTATCCCCAGGGCTAAAAAACCTTGGGGTGTAAAAAATGATTCAGTACTGAAATTCTGATCCCCCAAGTATGTCACGTGCACCCGGGAGAATATGACTGGGCCTCAGTGGTCCAATGGCATGTTGTCCAATTGCCCAGTGGTCCAATTGGCGACTAAAAAACAACCTAAAAATTCGATACATTACAAACTCTCTAAGAATGAGAATATTAATTTATTCCTCCCACTTCTAATGGTGGGAGTCGTTAACTGTGCCCTACGACCGCGCAGCCGTTTACTGCAAACCGCGGTGTGCCTCGGGTGCCGAGCCATTCCGTGCTGAGGAAGGCGTTGGCAACCGCGTCGCGCAGCGCCGTCAATTCCGCGGTGCAGCTCGAGGCGCATCTCCGAGTATCAAGATATACAGCGGGGCGCTTCGTCTTGTTGGCGGTGCTGGCAGCGCAGAGGCTGCGGTCTCGGAAGGCGGGGAGCAGAATGGGTGAAATGGAGCAGGAGGGATACGAGGGCGCGGGCGGTGAGAAGTGGCAGGCAAAATCTGAGCGCTGTGTGATGATGCCGGTGTGGAATGAAGAAAATGATGATGTAGCATGTGGGAATTGGAAATTCATAGAGATGTATACGGTATGGCAATTAAACCGTGATTGTGGGAAGGTTAAATGACGCGGAGGTATAATCAGGGTTGCTGAGAACCAGGGAGGAGGGGGATCGACGAAAGGATGAGAGGAGGAAATCGGTTCCTTTTCTTTTCAGAAATTCGCATTTTCATTCATCGGGATGTCGTAAGGAAAAAGGATCCGATTCTTGATTGCCGAACGCCAATTCTTATCATGGAGGGCGGGCACAACAGATAGAGGTCAATAAAAATTCTGGATGGCGTCAAAAATTAGGGATGGAAAACTAGGAAGTGGTATAAGGATGGGTGAGAATAGAAATTGTGAGTTGATTTTAGGTATAAGATGTAGGAACATCCAGAACAAAGTAAGTTCGGTACACGGACGGAGAGGTAAAAAATAAACAACCATGTGATAGACGAATAAACATCAAAAACGAAAAGTTGGAGCACTAGAGACGAAGCAAGGTGGGATAGCGAAAGTGAGGCCATAATAATGGGATCAATAATGGATTAAATATGCCTACTTGAGGGTATCAAACGAGGCACTGAAATTGGAGTGGAGGTGCAAGTGCACGTGGTGTGGGCGCACAGTAAATGTCAAAAGTAATAGAAAGATGCAAAGAATATATAATAGGCTATATAATATTGGAGTGCAAGTCAGGCAGAAGGTGAAGGGGCACATTAAGGACGTGAGAATCGAGGTGCGGGAGAATGACGGCGACGGGGGGGGGGAGGGGGTAGAACGTCGCCTAGAGTCGGAGAAAACGCAGTCGATATGAGGACGTGGCATCATCGCGTTCTTGACTGAACGACATGTGGGTGCGGTGATGCAGGACCAAGAAAAGTGGCGAGGGATGGCGAGGCGGACCGGGTCGATCTAGACCGGGTGGAGTCGGTTTCATTGTTTGCTTGACTAGTGGTTCCGGACACGTCAACAGATAAGAACACTAGTCCCGTAAGTGTACTGCATGTTTTCTCCCTGGATTTGGCGGTCATCTTCTCCGCTCGATGATGAGATCCAGTGTCGACCTACAGTCGGTTAGCAGAATTTTTCCCACCAGGTATCTCCCACCAGTGGTGCACCGTCCCAGCCGGTACCAGCTCTAAGCTCTCCCCAAGTCTCCCGGCATGTGTGGTAGTGTAGTGAAAGTAAGTGTAAGTGTGTGTATGTAAGAGGTCGTGATCCGACACGAAAGAGGAAGGAGAGATCGCGCGCAGTTCGTGGCCCGTTTGTTAGGGTACTGCTCCGACATTCGCCTGGTGTATGATCGGAGAGCATGGAAAACTACCGATCAGAGCAGCCGGCCGCTAGAATTCTCGTCACGACAGCAACTGAAGTAAACCTAGCTATATAGCCCATATCGAAATTTTGCCACCGTCGGCACTCGAATCTGGGACCTCCTGATCAGAGGCACATCAGGTATCTCTCCCAGTCCGGACTGGTCGAGCAGAGTCGGATGGGATCGGGTAGTGTCGGGTCGGGACAGATCCGTCGGATCGAGTAGCGTGGAGTCGAGTCGGATCAGCTCGATTCGAAATTGGTTCGTGTCGCGGCTGTAAGGGTCAGATCAGGCCGTGTCGAGATGGGTGGGATCGGGTCGCGTTGGGTCGGAACGTCGCTTTGCGGTTTGTGGTAGGTCGTGTCGCGGATTGTGTATTGGCGAGGTGCGGTGTGGCAAGACGGGGCCGGGCGCAAGAGCGGCGAATGTAGAGGCAAGGCGCTGGGAAGAGCGGATTGGGGGCGGGGCGCCGAGAGGCTGGGTAAAGGATAAGCAGAAGTGAAGCGAGCGGAGGGCCAAGCGGAGAGGGGAGGCGGGTTCGGTGTCGCGTCCCGGAGCAGTAGGGTGGTACCGTGTCCGACATTAAGCTCTTGATTAAATGACCCAGTTCATGAGATAGAGATATACTGTCGTTGGCAGCGTCGCCCTAGTAATCTGCGGGGCTCGCGTCGGCGGATGATTACCGCGTCGGAGTTCTCGGCTGCTGCTTCGATTGTTTCCGCCTTTGTAGGGAATACGTGTCACTGGCGGTCTAATGGTGAGGTTGCTAATTAAATTATAGAGATTTCTGTGTTAAGAAGAGTAGCCAAGTTGTATGATTTCATTTTAAATTTTGCACATAAGAGAAATAAGTGACACGGAAAAAGATGCTAATGTACTTGTGTAGTGTTCTAGAAAGAGATGGAGTGTTCCAGAAATACATGGAAACAGTAACCTATTTTCCCTAATAATGATTGAGGAAATCTAAACAAAAGGGCAATTTTACTACATGTGAAAAGAGCATTTTTTTGTTTAAGGAAAAAAAATTGCTGCATAGTTTTTGTTACATACATTTTGGACATCTACTATTAAAACTAATTAGATATGTATCTATACTTGTTTATGTCAATATTTTTTTAAGTTATGCGCATTGCTCTTTGCATAATTTTCCATAAGAATTCAAAGGGAAAGTAGAATTGCAGAACATTACCATGGATACAGATTAGCCGCATCATTATTAAAAATTAAACACTAAATTCATTCTCGTAGAGAGGCGATAATGGTGAAAATTAAGATTTACGAAAATGTTAATACGAATCTCGTTCTATTGCAGTAAAATGAAAAATGTTCATATATTTTCATTTCGAATGTTTTTCATAGTTCTTTATTCATTTACAATCCATAAATGAAATATTTTACACATTTGAATTAGTTTTTCATCAGTTTATAAATGTAGGCAGTGTAACAGAGAACGGTTACATAAAAGTATCATATTTTGTTGCTCATAATCGGTTTGTCTAATATCCAAACAAGTAACATATGTATATTATCTCGTTTTCTTGTTAAGATCTGATGAAATTTTTTCACCAGAATTTTTCTTTCCCGTCATTTGAAATGAATCTAAAAAAAATGTATTTCATTCAAAAGACAGCTTTTCCAGTTGTTCAAAATAAAATATGTTGCTTGGTATTTTTGTGAAGAATGAAAGCCATATTTTAATTCGTATCGACAATCATAAGCACGGAGAGGTATTTTACAGGTTGACAAGAAAAAATTATGAAATCATTGATTAGATTGAATTTCAAGGTCATTGGTTAAATTATTTTGAATCATCGTACAAATTTACCTCGTTGCCGTAGAAATGATCGTAAAGTTTTGTAGGATAAAATACCCTGAGGTCCTACAATTTCATAAATTACCGTTCATGTAAAATGCAAGTACACCATATGCCTAGCAACACTGCCTGGAAAGCAACATAGCGAACATAGAATTCCTGGAAAAGTCTGGCCATGACGTATTTCATATCACAAGAAAATGAGATTTTCGTCCAATTTCTGACGCAACGTTTACCGACGGACATCGTAATATTCTCTGGCTCCGGGTGCAGGTCTCGATTCTTGGATCTGAACGTCATCACCGTGTGCCGCAGAACCATTCGGCGAGCTATATCGAATTCCTCGAAGGGCTTCTGGGAACGATTCCTCGCGGTATGAGTTCGCTACGTACGAAACAAGAGATTTATCCATTTTCTTTCCATAACGAGATTTTTCGTTATACCACATATGTTTCGAAGAAACCTAAGAACGAGTATTAAGTTCTCCATCAGCGGAGTTGATTAACCCTTCCACTGTTTCTCTGTTCCTTCACATGGATTCTTTTCAGAGTCAGATTTGACCCTACATGTTTAACCTTATAGTTTACAAGTACATGCATGGATGTTATTTGGAATTATTAGCAGAGAAAAATATGCTATTTATTTGCTTTATTTACTGAATCGTACTAAAAAACAAGGAATAATATTATTTTCAGAAAACATTCTAGAATATCCCCATAAAAACCTATGAAAGGTCTTATCTTTAAATAAAGAAATCCATTCTAAACTTCAAACCAATAAAGTCAATATCAATAATATGCAATTTATTGAATACGTTGTATACCGGAATTGATGTTGTTTTGTTTGTTAATTAATGGAAGGAATGAAAATGATTAAAAAAACGATAATACTAAAAAATGTATGAATATTGACAGCGTAAAAAAAGTTTTAAAATCATATAATTGAATTCAAAACTCATAAGATTGAACAATTTTTTCTTCACGAGCTTTAGTGTCATTAGTAGGATTAATTTAAATCTTCTTCAAACAATATCTCCAATAATCCTAAGTAAACATTTTTCTTGACAATTCCCTGAAATATCGACTATATCGAATTAAAACCTATCTGCAATAATGCTTTACAAGTCATGCAGTTTATATTTTGATCATGTCTTTTACAATGATCCATATGCGCAAATACATAGTCTGAAACGTCCGTAGGTTGCAATCGTGAAAGTTCTCAATGCATGTTGTTTTTTATATAATATACTTTATTAGTGAAACGAATATACACTAGTTCAGTATTATTGTATAACTTACCATCCATGATGTATATTTTAGCATATATGTTAACTTAAATTGCAATCTTACAACTAAATCTTAACCTACGACATCAAAGGAAACTCACAGGCACCTATGTGACTTAAAATGACTTCTGAAAATTATGCTGAGGAGATGAAATCTATGGATATCTATTTTTTATTCTTGTTAGGAGCTGTAGCGTGTGGCTAGCGCGTCGTTAGTGGGTTGCTTGGGTTATTGTGTTTATTTTCGGAGAAGAAATTGTGTTAGGTAGGAGCG
The DNA here is from genome assembly GCA_017312745.1 of Gryllus bimaculatus. Taxonomy (NCBI): domain Eukaryota; kingdom Metazoa; phylum Arthropoda; class Insecta; order Orthoptera; family Gryllidae; genus Gryllus; species Gryllus bimaculatus. The sequence goes on from BOPP01000037.1 coordinate 3,616,062, forward strand.
CGATGATTCAAAGTATAGGCAGGTAAATTAAATTCTTTAGTGCAGTGAATTTTTGAAGATGAACCAGCGTGGCATAGTGGCAAGCCTGAGGAAAATTATTTCGGCATGATCCTGTAATTATAATAGTTAGTTTTTGAGGCATTGATCCCAGATAGGGCATGCATACAAGCAATTAGGGGCTAATAATTGATTTAAGATGGGATGGCATTGTTAATGAGAGCTTACTATTGCCGATTTAAGAGTGCTTAGTTGACATAACTTTTATTGCTTGCTGTGCTTACTGTTATATGTGATTTTCCAATTTGTCTGTATCACAAGATCACCCTACGTATTTAACAGATCATCTGTGTGAGATCCAGGAATTGGGTTAGCTTGTTTATACTTCGAGTGGGTTGGGGTTGAAAATGTTCTTAATGGAATATTTTGGCGGACAGATTTTTAGGATTTAGTTTGATTTCCATTTGACATACCATCTCATAATTTTATTTAAATGTGTTTATTGTACAGATTGATTAGTTGAATGATTAGACATGAAATTGCGGTGTCATCGGCGAATTGGGCGATGTGCGTGTGATGTTATGGGAATGTCGGCTGTGTATATGTTGAAAAGCTGAGGGACAGTGGTGAGCCTTGAGGTAATCCAGCTATAATTCTGCGGGATTGGATGTGTGATTATTAACTGTGACTGAAATGTTCTATCTTGGAGAAAGCTATTAATGGTATTAATTAAATATAGGGGTACCTATTTCTAAAGTTTGAATATTAATCAAGGATACCACACTTTGTAAAAGCTTTCGAAATGTCTAAAAAAGGTAACTATTGTTATGGTTGTTTCTTTTGAAATGCCGTGTTGTATGGTGCTCCGTTGATCTTAATAATGGATGAAGAAGTTTGAAACTTTATTAGTGAAGCCAAATTTGGTGCATTGGGCATTGTTCGAGTTTTATTCAATGGGAAATTAGTCTTTAAGGATTTAGTTTTTCTAAGGATTTTGATAAAGTAGGAGAAGGCTAATGGGTCTGTAGTTTTCATTCTGGATAGATTTTTTGAATGGCTTGGGATGGGTTTACATTTGAATTTTCCAAAATAACGGAAGTAACGGATTTCTAATTATTTAATTGTTAAATATTGATTGATATTGCTATTGTGGGTTAGGTAAGTTTTTAAGATTTTGTTACTTATTTTTGGCGTGTCCAGGGGCTTTTATTGGGAAATTCTTAATTATATTAATGATCTCATTTGGGGGAACGTAGTTGTATTTGTGTGGTACGTTATAGTTGGGGCAATGCTATTCGAGTATGTTTGAATGCGATGGGTGAGTTGGTGGCATTGAGTAATATGTTAGCCAATGATGACTAATGCTTCAGCCTTCTCATAGAAGGCAATTTCTGCCGCGTTTGAGAGTTGTTAATGGGTATTATGCTTTCCTTTTTCAGATATTGTTTTAGTGAATGTGCCAACAACGTGTGTTATTTGTGCGAGGACTGGATTAAGTGGACTTGTAATGTTGTTTGTTTATGTTCCCTTAGTGATGCATGTTATTGGTTATATTATCAATTTTACAGCAAATCTTATAACAAAGAAGTTGACAAGAACAAAGCACTAACGCAAGCTCATTCCAAATGGGACAAATCAACCTAATTTTTATTTCTCATCTCTCTGTTCTTTTAAATCTTTGAATCCTTACCCTCAAGTTATCTGGCATGCTTTCTTGCTTAAAAAGGCAATGTACAATCACAAATTAAAAAAAAATACTCCAAAAATCAGAATACAAAAGGAAATAACAATACACCACAACTGACACAACTAATATTTTATTCCCATAGACGATCCAACCTGTTCTCATCTACGTTCTCGCTGCTGATTTCAGACCTCATTTCTGACGCACGTGCCCTCCCACTTACAATTACTTTTTACAGCAAGGCTAACAACAATGAAGAAACCGCTGACGCAACTGACATTTCATTCCCACCGAAACAATCCAACCCCGTCCTTCCCTCTTCAGTCTTCAGTCCTCAGTCGCGCGTCCTCGCTCAAAAGGCGATCGCCCGCTGGGCTACGCGTCGCAATGAGGAGGGCGTCAAGAACCGACGACGTCGCCTCTTGAATTAATTTGCGCCTCCTCCGCGGGGGGCGCGCGCGTCGGCGCTCGAGTTGCACGCTACGGGGAGGGGGGAGCGGGGCTTCCAAATCCGACAACAATATTACACTCCTCTCGCGCCTCGTGTTTGTCTATTGTCGGCGCCCTCGCGGCTGGTTGGTTCGCGAGGGCTTCGCGGCGCGGCGCGGCGCCATCCGCCGGGGGCCGTGAGGATGAGGATGAGGACGCGGAGGCGCTGGTCCCTGCTCATTCAGACGCTCACGTACTCGCTCCAAACCGTAAATTTGTTGCTGACTAGAATTTTGATGGAGATAAAGATAGCGGCAGCTGCCATTCGACGCTGGTGGTGGCTGTGACGCAGAGAGCTCAGTTTTGCTTGAGGTGGGATAGAGGGTGTGCTGAAAGGTGCGTCCGGGGTGAATGTTTTTGTGGCCCAAATATGAATATAACTGCGTGTACACGTTCTCCAATAACAATATTTTTTTTGAAACTACAATATATTCATTTTATCTCAACTGATCATCTTATGCATCGTCTTTATAAGGATTCAAGTGACGATTGCAATTGTTGTATCGTCCTACATCTTTCTTTCTTAACCCGCATAGGATTGAAGAAGTGGTTTAATTTATCGAGAGGGTGTGAATAGGTTATGAAGTTCTCATTCCCTAACTTACGCACTGACTCGGAACCTTTAGTTTTTACAGTTTAGAATTTTGTTTCAGATAAAGATGGGGCAGCTTATGTCCCGTGCAGTGTACAATGGTGATGCAGGAAGGATGTAATAAGACGAGTAGTGCGGTGTAATATGTGTGATATGATTTGAATGCCTGTATCCGACAGTCAGATCCATCATTGGCCTCTGGCCCGCAATCATTACCCGACTCCCCTATCTGCGCGAGAAGAAAATAGAGAAGAGGATAAGTGGAAAAAAAGATCAAGGCAGATAGGGCCACTGAAAAATTACAAACATGTTTCACGTCTCTGTTCCCTGTGCTACTACTATTAATATCTACTACATTCGTCCCGGATCATACCATACACTACTAGCAATATGTTTTTTAAACAAAACGCATTTGACATATTTCGTTGTTATCTTTATTCTACATGCGCTTACGTAATTAGTGAAGTTATTGACCATTGTAAACCAATAGTATTGATGATGATGATTTATTTCAGTATTTATCAGGGTACAACTCATTTCACTCTCCTTTCCTGCGCCCCCTCCGTTCATATATAATTACTCCCCATTTCTGTTTCATGCCCCTTGCCAAACGACTCTTGCAATCGTACTCGCATAGCAGCGAACGCTATAATGACAGTTTATACGACGTATAGCGTACGACGTATATCATATGACGTATAGCATGACTACTGAGGGAGTGTGAAGGTGTTGACGAGCCTTCAGAAGCGACATCACATTTGTGAATTCTGTTGCGTGAAGGCTCATTCATATGAAGTAAAGGTGAAGGCGAAAGCGGGAAAAATATACAATATGTGTTTACAACTACATTTGAGTGTACATTACTTCTTTTGGAGTTGATAGATATGAACCAATTCTGGAAATACAGTATACAACAATATGTGACAAAAATATTTTATCTAGTCACAGCTTTTGTTGCAACGTTGTGATAAAACTTAGTAAGGTATGGTAATTTCATAGCTCTGGAAAATTTGTTGCTTGTTAGACGGAAGAGTCGTATCTGTGAACCACATTCAGGGATGTTTTATTGCTTCGTTGAAGGAACATTTTTGTTGTTGTTTTCCGAATGACCGTAATTAAACATAGCTATTTTCTATATTTTTCAAGCACAATAGTGTATTACAGTGACAGCTGTAAGTGCAAAAGAGGGATAAATGGACTCTGTTGCGTTAAAAAGAGAGCTGAATCAGCATTAGCAGACAATTATGTTCCCCTCGCAACTAAAGCAGAATACACTTAGGCCACTACTGTGCACACTTCTTTAATTGTACTGGCACTTTCCGTAACTGAAACTAAAACATTCTGCGGCGAAAACTGAGCGATGTTTAGCGAAAAAACAGCGTTCTCTCTAGATAGTGAAGTTGGCGTGATAACTGTGGGAAAAGCGTGTATTTTGAAGTTACAGAAAAAATCGTAATTAGCTGTGCTTTTATTCGTACAATGGGTAGTAATGAAATCAGTTGATTCAATAGTATTTCTCACATATTTGAAAATTTGTTCAAGTTTTCGGTCCTCATAATAATTATTTAATGTTATAAAAAATGATCTCATAATTTGGTAGCATGGCAGGTCAACAATCCAAAGAAAAATATTTGTCTATAACGAGTTATTTATCTTATCATATACCTTTAGAAGTGCTCTAATTAGGTACCGAAATTTAATATAATTTAAGAGCAGTTCCTAGCAAAGAAAGGAATTATCGAAAGCCACACGTCACAATCAACAATTCTCAAAAGTTTAAAGACTCGTCATTTCCCATTGCTCCTCCCCACTCATCACATTATCTTTAATGATGAATATTCTAAAAATTAACAATTGTTTGCACTTTTATGAGTCGATGTTACTGCTCATTAGAAATCCAGCAGTCCGTTCTGGAACATTCTCTGTACAGAGCGTCATACGACAAGCTTGCTGTTTAGACGCTCCCTGGTCCTCGGAGTGGGGCGCGGCGCCGGAGGGGTTGGCCGGGGCAAGGCGGAGGCGCAACGTGGCAATGGAGGTGGCGGGGCGCGGGGGCGGCGTGGCGCGGGGGCGGGCAGGGGCGCGGGGCGGCGGGCCGGGTGGCGGGGGCCGCCGGCGGGCGGCGGGGGGCGGCGGCGGGGGGTGGGGCGGCAGGCGTGGGCGGCGGGAGGGGGCGGCGTGGCGCATGGGGTAGCAGCGGGAGGCGCGTTTGGAGTCAGCACATCCTTGAGGATTTGCGACGTGCCAGTCGCGGTATAGCCTAAGTAATCACGTGTAGCAGAGGGTGAGGCGAAACAGTTCCTACGCATGGCGTCGCCCAATGTATGAATATAGTCCTACTTTGTTTGCGCGGCAGGGAGGGGTTTGGGGAGGGGAGACCGGTGTCCTGCTGATGAAGATGGATGCGCTACGAGTCTTCTTATTACTTATGTTCTTTGCGAGAAGGGTGCGTCCTACGTGCACGAATGTCTCCGAGGGAGAGATAAGAGACGTGGTTACGTCTGGGGGTAGTCGCGTTTGGTGTGACTTATATGCGGGGTGGTTCATTTAGAGGATCAAGGATCGAATGAAGATACGCAACGAAACATAAAGTTGTTTTATCTTTGAGAATGAAGTGGTGAGTAATGACAAGTGAGGGTCACATTGATGTGTTTTGACACCTTTTTTAACGTTAGGTAGATATTAACAAAGAGTATTCAAACAATTGCTGAAGACATCACTAAACGAGTTCTTTCCATGTGTCTATGTAATAGTACGAAATTTATAAACAATTCCTGATCATGAGACCATAGTGAAACCTTTTGCCAATGAGATGTTCGTTTGTTTGTTTTTTTTAGTTTGGGAAATTGAAATATTTATCTTATTCTATTTAAAATGTAAAAAATAATCATATAATTTATAAAGTAACTGAACAATATTATGGAATCTCATCTCTGCACTGCAGGTATATAATATTCATCACTACTTTTAAATACCTCATCTAGTATATAACTTAGTTCACTTAATAGTCTGAAAATTGGAGTAAATCTTAAGTAGTTTTATGATATCCGATTCTATAAGTAATTTTATGAAAAACATTTAACACATTTGTAAGACAAAGTTTACGACAGAAAAATACAGAAACGAAAATGGTTGAAATGATTAATTTTTACAATACGGAGCAAACGAAGTGCATCATAAATTACGTCCGAAAATTTCATTGATTAAACTTTTTTAACATGAGTCATCAAACAATTGAAGTTTTACACATAAAAATAACATTACAATTCCACATAATTTGTTACTAATAAATCTGAAATAGAGTCTGTGTTCTTATATAATACTAAAATGACATTTGGTTTATCCATAAAGTATTCGTTCTTAATATAGAAACGTTAACTTCAAATCTTCAATTAGTAATCATCTTATTTAGCTGCCCACATTTAAAAATTTCACGTATGAATGACATAGAGCCATCGAGAAAAATAATTGGTCAGCTTCAAGATCCATTAGAAAGCACACCCAATATAAAAATATTCGTCGTACTTCCCATGTTATTTATACAAGTATTTCCCAAAAAGGTTGTTTTTAAATATTTCAAACAATAGAAAGAAAAAAAATTAAATACAATGACGTGAGTCGAAAATCTGAGAATATCTATCATGCAAAATTAAAATAGATTCATCATTAAATGAATTGTTAATCTGTAAAAACGAACATTAAATTACACATAATACACATAATTTTCTTTGCCGTCTCCATTCGTCAAGAGACTTCAAGGCATAATAACGCGCACACAATACGCATTTGACATATACATTCACAATTACCGCCGTCGCCGATTCCATTGATTTATGGAAAACCAGGCGTCTCCAGCGAGAGGGGGAATAAAGTGCGAAGACGATGCTGGCAAAGGTCGCGGCGAAGGTGATGGTAGAGACCGTGTCGCCATGTGATGGTATGGAAGTAAGGGGGTGTGACGATAAAGCGATATGGCACTGTGGCGGTGTGACGATGGAGCGGTGTGAAACTATGGTGGGGTGGCAATGCAATGGTGAGGCGAAAAGGCTGTGTGGCTGTGAGACAATGGTGTGACTGTAAGGCAGTGTGACGCTCCATTGTGAGGTGGTGGCAGTATGCAGTGGCGGTGTGGCGGTACCGATGGCAGTAGCGGTAGCGCTGTGGTAGTATCTAAGTGGTTGCGGTACTTTGGAGGTCGCTGTGGTATGCTGGTGACGGTGGTATGACAGTGATCGTGGGGATACCGGGAGCGATGGATTAGAGCATCAACTGATGCCACTGCAGTGCCTCTGATCGAGAGGTTCTACGTTCGAATCCCTGGTGGTAGCAGGATTTTCGACACTAGCTTGTCGGGTCGAATTCAGTCGGTCCGGAGAAAAATTCTAGCGGCCGGGTGCTCTGGTCGGTAGTTTTCCATAAAATATCCGATCAATACCAGGCGAATGCCAGAGCAGTACCCTAACAAACGGTCCGGGTCTTTCCATTTCTCATTCATCCATTCATTGTCCTACCCTACCCCTTACTTACACTACTATTTACATGAACTGCCCTTCCACACATGTCGGGAGCTAAGAGCTTGTCCCGGTTGGAGCGGTGCCCCGCTGTTTGGTGATACCTGGTTACGGAAAATCCTGTTAGCCGTGAGTAGGTCGGCGACAGATGTCACCTAGCGGGAGAAGACCACCGTCTCCTTCCAAGGAAAACAGCATGCACTACACTTACAGGAATAATGACCTTGGCCGTTGACGCGCTCGGCATCACTAACAGTCAATCAAGCAATTAACGATGGCGGTGAAGGTGGGAGTTTGAGCAACAGCTGTGGCGGCGATAATGACGGGAGCAGCAGAGATTGCTGTGTAAGTGGGGATGGTGAGTGGTAGGGGTGAGGGGTGTTTGAAGGCGGCGATTGCGAGGAACGAGCCTGGAGAGGCGGCCCGCAGAGCAAGTGCATGGCCGTGTGCGGGGGGGGGGGAGATGGGGAGCGGCGGGGCGGTGACGGCGAGGACGAATGTAAATTCGCATTTACGAGGCGGAATGAGGCGCCGGAGACAAGCGACGGTCGGGGTTTCTCTCTCCTAATTTTTCCTTCTGCGCCCTCGCGCTTGGAGCTGGGGGCGGGCGGCGGACTCGCACGCGCGGCGCGTCTCTTTTGTTTTCTTGTGCGACCACTTCGCCGCCGACGCCGGTTGTCATGGAAACGGGCGGAGTCGGAAGCGTTGGTGAAAACGCGATGTCGGGAGTTGAGGTTGGCGGACCATGCGACTAGAAAGTAGGAAAGGGCCTGCTTGGCACGGGAGAGAGTTTCAGGAAATGTCTTTGCTACTGAAATGAATTTTTTGAGAAAAATGGAAGATTGTTTTGAATTATTTGGGCATTATATATTTTGGCCAAACACTGTCCACATATTGAATGTTATATAAAATTCAGCAGGATCTCACAACCGAATTGGCTGAGAAATTGGAACCCATTTTGCTGAGAAATTACACAGTGAGTTTGAATCACGCACAACGGATGATTGTTTTGAGTGGCAAACGGACACATATCTGTTATTCCATTATAATGAACCCTAGTCTTTTCGAATTTTTTCTGTGTGTAACGTTGGCAACATTTTTTCATCTTATCAATATTTTATATGAAAACAATAAGTGTGTGAAAGAGAATGTTTAGAAGAAGTAGTAGAAACAAAAGTGAGACGTAGAAGTAGTCTAGAGAAGTAGATTAGGCACATAATATGAAATGACTGAGTCGATGTGGAGAAAGTGATTGAAGGAGAAGAGGAAGAGGAGAATGGGTAATGAGAGAGGAGGAATTCGTGGACTTTTGCGTTCGTTTTGTGTTGTTGATAAAATATGTAATTACAGAGAATTGTGAAAGATTGGCACTCATGAACTCTTAATTTAGTTCGAAATGTGCGTTCGGAGCGAAGGTATTCATATTGTACATTCCGCAAACAGCCTACTTATTTTTCAGTATCTAATCAGTCTCTAATTCAGTGTCCTCTATGAAAGTGTGTCACCAATATTGCATTGCCTTCCTTACATCCAAATTCCCCAAGACGTCCATTTTCTCTCTGGTTGTTGTTTCCAGTATTCTTAAGTCTACCATATTCATTAGAGAAAACATTGCCAATCTGTGCTTTTATCCCAATACGTCGTGTATATACATATCTTGATGGAAAATAAGGACGAAATATAACCTATAATTTCCACTCGTTACAACTATTACTAAGTTAATGTAGAAGGTTGTGGCAGAAAATAGAGGAATTTCAAGATGGAGGATGTGTTTGTTTAGAAAGGATTGGCATAGATTCTGACAAGTTCGCTGACACTTGAAATAGCTGGTAGGGTAGTAACTGAGAGGCCGTGGACTGATGAGACGGAGTACCGAATCAACTTCAATCTCTCCTACTTACCTTCGTAACATTCTTGTGAACTCGGAGGACCACCGCATTAAAAAATGCGTTGTTGCTGTGTATGACGCAATCACATGCAACACAACGAAATGATTGTTCATACTCGAAGCGTACACTTACAGTTTTTAAATTAATATTAGCTTAGTATGTTGCATTTCACAGTATATAGTGATATAGGAGGTTCACAATTTCCAGTTCCAATTGAAAATTGGTAGTTCGTGGAGCAATGCACAAGACGCGTTTCCCGCGGCGGCAATAGCGCGCGACTGACTATCATGTATTCAAATGTAACAAAATACTTCTTCATGCCGGAAGCGGAAGACTAACAGGCCAATACCTAGTATGTGCTCAGCATAAGAATGCTTCTCAATACATTGCTATGTAGAAAGTTCATCATTACCACGTATTAACTGGAGAATGATGAATTTCGTGGAGCAACTAACTACGCGTGTTGCTAAGAGCCGCACAGGTGCCTGCACTGACTTGCTACGTTTGGTGAACGTTAGAACCGTCGGCCGCAGAATTGTTTAATTTTATAATTCTGTAATTATTGTGATGAATAAAATACTTCACTTCCACCCCCTGTTTTTCATGTGTTCGAATGTTTTATTTGTTTTTCATGTGTTCGAATGTTAAATTTCAGTATGAAGAGCACGTACTCGTCAGAACTAGTTATTTAATAATATAAAAATACTTTTTCGTAATATGTTTTTAAGCATGGCTGTGTAACCTAAGTGATTATTTAAAGTTTCTAAAGCATAGTAATAATTGTATTATTTCATGAAATATAGAATGTTTGTAGGTTCGCTTTTTTATTATTCAAGTTAATTATTTTTTCTATTCCACAATAATAATGAAAAATACGTTTCAGATTATTTTCTTCTTCTTCCTTTAATAATAATAATAATAATGATAATGGTAATAATAATAGTAATAATAATTATAATAACTATTATGATTATTATTATGATGATTAGTTATTATGATTTATTACTATGATTATTATAATGATTATTATTATTTCATTTTGTTTGAGACGCATATTACGGTCATCGTGCAGATCTCGCCGCAGGTGTAAGGAGGAGGGCGACGGCGGCGGCGGCGGCAATTTGGCGCCTGCGGAGGGAGCAGCGCCGCAGGAGACAGCTTGCGGCGGCGGGGGCGGCTTTAGGCGGCGCCAGCGGCGAGGCCGGGAAAGAGCGGGCGCTCCATTGTGCTTGCGATTAGCGCCCCACGGCGATTTACTGCGGGAAGGGGTGCCCGCCCCCGCCCGCGCTCCACTTCCCCTCCAGCCGCCTCCGCAGCCTCCCCTCCCTGGCCTTTACGTTCGCCCTGCCTCTTGCCACTCCGACTCCACCGTGATCCTACCGCTCTCCCACCCACTCACCGACTCCATCCGCTGCTCTTCTTTCCCCGCCCGTTTTCTTGCCCTACTTCGTTCCTCTTTCCACTTGTCTACTTCCTCTTCCTTTCAGTATTCTCCGCAGCTTTGGCCTTCACGTCGGGCTTACCTTTTCCCAGTGGGTGGGAGCGAAGCATCGGCCAGGGAATAAATAATCCGGTAGAGGTGTCTCAGGGCATCAGCTGATGTCACTGGAGTGCCTGTGACTGGGGGGTTCCAGATTCGAGCCCCGGCGGTGGCAGGATTTTTCACGCTAGCTACATAGGTAGATCAAATTCAGCCTTCAGCCGCTATATGGAGAAGAAATCCAGCGACCCGCTGCTGTGATCAATACTTTTGCGTGGTTTCTCCGCTCAATATTAGGCGTCTGCCGAAACAGTACCCTAACAAACGGGTTACGAACCGCATTCAATTTCTTCCTGTTCTTTGTCCTTACACATACGCTTACACGCGCATACACTACACTACCACATTTTTCAGGAGACCGGTCAGAGCTTATAGCGTGTCGCAGCTGGGGCGGATCCAGCTGGTGGGAGATACCTGATGTGGGAAAACCCGCTAGCCGACGGTAAGATCGGCGCCGGTCCTGAGCCAGCGAAGGAAAATCGCCACCACCTCCTGTGGAAAGAACCTACACTCTACTTACGGAACAAATGACCTTAGAAATTCACGCGCTCATAATCATTAATCATTCAATGAAGCAAGGAATAGGTGGTGCATAGCACCTCACTATTCCTACAACTACATTTCTCTTCCACCCATTCATTTTGTAAGAATGACATTTTCGATAGTTTCTCCAAATTAAAAAAAAAATTCCTCGAATATAGAAATTAAATAATAAAATTTGCGTGGTCAGACGGAAGAGTGGACCTGATGGTCCGAGTCTCGCCACGTAAAATAAGGCATTAATTCAATTCAAATTACACAGGTCAGATTTTCATTGAAACATTTAATCTTTGAAAATTGGAAAAGTTAATATTTTTATTATGTCTAATGTTAATTGATGTGAGAATTGTTTCCTTAATAAAATATGCCCTTGCGTAGTCCTTCATATAATGGCACCAATGGCTTTCCGAAGTCAGTCAAAATTATCAAATTCTCTGTTATTTTCAATTACTCAGAGAAAGTAGTTCATAATTCTGACTCACTGACTCTTTTATATAATTCAAACTCTTCTTGATGTTATTAGAATAGTTTTCTTTTAATAAATTTAGGTTAGTTAACTAGTACGTTTTCAGTCTTGTTCTATGTCGTATACATTTGCGATTATATAAGCACAATTGAACATCACAAAGAAATTACTCACAAAATAATTGATAAGTATGACAAAATTTTAAAAAAAGATGTTTTTATCACAATCGTACTACAACTGGTGCGACCCGCCAATGGTTCCAAGTCAACCGCAGGACGTCGCTACACGTGCCCAGGAGCTCCACGTGTCCTCCCCGTCCTCCTTCCCCCTTTCTTTTCCTGCCTCTCCTCCTTCCCTTTCCCCTCCTCCTCCCCTGGCGTCCTCGTCCGGAATTGTTTCCTGCGCTCATAAGGTGATTTCCCTACGTCCCAGTCTCCGCTACAAAGGCGCGGCAAAATGCAGCCCACGATGGATGGTCGCAGTCCTACCAACCCACGCACGTGCTCTTACGTTCACGCTGGAACAAAAAGGGGCCGAAATTGAGATGCTTCCGACAGGCGGGAGCTCAGTAAATAAATTTGTGTTCGACGTCCCTGAGGCTTGGTGCCTTGGCAACAGAAACAAAGTGGGTCGGGGAGGCGATGTACGAAGAGAGAAGTGAATGCGCAGAAGGCATTCTTTGTTAAATTTTGCTTGGTATGTATATTAGGAGACGAAACCTTTACGACGGGTTTGCATGCGGGAAGAAATTCCGAGAATAAATAGGGAAATAAAGATATAATGGGTCGAAACTAAAGTGAAAAAAATGTATTGGAAATTGGATGTTCATTGCAATTTTAATATCAACTGTTTCATTATAATATTTGATACGTTATAGGTTCTTAAATTGACTGCTGATTGTCAAGGCAGGTTAGAAAGAAATATGAATGCTTATATTGTACATTATTGGCTGATGGATTGCTTATATTGAACAAAGGAAAAGGTATTTTTTGCTTTGTTTGGAACAATCTTTCAATATAGATTTGTGCAAGTACTTGTTTTTTTCTCTTTTTTATCTTACCTGCTCACTGAAATATCTTGAGGAAAAAATAATATAATGAAGGAAGACAAAAAGAGGAACAAAAAATATTGCGGAATAACTGTTTGTAAACATTTGTAGAGCGAGACGAAATGATTTTGCGTGTTTGCAAATACAACCAAATCGTATTAAATATTGTATTAGAAAAATATGCTATGTAGCAGAAATAATGTTATTAAAAATGTATATCTTGATATGATAGTTTCTTCACAAGGATTTATTTTTCGATTGTGGAAAGAATGTGAAAAAGTGATAAAGTTTCACAACGATTGAACAATATTAAATCGCGCCACCGATTGATTTCTTGATAACCTATGTATTTTAATCAGCTTTTGAATCCTTATTTGTTTCATAAATACTAACATCATCATTAGAATACTACTGATTTGAGTTATATTTAAATGTGATGTGCAAAATGACTGGAAGTGAATGCGAAATATATTTCCTCTGAATTATTTGTCCAGTGAAATAATGTATTTTTATAAACCATTAAAAAACCACGATACTTATTGATATTCCAAATAATGAACTGTTTTTATAAAAAGTTGATTCAAAATAGTAGGTAAATTAATGTATGTCCGCGACAACAGTAGTAGTTTTTTCATGTTAATTGCAATTTCCTTTTTTAGTTTTGAATTATCTTTACTTATATGTCTGTTTATCCCTTGTTTGTACTTACTCCTATGAATACTAACTTTCCACGAGGTAAATGAGAGAAAGGTAATTTTTTTTCTTAGGAATCGGATGTCATTATTCTTTATCTAAATTTACATTTATACTGCATAGGAGTTTTTGATACATCTGTAAAACCAGATGTTACGAATATACCACCAGTATTGTACCATCTAGCGCATTACATCACAAAGAAATAGGTATCATTTGTGGAACGCGAGTTATTTGCGTTTGTGAGTAAAAAGACATGTGCGTGGAAAACTGCATTTGGGTGAGTAATGATGGTGCTAAAGAAACACGTGCTTGTAGATGACATTGAGGATCAATTTCAACAACACTCTTATGTGCATCAGTTAGGTTGTATAGCCGTTCGAGTTTCACATAAATGTTAGTAAGAGAATCTGTTTATCTACGCATTCACTTTTAAGTAGCAAAAACACTGACAATCTGTGTTCTGATTTTCAATTTATTTTTAACCAACAATAATTTGAGCTTTGATTGAACAACGTTATGTTTTCTACGTGTCTAAAAGGCAACCAATTACGAGTAAAATAAACCAACAAAAATTAATAATACATTAATCTTTATAATGCGATGTTAATTTTCATCAATAAACCAATTTCATCGTCATTAACATGTTTCTAGGGGTTTTTAAATTCGGTAAGAAATATTTTATATGACTCTGCCTATGATTGTTTAATATCCTCAATAAAAAGAGAATGATGCATTTTTATCCATAACTACAGTCACCAGAAACATAAAAATTAGATCTTTAAGTTGAAACGTATGTACAAAATTCAAATGTTCACAAACGAGTACGAAACAATTCCTCAAAATACGTATATTTCACTGCTTACAAAATATTTTAGATTGATTTCGAATATTCTCTTCCTC
>BOPP01000037.1:3636219-3675854 GCA_017312745.1 Gryllus bimaculatus
CGAAGAAATTGTTTTATTTATAATTCTGTAATTATTGTGATGAATAAAATACTTCACTTCACCCCCTGTTTTTGTTCATGTGTCGAAATGTTTATTGTGTTTTTCATGTGGTTCGAATTGTTAAATTTCAGTATCAAGAGCACGTACGTGCGTCAGAACTAGTTATTATAATATTAAAAATTACTTTATTCGTAATAAATTTTAAGCATGGCTGTGTAACCTAAGTGATTATTTAAAGTTTTCTAAAGCATAGTTAATAATTGTTATTATTCATAAATATAGAATGTTTGTAGGTTCGCTTTTTTATTATTCAAGTTAATTTTAATTTTTCTATTCCACAATAATAATGAAAAATACGTTTCAGATTAGTTCGTTCTTCTTCCTGTAATAATTAAATAATGATAATGGTAATAATAATAGTATTAATAATTATTAATTAACTATTATGATTGATTATTTATGATGATTTGTTATTGATGATTATTACTATGATTATTGTATAAGTTGATTTATTATTATTTGTCATTATTGTTTGAGACGCATATTACGGTCATCGTGCAGAATTCTCGCCGCAGGTGTAAGGAGGAGGGCGACGGCGGCGGCGGCGCAATTTGGCGCCTGCGAACAGGAGCAGCGACCCCCCCCCCACCGCAGGAGACAGCTTGCGGCGCGGGCGGCTTTAGGCGCACGCCAGCGGCGAGGCCGGGAAAGACGGAGCGCCCATTGTGCTTGCGAATTAGCGCCCCACGGCGGATTTACTGCGGGAAAGGGGTGCCCCCGCCCCTGCCGCCCTCCACTTCCCCTCCAGCCGCCTCCGCAGCCTCCCCTCCCTGGCCTTTTTACGTGTCGCCCTGCCTCTTGCCACTCCGACTCCACCGTAAATCCTACGCTCTCCCACCCACTCACGGACTCCATCCGCTGCTCTTCTTCCCCGCCCTGTTTTTCTTGCCCTACTTCGTTCCTCTTTCCACCTTGTCTACTTCACTTCTTCCTTTTCAGATTCTCCGCAGCTTTGGCCTTCACGGTCGGGCTTACCATTTCCCAGTGGGTGGGAGCGAAGCCATCGGCCAGGGAATAAATAGTCGGAGAGGTTGTCTCAGGCATCAGCTATAGTCACTGGAGTGCTGATGGACTGGGGGGTTCCAGATTCGAGTCCCGGCGGTGGCAGGGATTTTTTCACGCTAGCTTACATAGCTAGATCAAATTCCAGCCTTTCACCGCTTATATGGAGGAAGAAATCCAGCGACCCACTGCTGTGATCAATACTGTTGCGTGGTTTCTCCGCTCAATATTAGGGCGTCTGCGAAACAGTACCCTAACAAACGGTTACGAACCGCATTCAATTTCTTCCTGTCTTGTCCTTACACATACGCTTACCACGGCGCATACACTACACTATCACATTTTTCAGGAGGACCGGTCACGAGCTATAGCGTGGTCGCAGCTGGGGCGGATCCAGCTGGTGGAGAGATACCTGATGTGGGATAAAACCCGCTAGCCGACGGTTAAGATCGGCGGCCCGTTCCTGAGCCAGCGAAGGAAAATCGCCACACCTCCTGTGGAAAAGAACCTACACTCTACTTACGCGAAACAAATGACCTTAGAAATTTCCACGCGCTTTCATAATCATTAATCGTTCAATGAAGCAAGGAATAGGTGGTGCATTAGCACCTCACTATTCCGACAACTACATTTCTCTTCCACCCATTTCATTTGTAAGAATTGACCATTTTCGATAGTTTCTCCAAATTAAAAAAAAATTCCTTCGAATATAGAAATTAAATAATAAAATTTGCGTGGTCAGGACGGAAGAGTGGACCTGATGTCGAGTCTCGCCACACCCGTTAAAATAATGGCATTAATTCAATCAAATTACAACAGTAGATTTTCATTTGAAACATTTAATCTTTGAAAATTGGAAAAGTTAATATTTTTATTATGTCTAATGTTAATTGATGTTGAGAATTGTTTCCTTAATAAAATATGCCCTTGCGTAGGGTCCTTCAATAATGGCCACCAATGGCATTTCCGAAGTCAGTCAAAAAATTTATCAAATTCTCTGTTATTTTCAATTACTCAGAGAAAAGTAGTTCATAATCTGACCCTCACTGACTCTTTTTATATAATCAAACTCTTCTTGATGTTATTAAGAATAAGTTTTTCTTTTAATAAATTTAGGTTTAGTTAACTAGTACGTTTTCAGTCTTGTTTGCCTATGTCCGTATACATTTGCGATTATATAAAGCACAACTTGAACATCACAAAGAAATTACTCACAAAATAATGATAAGTATGACAAAATTTAAAAAAAAATGTTTTTATGCACAATCGGTACTACAACTGGTGCGACCCGCCAATGGTTCCAGTCAACCGCAGGACGTCGCTACACGTGCCCCAGGAGCTCCACGGTGTCCTCCCGTCCTCCTTTTCCCTTTCTTTTCCTTGCCTCTCCTCCTTCCCTTTTTCCCCTCCTCCTCCCCTGGCGTCCTCTCCGGAATTGTTTCCTGCGCCATAAGTGATTTCCCTACGTCCCAGTCTCGCTACAAAGGCGCGGCAAAATGCAGCCCACGATGGATGGTCGCAGTCCTACCAACCCACGCCACGTGCTCTTACGTTCACGCTGAACAAAAAGGGCCGAAATTGAGATGCTTCCGACAGCGGAGCTCAGTAAATTAAATTTGTGGTCGACGTCCCTGAGGCTTGGTGCCTTGCAAAAGAAACCAAAGTGGGCGGGGAGGCGATGTACCGAAGAGAGAAGTGAATGCGCAGAAGGCATTCTTTGTTTTAAATTTTGCGTTTTGGTATGTATATTAGGAAGACGAAAACCTGTTACGACGCGGTTGTGGCATGCCGGGAAGAAATTCGACGAATAAATAGGCGAAATAAAGATATAATGGGTCCGAAACTAAAGTGAAAAATGTATTGGAAATTGGATGTTCATTGCAATTTTAATATCAACTGTTTCATTATAATATTTGATACGTTTATATAGGTTCTTAAATTGACTTGCTGATTGTCAAGGCAGGTTTGAAAAGAAATATGTATGCTTATATTGTAACATTATTGGCTGATGGATTGCCTTATATTGAACAAAGGAAAAGGTATTTTTTGCTTCGTTGGAACAATCTTCATATAGATTTCTGCAAGTACTTGTTTTTTCTCTTTTTTATTCTTACCTGCTCACTGAAATATCTTGAGGAAAACAATAAGTATAATGAAGGAAAACAAAAAGAGAACCAAAAAAATATTGCGGAATAAACTGCTTTGTAAACATTTGCTAGAGCGAGACGAAATGATTTTGCGTTGTTTGCAAATACAACCAAATCGTATTAAATATTGTATTAGAAAAAATATGCTATTTGTAGCAGAAATAATTGTTATTAAAAATGTATATCTTGATATGATAGTTTCTTCACAAGGATTTATTTTCGATTTTGCGAAAAGAATGTGAAAAAAAAGTTAACTTGATAAAGTTTCACAACGACATTTGACAATATTAGAAATCGCGCCACCGATTGATTTTTCTTTGATTACCTATGTTATTTTAATTCAGCTGTTGAATCCTTATGAGTTTGCATAAATACAAACATCATCATTAGAATACTACTGATTTGAGTTATATTTAAATGTGATGGTGCAAAATGGACTGGAAAGTGAATGCGAAATATATTTCCTCATGAATTATTTGTGCCAGTGAAATAATTGTATTTTTATAAACCATTAAAAAAAAAACCACGATACTTATGATATTTCCCAAAATAATGAACTGTTTTTATAAAAAGTTGATTTTCAAATAGTAGGTAAATTAATGTATGTCCGCGACAACAGTTTAGTAGTTTTTTTCATGTTATTTTGCAATTTCCTTTTTTAGTTTTGAATTATTTCTTTACTTATATGTCTGTTTATTTCCCTTGTTTGTACTTACTCCTATGAATACTAAACTTTCCACGAGGTAAATGAGAGGAAGAAAGGTAATTTTTTTTCTTAGGAATCGGATGTCATTATTCTTATCTAAATTTACATTTATACTTGCATAGGAGTTTTTTGATACATCTGTTAAAACCAGATGGTTACGAACATACCACCAGTTATTGTACCATCTAGCGCATTTACATCACAAAGAACATTAGTATCATTTGTGGAACGCGGAGTTATTTGCGTTTGTGAGTAAAAAGACATGTGCGTGGAAAAAACTGCCATTTGGGTGAGTAATGATGGTTGCCTAAAGAAACACGGCTTGTAGATGACATTGAGGATCAATTTCAACAACACTTTTTATGGCATCAGTTAGGTTGTATAGCCGTTTCGAGTTTCACATAAATGTTAGTAAGAGAATCTGTTTATCTACGCAATTCACTTTTAGTAGCAAAACACTGACAATCTATGTTCTGATTTTCAATTATTTTTAAACCAACAATAATTGTGAGCTTTGATTGAACAACGTTATGTTATTTCTACGTGTCTGAAAAGGCAAACAATTACGAGTAAAATAAACAACAAAAAATTAATAATACATTAATCTTTATAATGCGATGTTAAAATTTTCATCAATAAACCAATTCATCGTCATTAACATGTTTCTAGGGGAGTTTTTAAATTCGGTTTAAGAAACATATTTTAATATGACTCTGCCTATGATGGTTTAATATCCTCAATAAAAAGAGAATGATGCATTTTTATCCATAACTTACAGTCACCAGAAACATAAAAATTTAGATCTTTAAAGTTGAAACGTATCTAACGAAATTCAAAGGGTTTACAAAACAGAGTACGAAACAATTCCTCAAAATACGTATATTTCACTGCTTACAAAATATTTTTAGATTGATTTCGAAATATTCTCTCCTCATGTACAAAGATGAATAGTTTATTATTATTATTATTATTATTATTATTATTTTATTATTATTATTATTATTACCTCATAAAAGCATTTAAACGAAGTCTGATTTTCATTTTTAGAAGAAAAAGAGACGTGTTGCATTCTCTTTAAAATTTCTGCGTAGTCCGAAAGATGCTGCCAGCCAAATACAACGCAAAAGGGAAAAAAAAGAAAACGCCTTTCCGAAGACATAAACGCTGCCATCAAGATCAATTACCGAACCTCCCTCGTCTTTCACCGTCTCAGGCACGAACTTCGGAGCCGTCCTCATCCCGAAGCAAACGAGGCGCCGGCGGTGGCGCGTCGCCGGGCGGACTACCAACGCCCTGCAGGATTAGAGTCGCTTTACTTCGCCCCAACATATGAAGCCACCCCTTTGCTTCTGCTTTCGGCTGACGTCCGCTTTGAATTTTAAATCCCGGTCCCCGGAACGGTGGAGGCGGGCGCCGGCGGGGACAGACCCACTGGCAGGCAGGAAGACCGGCTGGGGAGTTGCGTTGTAAGGTGTGGGGTGGGGACGGGGCGGGGTGAGACGGGCCCGCGAAGCCGCCGCGGCGCCCTGACGGCGAAAGGGGTTGCATTTCCGCCATGGTGGAACTCGGTCCCCTCAACCTTCACCCCCGCCACGAGGAGGCAACAGTGGCAATTTCACCCCTCGACTAAACACCCTCGCCTCCGCCTCTCCCCCACCTTCCACTGCCGCAGCCCGTCCCCAACGGTTTTGTCCCTATTAATCTGGGGACCACCCGCGTTGATTGCACCTAACCGGCGTTCGGGAGCGGGCGTTGTTGCTGGCGGGGGTGAGAAGGCGTGG
Organism: Gryllus bimaculatus; assembly: GCA_017312745.1. Classification (NCBI taxonomy): domain Eukaryota; kingdom Metazoa; phylum Arthropoda; class Insecta; order Orthoptera; family Gryllidae; genus Gryllus; species Gryllus bimaculatus. Next base: position 3,641,916 of record BOPP01000037.1, read on the forward strand.
CGGTAGTGGCACAGGCAGAGGATCGGGAAGGCGGAATGTGATGTTGGAGATGGAGGCGGAAGATGGCGGCATTCATTGAGATTAAGCGGACAACGTGCCGAGGGCAACGGCGACGAAGAGGACGGAGGAGGGTAGCGAAGACGTTCACGGAGGCTATGTTGGCGGAAGGGTAGGGGAGGTGGGAAGCGTGGCGAAGGCGGTGAATGCAGAAGGGGCGGAGAAGTTGAGCGAGGCGAGGCGAAGCGGAGACGTAGTGGACCACTGCGACGAAGGCGGGAAATCGGAGGTCAGGAATGGAAGTTTGTGGCTGATGGGCGACGGCGGAATGGTGGTGAAGGGGAGTACTGGTGGCAGTGGAGTCGAGGAAGGGAGCGGAGGTAATGCCGTGGCGAGGGAGAGGTGGGCCGAGGAGGAGCGGGGGCGAGGAGGAGGCGGGGGCGAAGGAGGAGGCGGGGGCGAGGGAAGGCGGGGAAGGTCAGGGGCGAGGAGGAGGCGGGGGCGAGCGAGGAGGGGGGGCGAGGGAGAGAGGCGGGGCGAGGAGGAGGCGGGGGCGAGGGAGGAGGCGGGCGAGGGAGGAGGCTGGGGGCGAGGGCAGGAGGCGGGGGCGAGCGGAGGAGGCGGGGGGCGAGGGAGCGGGGGGCGAGGGAGGAGCTGGGGCGAGGAGAGGCGGGGCGAGGGAGGAGCGGGGGCGAAAACTCGTGAGGAGGCGGGGCGAGGGAGGAGGCAGGGGCGAGGGAGGAGGCGGGGCGAGCGAGGAGGCGAAGGGAGGAGCGGGGCGAGGGAGGAGGTGGACGGAGAGAGCAGCGCGTGGCTGGGGGGTGGCGAAAGCGAGGGAGATGGCATCAGTGAGGTGGTGGCGGCAGCCGCGCGGCGGCGGGCAGAGCTGACGGAGGCGGAGGAGTGTTTATGGTAGAGGTGCGAAGTTGCGAGGATGCGCGAGGGAGGCGTGCTTGCCGGCGGGTGAGAGAGATTTAATTAGTGATTCATCAGGGCACGGCGTGCGGGCGCTCCCCGCGCCAGCTGCGATCGCTCTGTCTTCAGCTTCCTCCCCCGCCCCTCCCCCCTTCCCAGAGTCGATCTCGCCGCTTTCGCTTCTCCCCGCTGCCGATTCTCCTTCCTTCACTACCACACTACCAGGAACGTGCTCGTCACCGCTGCAGACAGCATTGCGGCTGTCTGTTGTAGTGACTCCGGGTGACGTTGGAGTACGGTTGCCAGTTTTGATCTTGATTGATTGATTGCTTATTCTGAGCGCGCCAACTGCTAAGGTCGTTAGTCCCGTAAGTGTTGTGCATGTTTTCCCTTTTTTAGAATATCAATGTCAGCCAAAACATTGTTTTATTTTTTTTATTTTTTTATTTTTTTAAATTTTAACAGAGGAATTTGTGGAATAATATTTTCCAAAAGATTAAAAATACAGAAGACTCGGTGCTCATAGGAGAAATGAAAAGTCTTATATACTAATTTCGTATAGAATATGATTTTTGTTGTTACTTTTTTCTGTACTTCTTTCGGTGTTACTATTTTTTATAATGTTTATCTTATTGTAGATGTATTTTCACATCGAAGTGATTTTTTTATTTAAACGAAGCCCTTAATGACATTAATAAATACGATATTCCATTGTATATCCATTTGTGATTATACAAAAATTACGTATCAAACTGCTACAATCGCAATTATTGTCGAGTAGTATCGATACCTAGGAACCGCATCGTAACCGAACGTACATAAATTGATTTACTCCATGGGAAAATGCTAGCAAAAAAGAGTACAAACTCGGGTTGCTGTGAGTATGTGAACGTTACTTAAACGAGGCGTTTTAGTCTTACCAAAATGAGAATATACTCATCCGATCGAGTATCTTTCATGCTCTCACTCATGAGAAGAAACTCAGAGTATAAACTCGAAGTTTATTCATACGACTAATTGGCAGCTCATTGATTGTTCCGGTTCTTTCGGTTCCCCGCTGCCGGGAGATACCTGGTTAAGGAAAACTTCGACGGTAAGTCGGCCTTGGATATCACCATCCAGGAAGTGAAGATCACCACCACATCCCGGAGAATGCACTATACTTACGGGACTGATGACAGCATACGACGAGCCCGAAATCACTAATTAATCAATCAATCAGTTCCGACAAAAGTAAACCCTGGGAACAATAAATACTCAGTTCCGGCCACCACCGCGAGGTGCGCTGCAGTCGTTTCCGTCCCGACGCCTCAACACCAGACCTTATTAGCGAGACGTAACATAGCACGAGTCCTCCGCTGCGATCTGCGTGCGGCCGCGCCAGAGCGCCGCACCATTTCTGGCGACTGACGTCACAGAGAGATAATCCGGGCAGCCATTCACCATCGATCTACTTTAACGCCATTCCTGGAGGCTACGTGCAGCGAGTATAATTGGAAAGTGTAGAGTGGATATCTGAAGCGCCAACTGGAGATGGGCAGAGTAGGACGACGTTCTGTACGTTGGAGAATCGCACTGGCAATATTGAACAATCTGCCTACATCGCTGGCATTGCTGTTTCGAATTCGGGCTAACATGACTGGTAGAGCCTTTGCTTTGAATATCTGAACTGCGGCTGATCAGTTTGAACTAGAAACTGTAAATTGTCTTTATAAAGATTGCCGTTGTAATATTGTGCTCTTACAATATATTGTAGATTTTCATCGTGTCTATTAATTACCTGAATGCTCTGTTAATCTTAATGCAACAATCACGTACAGCATCATCACTCCAGCTATATGAAGTATGTCTCTGTAACCGCCACCAACCCTACGTTCACATCCACTGTGACTGTGTCACTCCACGGCAGCAGTCACTCACAAACGTGCCACTTCTTTGCTGTGTCCCCTCCAGTCTCAAGGTTTTTTCTGAACTTGTGAAACGCATGCAATTTTACTTGATGTTGACCTGTCACCCAAAACATCCGACAACTTCCTTAGTACTCTACGGTACAGAACACTCCCACGGGTATGAAACACGTTCACAGGCAGAAAAGATATCTTGAAAATAATTATGAGAAAAAAAATCTATTTTATTATAAAAATGTTTTATATAATTTCTTGCTCTTTTTCTTTAAGAAAACGTTAGAAATATTTTGAAATATCGAAATTTAAAATTAAAAGAAAGAAAAGTACCGTAAACGCAACTGCTGGAACCCTACATACCCAGGAAACTCAGTTTGCAAGCCCGTCTCTTTGATCACCCTCAATCGACCTCTTTTCTAAACTACTAGATTTCTTCAATTTCCTTCCACAAACTTGACCATTTCATCTCTTAATAGAGCCTCCGTCACCAACACCTTTGTTAGTTCTCCTTTCCATATGGAACCAATCTTTGCATTGCGGTATATTTTACTATCACCGCTTCTTCACCACTTCTCTTCGACCACGATCATCTCTACTACCTTTGATTTCATCCCAATATCGACTGTCTTCCATCCACGTCGCCTCGAAGTCAGTTCCCTCCCTAACCCACACCCTCAGCCCCCATCCACCCCGCTGTTCGTCAAGCGCATATCTGCGATGCGAGCGGCTGTGATTAATACAAGGCGCCCGCCTCCTCCGGTCCCGGGCTTTGGAGCGCGTGCCTGAGGTGAGAGGGGCGGCAGACGAGGGATGAGAGGGCGCTCAGAGGAGCCCGGCAGAGGAAGAGGGGAGATGCGGGGAGCGGGGAGGGGAGCTAAACATGGAATAGAGTGGTGAGCGAAGCGGGGAACGGTAGCGGTGAACAGAGTCGGGATCTAAGTGGGGAGCGAGAAACTAAACGTGACGAAAAACAAAAGAGAGACTAAGGTAGAGATTATGGCGTGAAACGGGAGAGGTGTGGAGCGATTAGAATCTAGGTGGGACGTGAAACTGTTGGGAAGCAGGACTGAGAGGAATTCGCGTGTTCGAAGAGTGGGTTGTGGGTGAAAATAAGAGTAGGTAAGAAAGAATGCGAACGCAGAGCTATGGAAGGAGCGGGTGGGAATGGGACCAGGGAGTAAAGAAGGAAGCGGGGCTGGCAGTGGACAGGAGAGCCTGGTGGAGAGCGGGGCGTTTGGTGGAACGGTTAATAAGGCGATAATCAACGCGGGTAGCGAGGTGGGTTGCGGGGGCGAGTAGAGACGAAGAGAAACGGGGCAAGAAGCGGCTACGGAAATGGGCCAGGAAAGGAACAAGTAGTGATGCAGGGAGTGGGGCGAGAAAGGGAGCGGGGTGGAAATGAAAGCGAGGTACATGCTAGGGAACGGCGGGAGTGGGTGGGAGAGTGGGTACGGCTCGGTACGAGAGCGGGTAGGAGAGAGCGGGTAGGCGAGAGCGGGTAGGAGAGAGCGGGTAGGAGAGGGCGGGTAGGAGAGGATGGGTAGGAGAGGTCGGGTACGAGAGGTCGGGTAGGAGAGAGCGGATAGAAGATAGTGGGTAAGCGAGAGCGGGTAGAAGATAGTTGGTATACATGAGCGGGTAGGAGAGAGTGGGTAGGCGAGAGCGGGTAGGAGAGCGCGCGTTGCAGGGAGTGGGTGGGAGAGAGCAGGTAGGAGGGCGGATACGAGAACGGGTAGGGGAGCGGGCAGGTGAACAGGTCTAGGACCAATGAGAGGAACGTGGCATGGAGCGCGGAAGGGTGGCGGTCGCGGAGCGGCGCGGAGAGCGGGACGTGGCAGGGTGCGGGCGGGAAGAGGAGCGAGGACCAAGACGGGATGAAGCAGAGCATCGGAAGGGAGCGGGTGCCGAAAGGGGGCGCGCTTTTAGTGCTCGCGATGAGGGCGGGGGGTTGCTCCGAAGACGCATTGACGCGATGTGCCTTTATGAATTGCGCAGATCAAAGGGAGATCGTTTTATCCCGCTCACGGATTAATTAGTTCATTCAATGGAAAGGAAGGAAATTGAGTGTGGCATTAAAAACACAATTTGCTTTTGTTATGTGTTGTGTGTTTTACAATCGTGGTTCATTAATATATCTTCGCATTTGATCTAAATAGGAAATCATAAATTAAATTCGTGTTTCTCTTGTGTGGTGACAAATAATTGAACAAAGGCGTTAGAATTGGATCGAAATAGCATATATAAAAGTTCTCTTCATTTCATGAAAATATGGTAAATATCACATCAATTCCTACTATTAGAAATTAACAATTAATAAGCAATTTCAACAATACACTAGTAATTTCGTAGCTTGAAGCATGCTTGGGTCAAGAGCAGACGTTCTCAAGCTTTTAAAAGTCTGTTCCTCTCAACCATACTTGTAAGTGTAGAGTTCATTTTAGATGAATTTTATGAGTAACATGTTTATGGATTATCTGACTAATCTAATTTATTGAGAAGGCATTTTTAAATCTTCTCGTACGTATTAATCAATAAAAGAAAACTTAAAAAACCAACCCTGTGAACAAAATTCCTTTAAATACACGTATGAACTAATAATTAAACCTGTAAGGTATTTAACTCTGTTTTTCATAATTTCCGAGTAACATATTTTCGGTACTTGTCCATTGATAACATTATTATAATAATAAAGTATTTATTTTGTGTATTGTGTTGGATTTTGTTTCGTGTGTATTTAATTTGGTAATGTCCTCCCCCTTACGTCACATACAGTTTTTACTGTTTTTTGACAAAATAAATCTACTATTAATGTTTACAAAAAACTGCTTAACTTCAATTTAAATAATCGTAATTATAATAAAAGAGACAAAACATTTTGTGTGTAACTACCACCAAAAACATATGGTTTTAGGACCAAAAGTAATAAATCACCGTGAATGGGATGCATGGTGTGTAATCCGAGTTTCTATTTCTTACAACACTCAAAATTCTGAATTTACGTCGACTTATCAATTAAATGCTTAATTTCTACGGGTTTTACGTTGAAAATTGTTCACGTATCCCATGCAAGATTGGCATGTTTCCCTGAAGTGCACTTTATTAAACCTCTGGTATAAAGGTTATTGACTTCTCATCTGGATTTTGCCTTCCTATAAAGTTGTTTGCTCTTGTTTCGTAGATTTGCGATTCAAAGTTTCTTTACGCTCTTTCTTTGAATACTTTCAGCTCAAGACGTTTCTTCGTATTTCCTCCTCCAAAATAAACACTAAAAGCTCAATTAATTGAAGATTGTAGTTGTATCCAGAATTGTAATTATTCAAAATCTTAATTATTTCATTCGCATAAAAATTGCAAACAAAAAATCACGCTGTTTATATTACTCATGAAAATATTGGATTAGTTGCGCAAAAAAGATTGACAGTCATGCTCTATAAAGTATCTTTAAAATATCACTGGAAAAGGTAATAATTGTATATGCTTACGTTGAAAACTGTAGACATTAACTATTTGTAAAGCGTTTGAAATGAATAATAACGAACTTACTATTTTAACATGCTATTAGTATTTTTCAAGTACCTTCAAAATAACTATAACTAAACATCTACTTATCTTTACTTGCTAAACTACTCGTATCTTAATAATAGTCATTACTCGATACTACATTTTCAGTATCTGAAATAACATTGATTTTGAGGCATTTCGAAATTGCGTGTATTTGAAAATATTTCTTAGATTTTATTTAATTATAAAATAATATATAATTAAAAAATGGCGTCAAACTACTATTCTTTTAAAACATACTTTACGCCAAAGATGTGAATTTGATTAAAAGCTGTTTAAACAAATGTTACCTAACTTCAAAATGCAATTATTTCTTTCAATACGAAGATTTCAATACTTGTACAATTTTCATGGTGAAATAATTAGGAAAAAAAAATATTTATGAATTACATTGGATATATAAGAGGTTTCGTAAGCATTCGAAATACTTGAAGTTGTAAAATACATTTGTTTTCCACACCTTTGGAGAAACGAATATTACTGATGTATTTTTCGGCTCCAATTGCGTTCCCGGAGTTCTTTAGAAAAACACAAAACAGTATTCATTCTTTGAAAGTTCGGAAACATTTAATGACTTTTCTGAGAAACCTTTGAAATTCACTTTCTGACGTCCAAAGAAAACCGGCGAGAAGAACCACAGTCGCGCTGACCTCTGTCTCCAGTTCGGCGCTTTTCGACAAACTCCAAGCAATTTAGAACAGCAATTACCGATGTGTACGCGAAAAGCAATTGCGAAAATACGACGGTGAAGAGTACCGAACTTGGGACCGAAGTTTTCGAGAGGTCTGTCGACATTTCTCGCGGCGGAGAGCTGCGAAAAACAAATAACTCGACTTCACACCGGGCGAAAGCGAACGAAGCTTCAAGGGAATTTCTGCTCTGGCTTCGTCGTGAGGGCAAAGTTGGAGACTGAGGTCTATAGATACATAGTTTTGGAGACTAGAAGGAGAACGGAGAGAAGGGAGGAGCAATCAGGAGAGTATGCGGGACGAAAAATGAAAAGCGGGATCGAAAGCCATTTAGACCGGGCAAACGATGAATAAGGACAGAGAGCAGAAACTGGAGATATAGGAGAAGACGCAATTTGAAAGGAAGATAAAAAGGATGAAGGCCTAGAGAAAATTGCAAGATTTTAAACAATACTATAGCAGCGGGAAGGTAGTGGAAGGGGGAATGTTTAGATTAGTAATATTTTCTTTCAGAGTTATTAGGCAAAATATATCAAGGTTACTATATAATGGCATCTACAGAAAGTATGCATGCAAACAATGAATGTATACCAATTATCACTTCATTTTTTTTCAGCAAAAACATTGATAGTTGTAACTTTATTAAAAGTGATAATACAAGATTTCGAGGTCGTTCTTTCGCTGCGTCCCTTTTCCAAATGACTCACTGTCCTCTTAAACAGTTTGCAAAATTTTGTTCGCTACTCTGCAAATTATGTACGATCAAGTTTCTATGCACGTCTGTTGTAGTCCTAAACATTATATTTTTGTAATGATTTCTTGCTAACTTTTTCCGTTTTGATGATTTTTACGCCATCAAAAAGATCTCAAGTTATTAAAAAATATTGATATATAGACCAGTTTTTCTCTACCTTTCCCAACATGTGAAATTATATTTATCTAACGAGACGTTGATTGAAATCACAAAAGACCTGAAGATTGGAACGCATTGAGAATATTCCTCGTGATGATATTGTCAGTGCAAAGAAGTGTGTCGTGGGTCAAGAAAGAGCAAATTTGGAAAGACACTATACGAAATTTAAGAAAAAGAGGATAAGATACAAACTTAGAAGAAAAATAACTAAACGATACAGGAGTCAAAAATACAAAAGAGAATGGATAAAAAAGCATTAAAAGCAGCAAATGATTATTGAGAAGTCAGAAGTGAATATAAGAAAGAGATAATACGAGACTAAGTGTAAGAATAGAGGCACGTAAGAATAGGTGAAAGTGTAGGTTGAAGGGCATGGAGAAAACGAGCAAGTTCGCAAAAATATTTCTTTCACCGACTTCGCGAGTCTGAAGCAGCCAAGTTCGCGAGGCTTTGGTGGGCAGAAGGACTCGCGGGCGGGAGCGAGCAGGCCGAAGGGTGGAAGAAGGCGCGATGGCAGAGGTGAAGAGGTCCTGGGGCAGTTGCGGCCGGTAAATTTCCCTCCGATTGGCCGCTGGAGGGCCCTCGCCGCTAACAAGGCGCCCAGAATTCGGCGGCGGAATACAGTGGCCACGAAAACTCACCTGGATGGAACAGTAGTGAAAGTGTTTCATTTATTTTTTCATAAGCCGTGCCGTTTTGGGAAGACCGCACAATGGTAGGAGTTTTGATGCCACGATGAAATAATGGCAGTCATCTTTGTCAGTTTAAATTGTCAGAGTTCTAAGGTAACAAAGATGACTTTTAGTATTTCATTCTTGAATAATGGCAACAACATCTCTTCAGTATTCGTACAACTCGATGCCAGGATCTCATCGTGATGTTCTCGTGATGTTGTTTAATTGATCCATGTATTATAATATGAAAAATAAAGTTGTGTTGTTAGGGAAGTAATTGAAGTAATCGAATAATTTGGCTGGTTGTTCGAGCAGGTAAGATATTTATGTTGAAGATGGAGGAGATAACGGAAGGAGTTGTTGGAAGATAGGCTGAGAGTGAATTGAATTGAATTTGCCTTATTTTACGTGGCGGGAGTCGGATCATCAGGCCCGCTCTTCCACGCAAATTTTGCTACGCTCCTTTCACCAACTAGCGGAGAAAGGAGGTATGTCTTGAGCGTCGAAACAGGTGATTTGGTGTTACCTCAGAGGCGTCATTTAGGCTTGAGGATCTTTTACATGTAAGTATATCTACTAACATGAGGCAGCCGGCTTTACGTCCCCTCCGAAGGAAGGCTTAAAAAGGATTTTTTTGCCCTTAAATATCCACGATGTCGATCGGGTTTTAACCCGCCAACTTGGCTATAACAGTCCTATACTCTAACCATTCACCACCATCGCCGAGAGCTCGTTTTGAGCTCCACAATCTTTCGCTCGGTAGAGTGGAAATCATACTCTATCCCTATTGGTAAAGACATCGGTCTGTCATCTACAATGAGCTCTGCATTTATCGAAAAACAACCGTCCGCGACCGACGGGTTGTCCGTTGCCCAGGAGTGAATGCTCGAGCGCTCGCCGCAACTGGTCGTTTGTTCTCGAGAGCTGGTGTCCCATCGAGTGCAGCGTCCATTCGCGCTTGCTCCCTTTATTACGGGACCTGTCGTCTCTGAAATCCCTTCCCAGGGTGTCTTTCTCGTACCTGAATTAACCTGTCTGCGGTTTCATTTGCATGTTCTGACGAGCATGATGGTAGGATTGAGCTTCTTGGCAGTGTTAAATAAGATAAGGTAATAGAACAGATTAACACATTAAAATACGTGGACTATAAATTTAAATCCATAAAAAATGGTTTGGAAGTAAAATTAAATAGATACAGATCTTTTTCAGGTACAATATTACGTACAACGCTGGAACGTAACAAAAGAACGCTAATTAAACTAGATAAAGTGGTCTAGATAGAATGGTCTACCCATCTTTCCATAGGGAAGTGATTTTGAACAACAAGTAATGATCAAATTGGAAGAACATATGGAATTTCTTAAAAATACAACTGAAATCACACTTCTTGACCACATTAAAAATTAAGAGATTAAAAAAGAATCAAACTTGTGAAGTGCAAATGACATTATTAAGCAGTGGGGAGTAAATTTTGAAACCTGCGTATATGAACGTTCCAAGAAAAAAATTACAAGAGTGGCATTGAATTACAATAAGCCAGGCGGGAGAGGAAATGTGGGAAGGAAATAGAGAGAGCAATATTCTAGGCTTAAAAGTATAATCCTAGAAACCGAAAATATTTACTTCTGTATGGTTTAAACATATGTTAAAACGACGAAAAATATTAATTTTTTACCCTAGGCCATCCAGTAATTAAGTTCTAGAGAGAAGACTCGACGTAGAACTTGTCGTCGTCCTCATCATTCTTCACATTTCGTCTGCGCATCTCAGAAAGTTTGGGAACCGTTCATGTTATGAGTTTATGTTTTCGCTCAGAATGTCATTGCCTGAATCCAGGGTAGTGCTACAAATGACCATCAGACGTTTTAAGAAGTCTTGAACTACACTCACTCTACTCAATTGGGAAACTGCCACAGTAACAACTGATGTGACTAAGCACTCCATTGCAAACTGGCACGTCTTTCACTTTATATCCCCAAACTCCAAAGTATTAAATTTGAAACCACTACAAATTATAATTTATTCACATAAAATTCAGCGAAACATGTTATATAATTTGTTTCGACAATATTTATTTTTATCCTACTTTATAAAAATATTTGTTTCAATGTGATATGCAATTTGGTGTGGAAACCATGGGGCACTGCTTTATTACTACTTAACTTTCAATGCTCAAGATCAAAGGGTAAAAATAAGTATTAACCTAAAAGTCCGAGCCTTAGACATGATGGACAAGTTTGTTTCTAGAGCGGATTTCGCCCGCGCGAGTCGAGCCGCGCGGCCACTGTGCCGCGAGGCGGCGCTGGCAGCGTTAACAAGGGCAGGTGCGGCGGCCGGCAGCCAGCGTCGTGCCTCCGGAGTCCCCCGCCGCTAACTAGGCACCGCTACATTAACACGTTGGGGCCCTGGGGGGCGGAAGGGACCTTGCTTCGGCCGGGCTACCTTCGCCTACTTCCCACCCTCTTTTCCGCCCCTTGGCCCCTGTCAGGCCACGCCTACTTGCTGCCAAAGGCGCCGCCTGAGTTGTCTATTTTTAAAGGAGGTACGTATGCTGTACGAGTAAAGTGCACCTTTCACAGGCAAGTCCGATTGATTGATTAGTGAGATTCTGGGAGCGTCAACTGCTAGGATCATTAGTCCCGTAAGTGTATTGTGTTGCATTTTCGGTAGATAGTAGTAATCTTCCCTCGCTGAATGGTGATATTTGGCGCCGACCTACCGTCGGTTGGTGGGTTTTTTCCCAACTGGGTATCTCCCAGCCGGCATAAGTTTTTGAACTGTTTCCCGACATGTGTGATACTGTAGTGTATATAAGTGAAAGTGCTTGTTTATAAGGGGTGCGAATAGCGCAAGTAAAGGAAGGAAAGTTTGCGGAACGTTAGTTAAGATTCTGCTCTAGTATTCGTCTGGTGTTCAGCAGAGAAACTACGTAAAACTACTGATCAGAGCTGTCGGCCGATAGAATTCGACCAAATCAGCCGCTGAATTCGATATAACTGTCTAGCTAGTGTCGAAAATCCTGCCACCGTCGGGAGAGTAACACTAGGACCTGCCGGCCAGAGAAACTGCAGCGATATCTGTTTTCGCCCTGAGCCACCTCTCGTTACGTTGAATCACCAATCTTCCACACTTCAATTCTTTAAAATGTTCTTACTTCCGAGAAAATTTGGCGAAATGATGATGGTACACTTCTATGTTTATAAGAAATAACGTAACAAAATATATTCACAATATACATATCGGTGTGCATATCGAAAAAACCGTGATGTGAATCTCGACCTTCTCTCCAAGGCTCAAATCACGTTCTGTGGATGTATTCACAAATTGAACTTCTTTTCTTCTCCCGTTTCGAGATGTGGTGGTTCCTCTGTATACACATACGAACATTCGGAGTTCCTAACAAGACTTCACCTTAGAGCGAACATTCTTTAACTACCGACCCCCGACCGACTGCACTTCTTTTTCTTTTTAGAATTTCCTCTTTTTTTCGTCCCGAAAATAGGGGCGCACCATGTTGTGGACCCCCCATTCCGCGGTTTGGCCCCTAACAAGCCACTGCACCTGCCACTTAGGCGTTTAATTCTTAGCGCGCGCCTCGAGGTAGCGTTCGCGTGGCAGCCCGGCCGCGTGGTCCGCTTTCTTATTAGGCCCCTTCCGTCTGGCCGCCCTCCGACGGCCGAGCTCGCCCTCCCTGCCCGCTCCTCTCTCCCTCCCAATATCCGCGCTCCACCCTCTCTCTTGCCCCAGCCGCTTCTCTCTCCCGCTCGCTCTCGCGCCCTGCACGCTTGGCGCCCACCGCTCTCGCGCCCACGCCTCTCGCGCCCCGCCCGTCTCGCGCCCGCCGCTTCGCGCCGCCTCGCTCTCGCGCCGCCCGCCGCTCCGTCGCCCGCCTCTTGCACCCGCAAGCCTCGCGCCCCGGCCCGCTCTCGCGCCCACCGTCTGCTGCTTGCCTAACGCGCTCTCGCGCATCACCGTCTCTCTTGCCCAGCCGCTCTGTCAGCCGCCCTCCTCTCGTGCCACCGCACTCTGCGCGCCTACCGCTCTTGGCGCCCGCCTGCCTCTCGCGCACGGCACCGCTCTCGCGCGGCTCAGCTCTTGCACCCGCCGCTCTCGGCGCCCGGCCGCTCTCCCGCGCCCACCCTCTCGTCGCGCACGCCTCTCCTCTCGCGCCCGCCCTCTCTCGCGCCGCCCGCTCTTGCACCCGCACGCTCTCGCGCCCGCCCAGCTCTGCGCGCCCACCGTCTCTTGCCTAACCGCTCTCGGCAACGTCTTCTTGCCAGCGCCGGCTCTCCTCCCGCGCCCTTTCGTGCCACCACTCTCGGCCCACGCTCTTGCGCCGCTTGCCTCTCGCGCTGCCGCTCTTTTTACCGCGTCGCTCTCTCGCAACCCTCTCTCACCCCCTCTCTCTCGGCACACTATTTCGGCCGCCTCTCTCACTCGTCGCCAGTGCTGTGTTCACTGCGCCTCTCGTCACACACCCTCTCAGCATCTCCCTTTCTTTCGTCCACCTGTTCGTCTGCCGTTTCATCGCACCCTGCGGCGCAATCGCACGTCCGCTGCTCTCTTCGCCTGCTTTCTCGTTCATCATTGTTTTGTCCGTTTGTTCTCTCGCCATGCATTCTCTTTGCCTGCCGCGTGTTTTGCCCACCTGCACACTCCTCATTGCCCCATCTCTCTACTCCCGTTCTCTTGTCCCCGCTTGCCTCTAACCAGCCCGCATCTCCTCTCACTCAGTCTCACCACTCCCCCTTACCTCGCTCCCACTCTCGCCTACCCTCTCCTTCGCACTCTCCCTCTCGTCCTCTTTTTTCCCCGGACCCTCATCCTCTTTCCACCTTCCTCGCGCTTGTTCCGTCACCCGTTCGTCAGTCCGCTGACTGACCTCTCAAACGTCCGGTCCCCCCCCGCACACCTGCTCCCCACCTCACCCACCAATTCCACCGCCCGCCTTCCCACCCTAACGCCGGCCCATCCTGCGGCGCCGCTAAGCCGATTTCGTTTGTTTTTGACTCGGCCGCTATTTAGCCCGGGTAATTTTCTTTTTTACTCTCGCCGCTGCCTCATCCGACGCCGAGTGCAAAGAGAGTGCATAAACTGCCGAGTAGGTTTTCTGTCGTTTCTTATGCGTGCGTACACATCGGCGTGTTATGTGTTGGGTGTGTACTCACAGGAACTCACTCTGGGTTATTTGCTCGAAAGGAAGTGGCGCGTTTAAACTCTAAATATGGCGGTAACAGATTATGGACCATCAAGTAGATTACGCCATATAAAAAGATGCGCTACGCGATAATTCGAGTTTTTAGAGCACGGCCGTGTGTTTGCTGCCCCCAGGCACCTCGTATTTCTGAGAAATGAGCTTCTGTAATATCTTAATAGCGAATTATATGAGTGCAGTAACCGCGCGAGTTTTTTTTTTATTTTTTTAATAAAAGCTTTATAAATTACAATGTAAGTTCAGCGATACTGATTAAGGGAAAAATATAAATATTCCATGATTTTCCATGAATTAACATGCAGCTTTGCAGAATAAAATCCCATTTCATATTTCCTCTCGTGTATCGAATGGATGTTCTGTCACGCTACTGATAGATTGCGTATGTGTTTTTCAAGTTGTTTTCTTATTCCCCAAGAAGTTGATAGAAAATATTTCACATATATTAGTAAATTAGAATGTATAATATATCCAATTAGACGTAGCATACATTAAAAATTCAATGTAAAAAATCTTCTACGATATGTATAAATTATATAATATTTTAAATAATATCGAATACACTTTGAAACCTTTTTGTTTAGCAATTAATTTATCCATAAACTTTTGTGTTAAATGATGTAATTGTTGAATTGAAAATCTAACTGTAGATTATTCGAAGTAAGTTTTTACTTTTAATTGCTGTTTTGTGTTTCGAAATGTTAAGATTAATGAAATTGAATTTTTATTTTTTATTTTTTTGGTGGTGTGCATTGTTTTTGCATCTTAGCTTTTTTATCTCAGATATGATATGTCATGCCTATATTGATGAATATTTTGTAAAAATAAAAATTCAATAAGACTGTAAAAGATGTTCGAAACATGTTGAGTTTTAAATTTTCGGAAATGGAAAGGCAATAATTAAAGTCAAACTTTTAATATATTGATATGTGCACACTGATTCATTTGACGAAGAAATTATGATAAAAATGTAGAAAAAAATTTCAAGAAAGTTTATAAATAGTTCTAGGACCTTAATATAAAATACTGTTTAAAATAATTGAAATCCGTTCAAACTCATAGAACTTTAGTTTGAGGTAGATTGAAGAATAACCGAATTATAAACTCCGTAAGTATAGGTGATTTAAGTGTCAGACTTGCTTGCTCATTTAAAATGTTGCAACAATTCATTATTTATTGTGATATTTTACATGCATTTATTATAATATCATTAATTTTTTCATACCAAGGGACAGTTATGCCCTTTCAGACAGAGGAAAAATCAATTAAATCCAATCACATTTGCGAAATTATTGTTAAAAACAAAAAAATTATACACCAAGACGTTCTCCATTCACAGTCGGTTATAGATTGTTTCCTTCTACCGAAGGAAATTATTAATGAATAATGGAGTATCAGGTAGTGTGTAAATGTTTTTGCGGCATCTGTAGACGTGTCAATCAGTTGTTAGAAAATTTAAATAGAATGGACATTAATATAAGAATAAATTTGCACTAATAAACTGTTTACAATCGAAATACTTTCTGCGAATAATCCAAATTATCTACAGTACATATTTACTTATAACATAATGAAAAGTTATTTCACTATTATTTGGTGACAATTCGAATATAGATTATTGTCTTTTTAAGTATGATAAATGTTTTATGTTATCTGAGATGGCCATCCTTTGCAGTTGGGGTTGGAGTGTAATTAGGAATCAAATTACATTTAAACACAAGACTAGCGGGTCACATCAAGACAATGCATCTGCGAAGCGCCTCATCTCCATTACTCCGTCTCACGGCCATCATTTCCAACGCACAAACGCGGCACCTCTCGCCTCCCACAATGGCCGCAGTTTCACCCGGAGGATTCCGGAAAGCAACCCGGCCATCTGGAGGGCGCTAGAGGGCGCGACCGTTTGAACTCGCACTAAGCGCCCGCCCATTGTCACGTGCGTCGCGTGGGCTGTATCGCCCATTCGCCTCTCCCTGGGGTCGCGCACCTCTGTTCACCCTCTGTTTCGCAAAACGATTGAGGCGCCGGGGCGAGGCGGGGCGAAGCCCGGAAGCGCATTACGAGAGGCGTCAACGCCCCCACAGTCGCCTGCGCGCCCCGCGTGGGGAGGGAGGGGGAGGGAGGGGAAGGGGAAGTGAAGGGAGGGGGTGGCGATTTCGCACCTGCCCGGAGAGCCTAAGATGCCCTGCTGTCGCGGCAGTCTCTACCGCCGCCGACGCCACAGCTCGTCGCCTGCCTGGGCAGAGTGGATTAGAATGAATGTTACCAACTTCTACGACGTGTGTGTGTGTCGTAGATGATAACTTTTTGCCCGTGAGAACATGTGTTGAGAAAACGTATGAAAGGAATTTACACATGACACTGAGTATATCCACTTAAGAGTCTTTTATCGCGACGAACAGCTAGAGTTTATGCTGAAAAAGAATACGTGAAAATGCGCGTATTTAATTAAGGAGAAATTAATTTACAGTAGTTACGAAAAAAATTGTATTAACGTAACCCGTCTCTGTAAAATGCGTTGAATGTTTTTCATTGGCATGACTGACGTCTTTTTTACTTTTTATTAATACCGTACGCGGGAGCTAACCATTAAATTGTAAGCTCACGAGAAAAATTAATCAAATTAGCAATGTTTTTGCTCATCTTACTTAACATAACAATTATAACACGTAACAACTTTTGAATATGCAACTACCTCCACACTATTGCATTCACCTCATTCCTTGGATTTTATAAAAAGAAAAGAAAGGAAAAAACTCACAGCTGACAACCTTCATTATTTCAATGAGCGTCAATACTTTTCTATCTTTTACATCCTCAGCGCTGACTTTCACCTCCCCCACATCTACAACCTGCTTTTTTCATTTGCTCCCTCCTGAGTGTCGTGCTGTCACTGTCACGTGGCTGTCCGATGCCACCGCTACCACCACCGTCAATTCCACAACCACCACCACCCCGACCAAGGCACCACCTCAGCCCTGCCCCTCGCTACGCGCGTCGGCACGTCCCTTGAATCGCACTCAACACCCGTAGTGTCCTAATTAGTCATTAGAATACAGCAGGGGTGACGGCAGCCCCGCTGGTTCCCTTAACCACCCCTCCCTCCCACTCACTCACTTTGCATTCTCCGGAGACACAGCTGCCTGCGCCTGACCATTATAACCACGCCTTCTCGCCAGCACCTTCGTCGTTGTCTCCCGTCTTATCTCTAATCTTCGTGCGTCTCTCCGCCCCTTATCTCCTGGCCGCGGGGTCCCTTAAACAGTCTGCTGCCGTCGAGACGCCGTGGCGGACCCCTTTCTGCCCCCAACGGCTGTCTCCGCTACCTCCCAGTGGGTCGAAACGACACCAAAGGAGCTCTTAAGAACTCGCTACTTTTCACAATGCGAGGGATAAATCAACACATATTATAACAAATATGTAAATAGTAATTAGTATGATAAAGTCATTAAACGAATGTTCCGTTTATAATCAATTTTCTTGCTTTTCTTTTCACTTCCGACGTGCCTTTTCATGTTGAGAATGAAGTTACAGTATTTCCCGTTTGAATATCTACAAAAAGTTGATATTTTTAAACAAATATTTAATGTAGTTCCCTAAAGTAATATAATATTTCTCTGTTTTTTTATTGTCTATTTATATTAAATTCTATTTATTAACCACTCAATTTTGTAAGACACTCATGCCCCGAACATTCTTCGACTGCGAAGTCACTTAGTTTGAAGGGGAGAAACCTCGCCGCTGTCTTTTGTTAAAATGTAATTTGAGTGCCCCCAATTACACAACCTTCATTCGCACGCACCCTCGATCACAAACGCTCGCTTACACACACACACACACACACACACACACACACACACACACACACACACTCAAAGCCAGCAACATTCATTTCTACCAGTGTAGATATGTTGCAACATTAATGTAAGTCAACACTTTTGTCAGCCGCGATACAACCATTAACAATGCTGTGAAACTACTATATAAAAAGATACATTTCATTATTAAAAACAACTAATTGTGAAAAGTGCACATTTGACAATGAATATATGTAAATTAACTTAAGAGAAGTAAAGTTAAAGGATTAGGAGGACAGTAAAATAATAGACAAACCAGGAATATGTAACATTTTGTGATGTTTTCATCGATTATTGTCAAAAAATTCATTAAGAGCCCATCCTTACCAAATATTAGCTTGTTCCCACAAATATCGAAACTTCTGTTCTGGAAGTAACAGCTTCTATATTCTACGTCTTTGGTTTACGGTTCTACCGAAACTAATCTGTGTAATTGTTATTAGAATAGACTAAATTAAGTACAATTTTAAAATTGTTGGGCAGTACTCACTCCGACCAGGAATCAGACCTGCCGAGTTACCAAAGATGGTGATATAACGACATAATTATTGGAATATTTTTGATATTGCTTCGGTAACAGTGCCCAGTGTGCGCCGTAGAAAACGTCCCTGCCTATTTCGCCGCCCCAAGCCAGCGTCGCCGCCACCGTTTCACCAGCCGAGCCGCGCGCTTACCGCCGCCGCCGCCTCGCCGCTCCGCGCTCGCCGCGGCTGAGCCCCTCGCCGCGCTCGCGCTGCCCGCGCCACGCTTCACACGCTGTCCTACCAGCCGCACCCGCCACCGCTTCCACCGCCACCCCACGCCAACTGCCACCGGCTCGGCTGCCAGCCGCAGCTGCCCACGCCGCCACCGCCTTCACAGCTGCACCGCCGCCACCGGCTGTCACCCGCCCCGCACGCACCGCTTCCACAGCCACCACCGCCACGCCACAGCCACAGCCGCACGCCACAGCCACGCCATGCGCACTGCCGCATGCCCGCCACCGCCTAAGCCTTCGCCTTGCCAACCAACCACCGCCACGTCCCGCGCGCCGACTCCGCCGCCGATTCGCCCTCTCCACCGGCGCTACCGCCGCGCCGCCACCTCCACCCACTCCTCGCGCCCCACCGGCCGCAAGGATGGAGCAATAATCTCGGCCCCCGTCTTCGCCGCTGGGCTTTGTCAGGCGCAATCACATAAAGATGCGCTGAGATTAAACGGAACGTCGCAGTACACGCCGGCAATTCTTCCACCCCCTCAGCCTCCATCGCCGTCGCTACTATTTCCACTCCGCCCCCCCCGTCCCCACTGCCGCCCCCGCCTCTGCCGCAGACTGCAGAAAAAGCTTTAGCTTAGTTTTTAACCGCCACAGCGCCACTAGAGGGGGGAGATACTAGGACGAAGGGACGAAGGGACGAAGGGACGAGGTGACGCACAGTCGACAACGGGACGAGACGCTCGTCAATAAATGTTCGTAAAACGAACATTTATTTCGTAGAAGGAAGCACAGGGTATTTGTTAATTTGGTGATAGCGTTTTCATTGTTCATCTGCTTTTGCATTTGGGTAATATAATTTATTTAATCCTAAACGTCATGTTCACTCACGGAGGTTGTTTAAATTGGAGAGAGGTTCTGAGCAATTTCGATTCAGTACTACAAATTAAGTAGTATTTCGAAGTGTGTGGTTGCGTTAATAGCGTTAAAACAAAAAAATCTATTAAAACACTTTGTTGAAACAAAAGACTTCATTGAAACTAATACAACCTGATTTTTTAAAAAAATACGTTCGTTTGTTTTTTATTAAAAATTCCATTTCTTCTAACACTACCACAGTGAGTTGGAAATATTCGGGTTATCACGGTAATCGCTCGGTTGAATTTCTTTCTTATGAATATTTTGAACGCCTAGCTCTTGTGAGGTGAGATTTTCAATTATGATAAATAACTTTCCATTCTACTTTTAATAAACCCATTGTTCTCAAAGGACGATTGCATCTCCAGTGAATGAACTAAATATCAATACAAACTGACAGCTTCTGTCCAGGACTAAATCGGTAGCTTTAGACAATCCATCTGATGAATGTTTAATTGGAAATGATTCGATTTATTATTTACATAAAAACCGTAAATGTGACAGTTTCATTATTGATCGAAAACGTTTGCAGAAAACTCGTTTATAATCATCTCTGGGAATTCTTTATAGAATTTGTTTTCCTGATCATAGATAAAGAATATTAACTCGCAGTTGAAAACTAAAGAGTCGGTAAAACTGTAAAACTTCTTTAATGATGTAATAACACAAGTTTCAGAAAGTGTTTTCTAAGTAGCAGCTTAAAATTGACAAATGAGATAGGGGTGACAAGATGATGGGCATCTCTTTTCAAAAATATCAAAATACATTAATTGTAATCAGTTACATTCTGTTTAATCATGTCTGTACCAAAATATATTGAAAACAGTTTTAGCATTTGGTTATTTATTTCAAATCATCGTATAACGGCTTGAAATGTTATTGTTTAAACTTATAAACTTTTCATACATCCAACCGTACCTAAGATGACGTGGAATAACCAGATTGAAAGAAGACTTCTTTCTTGAAAAGCGAAGGATAAAAATTATTGTTTGTGCCAAAGTGGGAGAAAGGGTTATATGTGTATGGTGCCGACTGCTTAGAATTCCAATGGCGGGCTTTTCAGAAGGCCATAAAAATACCCCGCAGCCGGCCCTTTCGGAATCCAAATAGCCGGCCTTTCAGTGAGCGAGAGCTTTATGGTCGCAGTTGGTTAGTACGTGAGAACCACCTTTACAATGTACCTCGTTTGCTTTCGTCTTATTGCGTTCACCTTTGGACGAAGGGAAGTCTGTGGTTTTAAGGTATGCTCAGTCAGAAATGTTCTTACAATTCGTGTTTTTTTATGACAATTAGTATTTCATTCATGGTCATATTGAAACTAGGGTTTAATTATTGTACAATGGCGTTTTAAATTTATCATATGTACTAAAATATCATTGCAACCGTGATTACTTATTGTTAATGAGATTTGTGGAAGAGAACAAGTGCTCTGCTAATCGTGTGTTAAATATACTCTTATATTGGTATGATGATCAACATGTCTTGATCTTAAAACTAGTATTAGAATACTTTTTATACTCAATTTTCATATTTTGTATGAATACAAGCATGATTTTAGCCTAAGGCCGAACAACAGAGAGAATTTTTTCTTTAAAACTTCATTATTTTTTGGAAGATCAAAATCCTATTTCAGCCGATATGTTTTGAGAACTTAAGCAAAGTCCGTCTTCTGTTTCGTTTAAACACAGCATCTAAAAGATGAAGATTTTTATTGTATTCTTAGTCAAACATAGGCAATTGGTCAATCGCAATTGGGTTCTCATTTGCTACTTTCATGTCATTTTCTCCAATCTTGAATCAAAATACATTGTTATTTACCTACAATTTAAATTATCTCGTTGACCTCTCCGCAATTTGAAACTATAATGCCCTGTTGTCTCCGCAAAGTGTACATCAAACCTTTTCATGTATCGTCATTCAATATTGTATTTTTTTACTGTATTTCCTTAATTTCAGAAACTGGCTGAAATTAACTATTAGTACGATTAATGGGCATACATAGTACTCAAAATAAGAGTTCGATTTTTGAGAGATGTTTACGTAAACGTTTACCTAGTAGACACAAGAGCATAAACAAGTTGATCAACCCAGTGAAAATATTTTGTGTCATTCACTCCTTTGGTTACACATCATACGCACCAGCATAGGACCACGCATTATTTGCAGCGTATGTTCCCGCGCTTGTGTGGACACAAATAAACTGACCTTTTCCCAGCCGCAAATTGTTGAGCCCTGCACGAGTCTACCGGCGTTTTTGAAATTCAACTGGGACCCTCCTTAAGAGTCGGTGCGTGACATACGCAGCCGCTTCTTGCCGCCCCCCCCCCGCCCCGACTGGCAGCAGACACCACTGCTCTCACTTCTGTCTTTGCCATTGTTCATGGAACCTCCCCCGCTCGACCAACATCACCGCCATTTCAGACCCCGCGAAGAAACAACTGAAAACTGCTGCAGTCCTACCCCAACTCAATCGCTGTAGACAAAAGAACTATTGTCACCAGGACTGGGTGATGCGCAATTATTATTTTTTACGTAATTAATACGTTATTAATATTTTTTACGTAATTAATATATGTTTGTTCATTAGTTGCGATTGAACTTATATCTCGTGTTTAAGAAATAGACTTTTATAAGTGATATGAAACGTATTAGGTTATCCATATTCATTGTCCGTATTTTCAGGTACAGCGCATTTTTTCACATATTTAATGAAAAATCACACACATTTGCTTGTTCCAATATTTTATTCACAGAGTATTCCATTTTATAGTATTGTAGAGCTATTTGTGAAACATTGATTTTAACTTTTAGTGTAATATAAAGTGGTGAATCTGGTTCAGTAGATATGTGTTTAACCCCACACATAATATATTACATGTCATTATTCAATGGTTTATATTATAGATAAAAAGAGTTAATGTACGAATAATGAATCTTACAGCATGTTTAAACGCACGTTTACACTACTAAATTTTTTAATGAAAAATATTTTTATTAATTGGACACGCATTTTCGTCAATTAATACTTTGCGATCGGAATTGACCTCCCACTGGCTTTTGCAGTCACTGTCTCTATCACTACCGCCACTGCCGCCGGCACGAAATGCACTCTACCACCACCACTACCCCTCATGAAAATCGACATCACTACCATAACCACGATCGTGAACATCGACGTCATCCCTATCCACAAATCCTGATGCTGTCACTAATACTGTCACTATCCACTATTAGTGACACTAATGCCATCCCCAACACCGCCATTAATCCTCCCTCCAGGAAATAATGTCGGCAGCATTAGCGCTGCTCTCGCCATTACCGGCATCACCTCTACCACCTCTTTCAACGCTTTGCCCCAGATTGATCGATTTTCCTGAGCTCGTCAACTGCTAGGGTCATTAGTCCCGTTTGTGCAGTGGATGTTTTATACCCCGATGGATGTTGAGATCCGGTGCCTACCTAAACGTCGTCTTGGGAACGATTCGCCTCGAGGTATCTCCCCTTGCAGGGCACCGCCTCAGCTGGGACAAACTCTAAGCGCCAGACTGATCTTCCGATATACGCGGTAGTTCGGCTCACGTGTGTGTGTGTGGGGGGGAGGGGAAATATCATGCGCGGATCTTTGCTCGTTTGTTAGTATACAATGGTCAATGGTCAATGGTCTGGTATTGATTGGAAAATACACAGAAAACCACCGATCAGACCAGCCAGCCTCTATACTTTTCCGCCAGACAGCGGCCGAACTCGACCTAGCAATATCTAGCGTCGAAAACCATTCACCGTTTGAACTGAAACCCCTAGGTCATCCCAGCCAAGGCCAGTGGAGAGTCAGTGGCAATGCTGACACTGAGCTAAACTGAGCCATCCTCGCTCCAGACCGGCTCCGACCCGACCGCCGCAGCGCGTCTGGCCACTTCCGTCGTATGCACGGCAGGGTTCCTCTGAAACGACGCTTTCGGCGTCTCTGTGAAGTCGCCCGGGGCCACCTTCTACTCCGCCACCGCCACCGCCCCGCACCACACTGCGTGCTCCTGCATATGCGACCGACGCCGCCGCCGCTTTATAAATATGCGCCCTACGGCGCCGCCTGCAGCTGGGAGGCGGCACCGGAATTACTAAGGAGATCTTGGTCCTCCTCGACCACTCCATTAGACGCAGACTGCCGCGACGCAACGATCGCTTCTTTTGTTTCTGGCGGTTGTTCATTGTCTTTTACTAAGGCGCCCAAGGAGAGGTTAGACGATAGTGGGGAAATATTTGTTTATGTAGGCGGTCTTTAACGATGGGTGGGTTGTTACCCCCTTTGGCACTTTTGATGTCTTATTCAGATGCTGTTATAGGTTCTTTTTGTTTCAATGTGCCATACTGGTGATTCTTAAATTGCTTCTGATATTATTTGTAATTTTTTTTAATTTCGACTGAGGCCGCGGGAAATACGGTGTAATCTATTGAGAATACATGATCACGAATTATATTAGTAAGTACTCTATTAAATTTCCATATATTATATACGTATGCTTTAATATTACCCATAATATATTTAAGATCTAATTCTCGCAGATTCAACGAGATGTGATTACTATTAATAACTGAAAGCCCTAGCAATAAACAGATGGCTATGGGTCATGTGTCTTGATATTGATTCTTATCCGAATGTATCAATGTAATCTACGATTATATGAAATGAACAATATACACATATATGTCGGTACAAGTTTGTCCAAGGACCCACACACCTTTGTACCTGAACCTGAATTTCCTCTCGGCGTCTCTTCATCAATCCATGAGACTTGAATCACCCAAGAGATATTCCGATATCCTGTTTCAATGTAATTAAAGGGATTTTCTGGAACATGGAGTTCAAGATCACTTCTACCACTCATATATGATATAAGGGTTATGCACTTTTATTAGTGGGATTAATATGGAAAATAATCCTTAGCGTATTATGACAGCTACTGAAATGGAAACACTGGGACAAAAAGCTTCAAATCTCTATCCTCCCTTAGTTGCAAACTCCACATCATACTAGGATATAAAATCCTCATATCCCACCAACATTTCAATATGTTTCTCAACACCACAGCTAATTGAATATTTATGTGAAAAATTAAAATTTCCAGGTGTTTGAGATAGATGTTGGTTACATTTCTTTCAATAAGGTTGTCTGGAGTTTTGGAGTTTTTGGTTTCCCTGATTCAGTTTATAAAATTACCATTTAAAAGCATTTTGTCATTTACACAAAACCTATTCACTTTTCGCCGCCAAGAAAACACTCCAAACTCTTTATATAAAAATTCAATGAAATTTTTAAACGAAGTATTTTGAAGATCAGAACTATTTCTAGCCCATCCCCTCATTAACCCACGCATTAGCAGCCAACAGGTGTATCCCAACCATTTAATATAACCGTCAATAAATCCACAATAAGTTTATTTCTGTATGAAACAATATATGCAATCTCCACTTCTTCTCTTAAGTGGAATCTCATTCACACTGCGTTGCCCATTTGATATTCCAAGCTTCTTGTTTAATGTTATTAAAAATAAACACTAGAATACACAGTTCAAAAATTATTAATTGTATTCATGTCGTGTGTTGTTTCGAAGGATTGAGTTGTGGAGTAGGAATTAGAATAAGAAAACATCACAGTAAGATAATAATTAATTAAATTATATTAATAATTAAATTATAATCCGTATCTCATGTATGCATAATAAAAGTCATTAGAAGCCGCAGCGCTGAAATGTTGCCGCTCTCATGATAATCAAATTTCGCTCGTGATTGTTACTTTTCATAGACGTAGTGATTTTTCCATGCTATGACGAATGGAAGTTAACGAGTATTGTTGACCACGTTTGGAAATATCTACAAATGTTGATCTATTTTTAAAGCAATCTTTGTGAATAGTGAGTTTCAGTTTCGACAAGTTTTCATGAATATTTTCTTTCTTTCTTTCATGTGAGGATCTTTCGTTCAGTGGTCTATCATTCTATTAGGCAGTCCCCCTCAATTAGTTCTTGGTATAGACACGCGCTAAAGTGCGAGCCCGAACATTCTTCGGACTCGGGGCGGCGGGAAAGGTTGTCATCTTGTAGGGTGTTGAAGGGAGGAGGAACCTCGGGCCGCTGGTTTTTGTTAACAAAGATGATATGGGTGCCTGCCAATACTTATACAACTTCTCGGGCACCTGCCTCGGGTTTTGGTCACCCTCGTGGACTTCACGAACTCGGCTCACTCACTTTTTAACATGACACGACCATAAGGCACACCACACACACACGGGATGGCTGCCAATAGCGGCTCCGGGTGGCGATCAGCTCGCGGGGGCAGTGGCAGGGAAGCACGCACAGTCTGAGAGGTCGCTCCCTCACATCACACAAAAAGCACAAGACACATCAAGGCCCAAATTTCATTTCTTACCAGTTGTCAAGATATGGGTCATGCTACACTTGAGTTTCATACTGGTTTATATCACACTCCTTTTTGCCAGACCGGGCCGGATTTACGCTCAAAACCATCTCAGCAACTTCCCGTCGTCATGTGAAATTTCTATTCGGATTTTACTCACCATGACAAGGGGTGCAGATAATACTCGTTTTCTCATTGTTAATTTAAAGAGAACAACATAGGTAGTCAGAGAGACGTTACGGGATATTTAGACAAATAGACAGACTTGGTATAGATGAACTTAGCTAGGTCTTTATGGAGAGATAGTTTCATCAGGTGTCTATCAGGTTAACGGTGCACGAAACGAGATTTAGATCAATGGCAGCAAAAGAGACGGCAAAATAACTAAGGTTTAATATCATATCGTGTGGATTTGTAATTTCTTCAATATTCGATTATATATGTGTTCAACAGAGAGGTCTCACTTAATGCTTAAAAAGCAGCTCCAACATTCCTACTTCTTACCGCAAATAGTTTTGAGGGATTAGTTCCCCAAATCATCGCATGATCGCGCGTTCACTGGTATTCTCTTTGGGGAGTACAATTATGGCTTTTTATTTAAGAAGGATAATACTAACGTCTTCTCGTCGTTTTTGACCGTGCTACTTACCGCGCCTTAAACTAATCTGGGTGGTAATTGTATTAACTCATGCAGAAGGGGACGCTATTAACTATAGAGTAATATTTTAAATTGTTAAGGGCGAGCAGACTCAGCCACTACACGCGACACCGGAATGCACAAACTCAGATATATTCTTAAAGAAGATATCTTATAGGAATAGATGTACTTTGTGATTAAGAGACTATCATAGATAGTCAGGGAAACGGTGGATTAATGGAGTAGTTTGTTCTCAGTGTTATTTCGGTATTTGTGTGATAAGCGAAGCGTCCGGTTCAGATTAGAACCATGCCTCGGATAACTAGGTCAGCTCCTCCGTATGATTAGACGTGCTCTGCACGTGGCTTCGGAGGCAACGGTTCCGTCGTGATTGCGGAAGGATTTCACCGGTCAAGCGAGACGGTTCATATGCATTCTCTTTCGAGTAAGTCAAAGCGCTTGGTTTTCGATATATCTCTAGTTCCGACGGGAAGAGCAACATGTTTTGAAACTTCAATTTCGGGAACATGTTGTCATCAATCGAAGTGCGCACTTACTTAGTCCCGTCTCATTTAAGCTACGTTCACATCTTGTCTGTTTAAGACTTAATTCTCGGCTCTTCGCTTGCGTTCCGCGCCCGTGTCCACACTGCCCGTTGGCCTCACTCTCGCACCGCCACGCAACCGCACGGCCACCCTCTTCCACCGCCCTTGGCGACTCCACCACCGGCACCCCTCCGGCTCGGGCTCCACCACTTCCTACCCCCCGGGGCGGGCAAAGGGGCGCATTAATCTCGGCCCCCCGTCTTTCGCCGGGGTTGGGCTGGGTCGGCGCAATTCATTTTAAAGGATTGCCCGCTTTTGAGATAACACGGAACGTCGCCGCTTTAACAAGCCGGCGACTTCTCCACCCCTCGCCTTCCATTTCGCCGTCGCTACTTATCCACTTCCGCCCCCGCCCGCCCGCTGGGCCGCCGCTCTTTGCGCAGACTTGCAGAAAGCTTTTTTTTTAGCTTTAGTTTTTTTAACCGCCACAAGCACTAGAGGGGGGGAGATGACCTAGGAGAAAGGGACGAAGTGACGAAGGGACGAGGGTGACAGCACATTCGACAACGACGAGACGCTCGTCAATAAATGTTTCGTTAACTAGAAGGAAGCACAGGGATTTGTTATTTGGTGATAGCGTTTTCATGTTCATCTGCTTTTGCATTTGGTAATATAATTTATTTAATCTAAAACGTCATGTTCAACTCACCGAGGTTGTTTAAATTGGAGAGAGGTTCTTAGCAATTTCGATTCAGTAACTACATAATTAGTAGTATTTGAGTGTGTGGTTTGCGTTAATAGCGTAAAACAAAAATCTATAAAAACACTTTTGTTGAACCAAGACTTCATTGAAACTAATAATACTGCTTTTTAAAAAGTTACGTTCATCTCTGTTTTTTATTAAAAATTAATTTCTTTTCCACCTACACATACAGTGAGTTGGAAATATTCGGGTTATCACGGTAATCGCTCGTTGAATTTCTTTGTTCTGAATATTTTGAAGCGCCTAGCTCTTGTGAGGTGAGATTTTCAATTATGATAAATACTTTCATTCTACTTTTAATAAACCCATTGTTCTCAAGGCGATTGGCATTCCAGTGAATGAATCATATTCAATACAAACTGACGAGCTTCTGTCCAGGACTAAATCGGTAGCTTTAGACACTTCAATCTGCTGAATGTTTATTTGGAAATGATTCGATTTATTATTTACATAAAACCGTAAATGTTGCAGTTTCATTATTGAATGCGAAAACGTTTGCAGAAAACTCGTTATAATCATCTCTGGGAATTCTTTTAGAATTTGTTTTTCCTGATCATAGATAAAGAATATTAACTCGCAGTTTGAAAACTAAAAGAAGTGCGGTAAGAACTGTAAACTCTTAATGAATGTAATCCCCCACAAGCTTCAGATAAGTGTTTTCTAAGTAAGCAGCTTAATAATTGATCAATGAGATTAGGGGTGACAAGATGATGGGTACTCTTTTCAAAAATATCATGGAACCTTACCTTAATTGTAATCAGTTACATTCTGATAGTCATGTTCTGTACAAAAATATATAAACACAGGTTTTAGCATTTGGTTATTTATTTAAATCATCGTAATAACGGCTTGAAGTGTTATTGTTTAATAACTTTATAAATCTTTTCATACATCAAACGTACCTAAGGGATGACGTGGACATACGGCAGATTGAAAAGAAGACTTCTTTCTTGACAAGCGAGGATAAAAATTATTGTTTGTGCCAAAGTGGGAGAAGGTTTATAATGTGTAGGGTGCCGACCGCTTAGATTCCAATGGGGGGCTTTTCAGAAGGCATAAAAATACCCGCAGCGGCCCTTTCGGAATCCAAATAGGGCGCCTTTCAGTGGCGAGAGCTTTATGATCGAGTTGTTAGTACGTGAGAAACACCTTCACATGTAACTCGTTGCTGTTCGTCTTATTTGCGTTGACCTTGGACGAAGGGAATCTGTGTTTTAGGTATGCTCAGTCGGAATGTTCTTACAATTCGTGTTTTTTTATGACAATTAGTTATTTCATTCAATGGTCATATTGATACTAGGGTTTAATTATTGTACAATGGGCAATTCTTAAATTTATCATATGTAATAAATATCATTGGCAACCGGGTGATTATTATTGTTAAATGAATTTGTGAAGAGAACAAGTGCCCTGCTAATCGTGTGTTATAATATACTCTTTTAGCTTGGTATGAGATCAACATGTCCTTGATCTTAATATATAGTATTTTACATACTTTTAATACTCAATTTTCATATTTTTTATGAAATACAGCATGATTTTAAGGCCTAAGGCCGGAACATACAGAGAGAATTGTTTCCTTAAAACTTCATTATTTTTTGAATATAAAGTCTATTTTTCAGCGATATGTTTTGAGAACTTAAGCAACGTCGTCTTCTGTTTCGTTTAAACACAGCAATTTAAAAGATGAAGATTTTATTGTATTCCTAGTCAAACATAGGCAATTGGTCAATCGCATTGGGTTCTCATTTGCTACTTTCATGTCATTTTCTCCAATCTTGAATCAAAATACATTGTTTTATTTACCTCAATTTTAAATTAATCTCGTTGACCTCTCGATTTGAAATGTAATGGCCTGTTATCTCGCGAGTGTTACATTAAACCTTTTCAGTATCGTCATTCAATATTGTATTTTTTTACTGTATTTCCTTACTTTCAGAAACTGGCTGAAATTTGGAAACTATTAGTACGGTTAATGGGCATACATCAGTACTCAAGTACGTTCGATTTTTGAAGAGATGTTTACGTAAACTTACCTAGTAGAAAACAGATAAACAAATTGATCAACCCAGTGAAAATATTTTGTGTCATTCACTCCTTTGGTTACACATGCATTACGCCCAGATAGGGGGACACGCATTATTGCCAGGTATGTTCCGCGCTTGTGTGGACACAAAATAAACTGACCTTTTTTCCCAGCCGCAATTGTTGAGCCCTGCACGAGTCTACGTCCGTTTTTGAATCAACTGGGACCCTCTTAAGAGTCGGTGCGTGACATACGCAGCCGCTTCGTGCCGCCCCCCCCGCCCCGACTGGCAGCAGACACCACTGCTCTACTTTGTCTTGGCCATTGTTCATGAACCTCCCGCTCGACCAACATCACGATTCAGACCCCGGAAGAAACATCTGAAAAACTGCTGCAGTTCCTACCGCCAACTCAATCGCTGTAGACAAAAGAACTATTCATCACCAGGATGGGTGATGCGCAATTTATTTTTTTACGTAATTAATACCGTTATTTAATATTTTTTACTATTAATATATGTTTGTTCATTAACTTGCGATTGAACTTATATCTCGTGTTTAAGAATAGACTTTTTAAGGTGATTATGAAACATATTAGGTTATCCATATTCATTTCCGTATTTTCAGGTACAGGCATTTTTTTCCGATATTTATGAAAATCACACACATTTGCTTGTTCAATATTTTATTCACAGATATTCCATTTTATAGTATTGTAGAAGCTTATTTTGGTGAAACATTGATTTCTAAATCTTTTAGATGTATATATAAGTGGTGAATCTGGTTCAGTAGATATGTGTTTAACCCCACACATAATATATTACATGTCATTATTCAATGGTTTTATATTATAGATAAGAAAGAGTTAATGTACGAATAATGATCTTACAGCATGTTTAAACGCACGTTTACACTACTAAATTTTTTAATGAGAAAAATATTTTTATTAATTGGACACGCATTTTTGTCAATTAATACTGTTGCGATCGGAATTGACCTCTCCACTGGCCTTTTGCAGTCACTGTCTCTATCCTAACCGCGACTGCGCCGGCACGAAAATGCACTCTAAACCACCACCACTACCCCTCATGATATCGACATCACTACATAACACGATCGTGAACCATCGACGTATCCTTATCCACAAAATCCTGATGCTGTTCAGTAATACTGTACTATCCACTATTAGTGACACTAATGCCATCCCCAACACCGCATTAATCATCCTCCAGGGAAAGAATGTCCACATTAGGCGCATGCTCTCGCCATTACGGCATCACATCTACCACCTCTTCCAACGCTTTGCCCCAGATTGACGATTTTCTGAGCTCGTCACTGCTAGGGTCATTAGTCCAGTTTGTGCAGTGGATGTTTTATACCCCGATGGATGTTGAGATCTCGGGTGCCACTCAACGTCGGCTTGGGCACGATTCGCCTCGAGGTATCTCCCCTTGCAGGGCACCGCCTCAGCTGGGACAAACTCTAAGCCTCCCAGACGATCTTCCGCATATACGGGTAGTTTCGGCTCACGTGTGTGTGTGTGGGGGGGGGAAGGGGAAAGATCTTGGCGCGGATCTTGGCTCGTTTGTTAGTATACTGCTGCGACAATGGTCTGGTATGATTGGAAAATACCACAGAAAACCACGATCAGACACAGCCAGCCTCTATACTTTTCCGCAGACAGCGGCCGAACTCGACCTAGCATATTTAGCGTCGAAAAACCATTCCCGTTTGAACTGAACCCCTAGGTCATCCAGCCAAGGCCAGCTGGAGAGTCAGTGGGCAATGCCTGACACGTGAGCTAACACTGAGCCATCCTCCTCAGACCGCCCGACCCGACCGCCGCGCGCGTTTCTGGCCACTTCCGTCGTATGCACGCTAGGGTTCCTCTGAAACGACGCTTTCGGCGCTCATGTAAGTCGCCCGGGGCCACTTCTACTCCCACCGCCACCGCCCCGCACCACACTGCGTGCTCCTGCATATTGGCGACCGACGCGCCGCCGCTTTATAATATGCGCCTACGGCGCGCCTGCAGGCTGGGAGGCGGCACCGGAATTTACTTAAGAGATCTTGGTCCTCCTCACAACTCTTCATAGTCGCAGACTGCCGCGACGCAAGCATTCGGCTTCTTTTGTTTTCTGGCTGTTTCATTGTCTTTTACTAACGAGTCGCCACAGGAGAGTTTGTCGGTAGGGGAAACGATTGTTAGTTTTAGGCGGTTTTAAGATGGGCGTGTTGTTATCCCTTTTGGCACTTTTTGATTGGGCCCTTTATTTTTCCAAATTGGCTTGTTGTTATTTAGGTTTCCTTTTTTGGTTCTATTTCTGTGGGCCATACTGGGATTATCTAAATTGTTCTGATATTATTTGTAATTTTTTTTAATTTAGACGAGGCGCGGGAAAATCGGTGTAAATTATTCGAGAATACATGATCACGAATGTATATTAGTAAACGACTCTATTAAATTTCCATTGATGTGATATTACGTATGCTTTTAATATTGACCATAATATATTTAAGATCCTAATTCTCGCAGATTCAAGAGATGTGATTACATTAATAACTTGAAAGCCTAGCAATAAACACTATGATTATGATATTCTTGATATTGATTCTTATTCCGAATGTGATCAAATGTAATCTACGATTATATGAAATGAACAATATACAGCAGTATATGTCTGTACAAGTTTGTCCAAGGACCCACAAATCCTTTGACCTAAACCTGAATTTCCTCTCGGCGTCTCGTTCATCATCATGAGACTTGAATCACCCAAGAGTGATTCCGATATCCTGTTTTCAATGATATTAAGAGATTTCTGGAACATGGAGTTCAGATCACTTCTACCACCATATACTGAATATAAGGGTTATGCACTTTTATTAGGGATTATATGGAAAATGAATCCTTAGCTTATTATGAAAGCTTACTGAAATGGAAACACTGGGACAAAAGCTTCAAATCTCTATCCTCCCTTAGTTTGCAAACTCACCATCATACTAGATAGTAAAATCCTCATATTACCACCAACATATTCAATTATGTTTCTCACACCAGAGCTAATTGAATATTTATGCATGACAAAATTAGAAATTTCCAGGTGTTTGAGATAGATGTTGGTTACATTTCTTTCATAAGAGGTTGTCTGCGAGTTTTGGAGTTTTTCGTTTCCCTGATTCAGTTTAAAAATTACCATTGTTAGAAGTGTTTGTCATTGTACAACAACACCATATTCACTTTTCGCAGCGCCAGAATAAACACTCTTAAACTTCTTTATTAAAAAATGTAATATGGTTTTTAAATGAAGTTATTTTGGAAGAATCAGAACTATTAGCTCCAGTCCCCTCATTACATTCACCACGCATTAGCAGCCAACCGGCGGTGTATCCCAGAGCCATTTAAATATAACCGTCAATAAATCCACAATAAGTTTATTTCCTGGTATTGAACAATGATTTGCATCTCCACTCTTCTCTTAAGTGGAATTCCATTCACTACGTGCATTGCCCATTTGAGTATTCAAGGCTTCTTGTTTAATGTATTAAAAATAAACACTAGAATACCCACATGTTCAAGAAATATTAATTGTATTATGTCGTCGTGTTGTTTGTGAAGTGATTGAGTTTGTGGAGTAGAAATTAGAATAAGAAAACATCATCAGTATAGATAATAATTAATTATAATGATGTGAGATAGATTAATTAATTAATTTATAATAATATAATTGTTATTAATGCATTTAAATTTATATTAATTGGGTAAACTACTAAATATCTTATTAATATTTAACAATATTAAGTTTCATTTATGTGACATTATATGTACAAGTATATTTGATTAATTGTATCAAAACACATCAGTTGCCGTCAGATAGCGTAATAAGTCCAAAGCAGAAATATAGATAGATATTCGTCGTGAGATGAGATACGGACCGCCTGGAACACCTCCCTCCTGTTTTCCTCCACCTCGACTGCACCTCTGCTTAAACCTCCCACCCCCCACACGCACTCACCACGCGTGGGCGCACAACACGGCGCTGCGCGGGCGCATTCAGCGGTGCGTGGGCGGGCGCGTGAGTGCGTGAGCAGGCAGTGCAAGACCCTCTTCGCTCGGCGCGCCCAAACGCGCCGCTCGTGCCCCCTGCCCGCCGCCCACAGCCCCCACCGGTGCGTCGTGTGCTCGCTCGGCGCCCAACAGGTTATGAGGAGAGAAGAGGATACACG
>BOPP01000037.1:3675879-3698199 GCA_017312745.1 Gryllus bimaculatus
AATATAATGTTATTAATGCATTTATAATTAATTAATTGGGTATAACTACTAATATATTTATTAATTTTCAAAATATTAAGTTTCATTTATGTGACATTATGTACAAGTATGAGTGAGTTAATTGTATCAAACACATCAGTTGCCGTCAGATAGAAGAAGTGCCAAAAGCATGAAATAATAGAAATAGGTTCGCGTCGTGAGTGAGATCGGCCGCTGGAATACCCTCCCTCCGTTTCCTCCACCTTCATGCACCTCGCTTAAACCTCCCCACCACCCCACGGCATACTCCGCACGCGTGGGCCGCACAACCGCGCTGCGCGGCGCATCAGCGGTGCGTGCGCGGGCGCGTGAGTGCGGTGGCAGGCAGGTGCAAAGCCCTCTCCGCTCGGGCGCGCCACGCGCCGCGCTGCCCCTGCCGCGCGCGCACCCCCACGCGCGCGCGTCGTGTGCTCGCGGGCCCAACGGTTAGAGGAGAGAAGAGGATACACGCCTGCACGCACACAATAATTTTACGCCAGCTCCAAAATGTACGACTTTGCCGTCGGCCGGACCGCCGCCGACTGCCTTCCTCGCCGCCGCGCGCGGCGGGCCGGCCGGGCGCCGCGCGGAACAGGTGGGAGGAGGGGCAGATGTGTGGCGTCGTGCCGGCCGCGCCGGCCGTCCGCGCGCCGACCGCAAAGCCCCGCAGGCACCCGGAGGAAGAGCGCAGGCGCGGCTGGAAAGACGGAAGAGACGAGAACCGGAGATATCGTTCTGTTTAGGGACGACGTTCGGACTATGTGGTGTGCAAGCTGTTCAAAGATTTTTGCTTTTCAGTGTGTGTGACGTGTGGTTTTCAGCAATAGCTCAAGGAAATAAGGTTCTGATTAATAAACAATAACTGTTAGTATATATTTGTTTTTAGGTTCTAATAACGTGCGCTATTATTATTGTAGATTTTCGTATACTTTCCATGAGAATTCCGAGGAGTACTTTATTCATGGTGTAATATCAATATTTTTGTTTCTCAAAATTACGTATCAGTATGTCTGCCCGAATCAAAAGCGCGCAAAAGGAAACCCAGAATCTTTGTTAGACTAACGTCGGAGATGTAGGTTCAGCTATATTTTGCTCAGTTGAAAGGATTTTCCAACAATATCTCTATTTGATTAATCACGCAATACTTTTAAGGTTCCTATAACTCTTATTTACATACTCCAAGAAAAATAACCGATTCAAAAATAATCCGGAGACAAATACCTGTTGTTCTAAAATTAACCAGTATATTTTCGGCATTGTCTGCAGAATTTATTGTCTCCTTCCCGGAACCTCATGTGCATGACATTCACAAAGTTATATTGTGTAGTACCTTGTTAAACACAATATCTATTTGTAAATAGCTCTAAAGATTACCAGAAGGTATTAAAAAAGCAGAATACTAAAAAATATCGCTTTCACAACGATCATTTTCATTAATAAGAATCCATGAAGAGGATATCTATAATATTGGCTTTGTCTTATCATATTTTTAAAATTAAGTTACCTCTAGCTATCTTCACTTTTCCTTTACCTTACTGCTTGAGGAGGCCATATCGTTCGGTATTATGTGATTTCGTCTGTCCTGGGAGGTTTTGCGCATCCCATGAAAACACCCACACACCATCTAGTTTTTATCCGCTTCTTACCAGGTCTACATACCCTCAATTTTACGCAACATGATGTTTGACTGTACTCAAAGATCTTCACACACAAATTTTAACTATCCGGATTGCTGCGTCTCTACGTAATAACCCATTATTTGATATGTTTTCACATTTAAAAATCTGTAACGGTTCAATTTTTTGGTATTTTGGCGTACACGATGGTGACAGATGCGATAACTCTGTCTCCTGAAAACGCGAAAGATTCGTTGAGCATTTGCCGCGGGTTGTGGCCAATGAGGAGGCCTCGTATGTTTCAGACGATGCAAAACTGGTAAATGATATACGTATTCTCAAGGTGAAAAATGAATTATTCAAGGTACGGGACGTAAGTAACTCATGGTGGCATAATTTGTTTTCTGTGGCCGCTACTCTGGCGTACGATCAAACATTTGAAGCGCAAATCGATCAAGTATTTACCTCCACACTTATCCGAAAATGTAATGGATACTTTTTTGAGATATTATGTGAAAGGAAAGGGGTAAAATTAGTGAAAGAAACACAAATGAATTTTAATAATAGCAGATTTGAAAAAAATAATGTCGTACTATTCAATAAGTTGATTTTTTATTAATCATCATGTTTCTACATATATGTATGCCTTGAGCTATTGAAACCAACTTTGCACTGCAGGAAGAAGAAAATTTAATATTAAAGGCAAACGAAAAACTGGAGTTCGTAAAAAAGAAAGAGGAAAAGGGGCCAACTGGAGTCGGAGGTGATTGTGTGCTTGTCTAGCACATGTGCGGTAGTGCAATGTCTAGTGATTGCGCCTAAGGCTGGTTGCCGATCCGCACCATTCATGTTTGAGGCGAGCTTTAGAAGGTTTCCTCAGGCTTCTCCCGTTTTGTGACGTCCTCCTCACATTCACCATTTTTTTGCTTCTTCTTCTTCTCTTCTTTATAATTATCCTTTGTATCGCATGTAACTCTATAATTTTCTCACACATCGTCGCTCAAGTCCTCAACATTTTAGTTATGGATGAACATTATGTGTAAAATAGTAGTTTTATGTTTGGTCTATGTTATAACCTCAGAATTAAAATTGAGAATGAGCTTGATAATAAAAATGAAGAATAAGAAAATAAGTAAACTTGAAATTTATTAACACTGTGTTAGGGTAACTATTTTCCGAAGAAACTTTACAATTTGTTATCTTACAATCTTGAATATTTTAAAACATCAACCTTTTGTGAATTGATAAATCAAGCACTGACGTTTAATTATATGCGAACTGTGTATGAAAAAGGTATTTCACTAAAACAAAAAATATTCAATTTTCTTAACCATTTAAAGACAACAAGCGATGCTGACTTCCTTCTGAGGAAACGAAAATATGGTTACAAAATATCTGAGCACTATAGGTTAAGAAAGGCGAAAGGATAATAATTATAGTCCTTGTATGAAATGAACAGCATACATCCATGTGTTCGACAGAGAACAAGAAAGAGAAAGAAGAAGAAGAAGAAGAAGAAGAAGACGAAGGAAGAAGAAGAAGAGAGAAGAAGAAAAGACGAGGAAGAAGGAAGAGAAGAAGACGAGGAGAAGACGAGAAGAAGAAGAAGACGAGGAAAAAGAAGAAGACGAGGAAAAAGAGAAAAAGAAGAGAAAAAAGGAGGCGAAGAAGCAGAAAATGAAGCACAGAACGAGATGAATGAGGCAGGGGAAAGCCGTGTTGGAGTGCATCCGTGTGGCTCGAGGTGAGGGCCGCAACTCCTGAAAGGCGCTGCGTCGAAAGGCAAGCTCAGGGCGAAGCGGGCGGCGCCGAGAAGGGCGAGCGGAGAAGACATTTACGAGACCAGCCCTCTCCGGGGAGCTTACTGGCTCCAACCCCGGGGAAGGCGCGTTGCTGGAGGAAGCTGTTGAAAGCACGAATCCAACTGCGGTTCCATCTAAGATCGTAATTATTGTTATATGCTGGCTAACTGTTGAAGCAACCTTGGGTAGATAATGTAATGATTTCAAGAGCCATTTTCAGGCATGCTTATAGATTTCTCTGCTACGTTTTCGTTTTTGACAAAGGTGAGAAATAAATTAAAATATGTTTGCTGTTCAAGTAGATTCAGGTTAAAGGAAAAAGAAAACTCTTTTTTAGACACCGACAGTGAAGGCGGTAACTTTAAGAGCATGACACAGGATGGATAAAAAGTTTAGATTTTTAGTTCTAGAGATAAAGGGCATATGATGTTTTTTTCATATGTTCAGATAAAACTCAAGATGCAACTGTAAAACCAAAAATATCTTCAGGGCGATCGCACAGCTTACTACGTACGCAAACTACCAAACTGTAAATGTGCCATAGATATTTGTGGTCTGGAACTAAAATAAAAACGATGAGAGGAAGGATGTCTGATAAATGTTTATGACGCTCGAGGTAAGAGCGTTTTTTATTCTTAGCCCTGATCGAATTGCCGCCACTAGAGGTTTCGCCTCGTGTCACCACCTTTTCTACTCGACAAAATAAAATGCCTTTTTACCATTTGTGTAATATAAAGTATAAAGCAATTCGTGAATACTTTAGTATTTGCATATTTACTTTTGTTTTTTAGATAATACTCTAAAAATGCTACAGTATGTAATATGTGCATTAAAAAGAAAAAACTAATATAAGCAGTTTGCAAAACTAATCAGAAAGAGTTGTATTAAAGTAAATTTTACGTATCACGTAAAAAACGTAGCAAAAATATTTTTTTGAAATGGGAAATTAGATTTGTTATCATAAAATTTCTTAAGCAGTATGCCATGTGATCAATTTTATTTTCAGTAATATAAACTAACTCATAATAATAAGAATAATAATAATAATAATAATTAAAGTAGTTAATAATATATATTATTATTATTGTAACTCTGGCATAAGATTTGCTCTCCGTGACACAATCCCTTCCAATGTATTGGATAGCGCCTGATATTCAGATCCAGAAGTGATGGAATGCCTTGTAGTGAAGGGTAATTATTTCAGAGGACACAGGACTCTAATTTACACTTTGAAGAGACGTACTCTTTATACGTCAAACAGTTAAACTGTAGAATCTTCTGATAGTAATTTCCTATGTACTTTTGAGTTTTCAAGTCTGTGCTTGTTACCTTTATCTCTCTCTAAGGTTATAATAATTCTCATATCTCTTGCACCGCACACGCTGACTCCACTGTCATGTGTACTTGTCTCTCTTGAAGACAGCAACGCCCTAAATCTGTATACTTACGTTTCTCAAGTCTGTGATTAGTCAATGGTCTTTGTTTTTCAACTTACGTTCCATCCTCCATCTGCCTTCTTCTCAACAATACGCCCCTTCCTTTTCTTTCGGTTGATATCCTCCGTTGTTATGATTGGCATTCTCATGATCCAAGGTTTGCATCCGTCCACTCGACGGGGATTGATAATACACAAATGATTTATATCAATCAGGAATTGAATTTCATATGCTATTTATCTAAGAAATATGAATATGAATCATAAACTTTTCATAGTTGTCTCTCAAAAATACTTCTCGTCCTTTCCCAATGCAAATACTTTTAACTCTGGCTGAGGCCGCTCCCCTTCTAGATTCACAACAGTCACATATTTTGGAGTTTAGAGGGAAAAGGCCTTGAAGTTTTTACGTTACAGGGGGAAGACTCTCTTCATCTCTGAGATTCCGACCCGTCTGCCTTATTTAAGTAAACCAATTAAAAACATTCAGAGTTGAAATTCTTATGGATGCTAGCATTTCTCTTTTGCCTCGCTCCCACCTTTACGCCAATTTTCACCAGAAATTAACCCTAAACAAACTTGCTATCTTCTTTCCAATTGCAGCGGCCTGTGTGGCGGAGAAGTACGAACGCTGGGGGCTTGGAAGGAAGGAATATGGCCTCCAGGGTGAGAATCTTGGACGCCGAGGGTTGAGGTGGCGGGGAAGGCAAAGAGGGGAGAAATATAATAGGTCTCAAAAGGCTGAATTCAAGAAAAGCTGGACAGGGGAGTAAAAGTAAAATTATGAGAAATTAAAAAAAATATATGAAGTATAAGACAGGGAGGAAAGAGAAAATAAGGAGAAGGAGAAAAGAAAGGCAGGAGAAGTGAGGAAAACTATGAAAAGAAGATGGAAGGCCTCTCAGACCAGACAGGGTAGGAGAACGGAATGGAAAAAGGCTCGAAAGAAAGAGAGAAGTAGAAAATAAACGACAGAAATATAATAAAGATCAGCAAGAGGGGAGAAGTCTTGTGAGGAAATATGGAAGAAATGAGGTGAATGCGAAGGGTAGTGGAACGACCGAGGTAGAAAAAAATAGAGGGGAAGGAAAGGAACAGTAAAGGAGGGAGACATATCAGATTGAATCAAGGTGGAGAAGATAGGGGGAGATAAGTAGTAAGAATGGATGGAGAGATGAGAAGGAAGATCGAAAGGAGTGAGTGGAAAATGATAAAGTGCTGAGAGAAGATTTTGAAGAGCGGTTTCGAAGGCAGAGGAAGATAATAAGCATGATGAGGAAAAATTAAATGAAACACAAAGCTAGTAGGAAATCAGAAAGAAGCTCGAGAGAGGGAGAAGGAGGAAACATGTACAAGAAATCTGGAGAAAGAAAAGGGGAAAATGCCTACCAAGAGGCCACAAGGAAAGAATGCGAGACAGAGAATTTCTCGCAAGCAATGAATTGCGCACAGTTCCGTCTTAAAAGTTTTACCAACTCCACCGCGTTAAATTACCTTATGTGAGCATTTGGGTACTTAGGAAGTTCGCGGACTGCTCAATGTTGGCCTGATGGAGACCATTACGATGTCTTGCTACGCTTGGAGCTGAACGAATGAGATCAACATCCCCCACAGTAGATAGTTGCTCTTCCTCAGACCATAAAAGGCGCTAATAATATTAGTAGAATCTAAGTTCAAAATTTACTTACAAAACAAATTGCAATTTCATTTCGAATGATTAGTACGCCAAAGGTTGATAAGTAATAACTGAACGAATTAATCGACATTTGAACTGTTTAGTTCGAATATTATTACTATTATTACATTTGCATTAAATTCTTACATTTGTGTTTTCATTATTGGGTACAAATGATCAGATATATTCAATTTGGAAGCTTGCCTTCCAAATGTTTTAAATATTTGTTTAAATATTAAACATCTTGACAGACCGTCATGCATTTGTTCGATTTGGCAATCTATTTGTAATATAAGTTAATATGAAAATTATTTTATAATTAATAAGACGTCACTTATACAAACTTTCACTTAACTTTAAAACGATGGTAAGAAAGTGTCATGCCAAGCAATTTATTGTCTGTGTTTCTACATATAGACATTTTCTTCTGACGATGGAATATGGTATGTGAATTTATATATTCCAACAATACAC
Source organism: Gryllus bimaculatus (assembly GCA_017312745.1). Lineage (NCBI taxonomy): Eukaryota > Metazoa > Arthropoda > Insecta > Orthoptera > Gryllidae > Gryllus > Gryllus bimaculatus. Next base: position 3,682,900 of record BOPP01000037.1, read on the forward strand.
ACAGTAAGCGATTAATCCACACCTATCAAAACAATCCTCACTTTGCAAGTACTTGTTTTGAAGTGAGAAATTGCGATATTAGAAACACATCTCGTGTCCTTTCAAGTAATACTAAATCGCGGTTTTAAGCATTAGGGCATATCTTTTTACAAGTTTATGTGAGGGCAGCTATTTGTGTTAGGAATGCATTTTGCACGTGGTTGTGCCGTCTTTGTCAAAACTTAAAAATTTCTGTTTTTGATTCAAATTATTGATACAAGAATGAAGGGGTAATTCTATAACCTAGCAGTATCCCACTTACAGGAGTTTACTGTAGAATGTTTCTGACAAACTGTAAAAAAGCAGTTCAATTTTCATTAAGCATATTAATTACAAGAGACGTTGCTTGAGATTTAACGTGTCATAGTCTGTGCCACTTACCCTATCAGCCGTTCATTACCATTGTAGTTCTGCGACACGCACATTCCACATAAACATGAGAACGTTATCTTATCGTACAAATGACACAAAGCCACTTCCATTAAAGTCATCAACATTTAACAACAACTGCTACTATTACTTTGAGACACGTATACAAGTGACAATAACCCGTCTGTACTCTCTAATGTTGCTCTCCTAGAAAGTGCTCCGAAGGGAGACTTGGTGGCGTGGGGAGATCATCGTGTAGGTTCTGTAATTAGCTGCACGAGGAGGTTTCCCCACAGGGAATGACGTTTCCAGTCTAGTTCCCGAACCTGAGGAATCAGAACAACAATTATTACCACTACCGTGTCCTACCCTGGACGATTCAAAGTTCGAGTCCCACCCCGTGGCAAATTTTCAACTCTTAACTAAATACCTTCTCCGGGATAAAAGTTTAAACAACTTGCCGCTTTCATCAGAAGTTTTGTTGGTTCTCCGACAATACCAGGTGAATGTTGGATACTACATTAACAAACGATTACGGAGCGCGCGTAACTCTTTCCCTAACCCACATCCTCTCCTCTCCCACGTACACTTATAGCACTACACATACACTACACAAGTGTCAGGCTGGCCTAACAGCCTGCCCTTGCTCGCAGCCGTCCCCGCTGGGCGGAGTATACTCGGTGAGGTAATATACCCGCACGTCGACATGTACGTCGGCGCTGATTCACTCTCCTCCGAGGGAAGAGAACATGCTACTCCTGGAGATACACCGCGCATTACACTTACGGACTTATTTCAAGGTTACACAACATTTTACAAAAATATATTTTTGCACCCAAAGACTTGACGCGTGAATATGACTTACACTATGCAGTCGAAGCGCTAAATCCGAACGTGGTGCCAAGAAATTACGTACCAACTTCCAGTTGTTTTTAAAATACCGAAAACCCATCGCGCAATTTACAGATTTACAATTTCCACGGTAGCGTTTACAATTATTAAAAAGAACTAGGAGAATGATAGCGCAATTTTGGCTTCAAACTGGGATTTCAGCAATCTCGCGAAAATAAAAAAATGCAATGTCACTTTTGCGATTTAAAACAGCTGGAGTGTTGGTGCGCACAATTTCTGACTTCCATTTGAATTCGTCGACAGAAAATAGAGAAACAGGTGGCAAGTCTGTTGGATCTGCCTGAAACTTCTGGTTCGGGACTGTTATTTAAAAGAAAATCTCTGCTTTATTTATCGTGAAAATCAACCGGACCTGACAATGACGCCGATAACGTCACAGGAACCCTTAGAATTACTTAGTACTCCAAACAGCTGATATTAACAATATATGAGGTGAAAAAACCGAATAGGCTACCGAATAGGCATGATTTGTTGCACATCGTAAATATTTTTTGAAACTTTTAAAGTACCATTAAAATGATATTAAAATCGATGAAATTGACGTATTAGTCAAAATCGACGAAAATGAAAAAAAAAGAACTGCTCAAAGAAATCGTTAGAGAGACAGGAAATTCCATAGTGAAGTGATGTGTTAATAAAAAAAAGCTTCATTTCTATAGCAACAAATCCGAGTGATTGGGTGTTTGAAACTTTCGCTTTTGTTATAAGGCCTTATCCCATGTTGTAACTCCGAAAACTATTAGATGAGCGGGGATTGTGGTTTGCTCCATTTAAGTTCGGGTCGTATTTTGTTCTACTTTGATATACTTATTTTCAATACAATAGCACGAAATTAGTTTTTTTGTCATTTTTGGCACGTAATGGGGGGTTTTAACTTTCGCATTATGGCATAAGGTCTGATTTCCCCACTGTAACTCCGAAACTATTAGATGAGCGCGATTGGTGGTTGCTCCATTCAATTTCTCGTATTTGTTTATACTTGTATACTATTTTTAATACAATGGGGTAGCACGAAATTTAGTTTTTTTTCTCGATTTGGCACGTAATGGGGTTTTTGAACTTTCGCATTTGCAGAAGGCTTAATTTTCCCATGTAACTCCGAAACTATAAAATGAGCGGATTGTGTTTGCTCCATTCATTTTCTCGTATTTGTTTCTAGTTGTATACTTATTTCAATGTACAAATAGCACGAAAATTAGTTTTTTTCTCGATTTTTGGCACGAAATGGGGGTTTTGAAACTTTTCGCATTTGGCATCAAGGTCTTAGTTTCCCAATGGTAACTCCGAACTATTACATTGCACGGATTGTGAGTTTGCTCATTTCAATATTCTCGTATTTTGTTCTACTTGTATACTTATTTTTTAAGTACAATAGGCACGAAATTAGTTTTTTCGTCGATTTTGGCACTTAATGGGGGGGTGTTTTGGAACTTTTCGGCAGTTTGTATTAAGGTCTTATTTCCACTGTAACTCCGAAACTGATTAGATTGAGCGGATTTGGGTTGCTCCATTCAATTTTCTCGTATTTTTGTTCTACTTGTATAACTATTTTTCAATACAAATAGCACGAAATTAGTTTTTTGTCGCATTTTGGCACTAATGGCGGGTGTTTTTGAACTTCGCATTTGCATAAGGTTCTTATTTCCCATTGTAAGCTCCGAAAGACTATTAGGATTGAGCGGAGTTTGCGATTTGCTCCATTCATTTTCTTCTATTTTGTTTCTATTGTATACTATTTCAATACAATTAGCCACGAAAATTAGTTTTTTCTTCGATTTTTGAAACGAAATGGGGGGTTTTTGAACTTCGCATTTTGATATAAGGCCTTATTTCCCATGTAACTCCGAAACTATTAGCATCAGCGGATTTGGGGTTTGCTGCATTCAGTTTCTCGTATCTTGTTTCTACTTTGTTACTATTTTCAATACAATAGCACCGAAAATTAGTTTTTCTCGTTTTGCCTCGTAATGGGGGTGTTTTTTGAAATTTCGTTAATTTTTGCATTTAAAGATGCTAATTATCCACATGTAACTCCGAAAACTATTAGGATTGCAGCCGGATGGTGGTTCTGCTCTATCATTTCTCCGTAATTTTGTTTCTACTTGTATACTTATTTTTAATCAATAGCCACGGAAATTAGTTTTTTTTCTCGATTTTGGCACGTAATGGGGGGTGTTTTTGAACTTCGCATTTTGCCATAAGGTCTTATTTCCCATGTAACTCCGAAAACTATTAGATTGAGCAGATTGTGGTTTGCTTGCATTCAATTTCCTCGTATTTGTTTTCTACTTGTGTACTGTATTTTCATACAATAGCACGAAATTAATTTGTTTCTCGATTGTTGCTTTGTAATGGGGGGGGGTGTATTGAACTTTTCGCATTTCGCCGAAGGTCTTTTTCCCATGTAACTCCGAAAGTATTCAGATTGAGCGGATTGGGGTTTGCTGCATTCAATTTCTCCGTATCTTGTTCTACTTATAATTATTTTCAATACAATAAACACGAAATTAGTTTTTTCGTCGATTTTGGCACGTAATAGGGGGGTGTTTTTGAACTTTCGCATTTTGCATTAAGGCTTTATTTCCCATGTTTTACTCGCGAAACTATAGGATTGAAGCGGATTGTGTTTTCGTCATTTCCAATTTCCGTATTTTGTTCTAGTTGTTATACTTATTTTCAAACAATAGCCACGAAATTAGTTTTTTTCTCGATGTGTTGGCTCGTAATGTCGGGTGTTTTGACTTTCCGCATTTTGCTGAAGTGGTATCGCCGAAGTGTAACTCCGAACTATTAGATTAGCGGATGTGGTTTGCTCATTCAATTTTCTCGTATTTTTCAACTTGTATACTTATTTTTAAATACAATAGCACGAAATAGTTTTTCTCGATTTTGGCACGTAATGGGGGTTTTGACTTTCCATGTGTGCATTAGAGGTGGGCGTTGAGTGCCCATGTATAGCTCCCGAACTATTAATTGAGCGGATTGTGGTTTTGGCTCCATGTCATTTTCTCGTATTTTTCTATGTGGAACTTATTTTCAATACAATTAGCACGAAAATTAGTTTTTTTCTCGATTTTGGCACGAAATGGGGGGTGTTGAACTTTCGCATTTTTGCAATAAGGTCTTATGTCCCCATGAACTCCGAAAAAAGACTATTAGATTTAGCGGATTGTGGGTTTGCTCAATTCAATTTTCTCGTATTTGTGTCGTACTTGTATACTTATTTTAATACAATAGCACGTGAGAATTAGTTTGTCTCGTATTGTGCAGCTTAATGGGGATGGTTTTGGGATTTCGGCATTTTGCTATTAAAAGTTTATATTTCCTTCCTTTCTTCCTTTTTGGTGTGTGCCTCACGCACACAATAATTTTACGAGCTCCAAAATTACGACTTGCCCGCTCGGCCCGGACGCCGCACTGCCTCCTCCGCCGCCGCCGCCGGCCGGCCGGCCGGCGCGCCGCGGCGGAACAGGTGGGAGGAGGGGCAGAGTGTGGCGTCGTGCCGCGCCGCGCCGCGTCCGCCCGACCCGCAGCCCCGCAGGCACCGGAGGAAGAGCGCAGGCGCGGCTGGAAAGACGGGAAGAGACGAGAACCGGAGATATGCGTTCTGTTTAGGGACGGACGTTCGGACTATGTGGCTGTGCCAGCTGTTCAAGATTTTTGCTTTTCAGTGTGTGTGAAGTTGGTTTTCCACAATAGCTCAAGGAAATAAGGGTTCTGATATTGTGGAAAATCAACTTCGCAAACAATGAAAAGCAAAAATTTTGAAGAGCTGGAATTACCACGTACTCCGAACGTCAGTCCCTAAACAGAAACAAATGATTCTGCACAATAACTTTTAATATATTTTGTTTTTTAGGTTCCTAATAACTGCTATTCATATTGTAAATTTCGTATACTCTCCGGGTGAACAAGGAATTCACCCGAGTTCAATATATTTTTAATCTCATGGAGTACATAATCACAAATTCATTTGTTTTGTTTCCTCCAAAAATTCAAACCAAGTGGTAATTCCAATTTTCACATTGTCTGCGGCGCGGCTAGAAAGACGGGAAGAGACGAGAACCCGAGATATGCGTTCTGTTTAGGGACTGACGTTCGGAGTACGTGGTAATTCCAGCTCTTCAAGATTTTTGCTTTTCATTGTGTGCGAAGTTGATTTTCCACAATATCTCAAGGAAGTAAGTGTTCTGATTAATAACACAACAACTTTTAATACTTCTTTTAGGTTCCTAATAACTGCTATTGATATTGTGAATTTCGTATACTTCCATTAGAACAAGGAATGCACCCGAGTTCAATAAATTCTTAATCTCATGGAGTACATAATCACAAATTCATTTGTTTTGTTTCCTCCAAAAATTCAAACCGAGTGGTAATACAGATTTTCGCATTGTCTGCAGAATTTATTGTCTCCTTCCCGGAACCTCAATGTGCATGACAATTCACAAAGTTATTTCTTGTGTAGTACCTTGTTAAACACATATCTATTTGTAAATAGCTCTAAAGATTACCAGAAGGTATTAAAAAAGCAGAAATACTAAAATATCAGCTTTCAAACGACATTTTGATTATAAGAATCCATGAAGAGGATATCTATATATCTGGCTTTGTCTTATCATATTTATAAAATAAGTTACCTCTAGCTTCCTCACTTTCCCTTTCACCTACTGCTTGAGGAGGCCATATCCGTTCGGTATATGTGATGTCGTCTGTCCGGGAGGTTTTGCGCATCCCATGAAAACACCCACACACATCTAGTTTTATCCGTCTTCTACCAGTCTACATACCCTCAATTTTACGCACATGATGTTTGACTGTACTGCAAAGACATCTTCACACACAAATTTTAACTATCCGGGATTGCTGCGTCTCATACGTAATAAACCCATTTTGATAGTTTCACATTTAAAAATCTGTAACCGGTTCAATTTTTTGGGTATTTTTGCGTACACGATGGTGACAGATGCGAAACCTGTCTCCTGAAAAACGCGAAGAGATTCGTTGGAGATTTGGCCGCGGGGTTGTGGCCATAGAGGCTCGTATGTTTCCAGACGAGCAAAACTGAGTAAAGATATCACGTATTCTCAAGGTGAATAAAATGAATTATCAAGTACGGGACGTAGTAACTCAGGTGGCATAATTTGTTTTCTGTGGCCGCTATCTGGGTACGATCAAACATTTGAAGCGCAAAATCGATCAAGTATTTACCTCACACTTATCCCGAAAATGTAATGGATACTTTTTGAGATATTATGTGAAAGGAAAGGGGTAAAATTAGTGAAGAAACAAAAATGAATTTTAATAATACAGATTTGAAAAAATAAATGTCGTACCTATTCAAAAGTTGATTTATTATTAATCATCATGTTTCTGACACATATGTATGCCCTTGAGCTATTGAAACCAACTTTGCACGCATGGAAGAGAAAAATCTTAATATAAAGCAAAACGATAAACTGAGTCGTAAAAAAAAGAAAGAGGAAAAGAGGCAACTGGAGTCGGAGGTGATTGTGGTGCTTGTCTAGCACATGTGCGGTAGTGCAATGTCTAGTGATTGCGCCTAAGGCTGGTTGCGATCCCCAGCCATTCCATGTTGAGGCGAGCTTTAAGAAGGTTTCCTCAGGCTTCTCCCGTTTTGACGTCCTCACATTCCACCATTTCTTCTTCTTCTTCTTCTTCTTCTTCTTCTTCTTCTTCATAATTTACCTTTGTATCGCCATTAACTCTATAATTTTCTCAACACATCGTCGCTCAAAGTCCTCAACGATTTTAGTTATGATTGAACATTTGTGTAAAAATAGTAGTTTTATGTTTGGTCTATGTTATAACCTCAGAATAAAATTTGAGAATGAGCTTATAATAAAAATGAAGAATAAGAAAAAAGTAACTTGAAATTTATTAACACTGTGTTAGGGTAACTATTTTCCGAAGAACTTACAATTTGTTATCTTACAATCTTGAATATTTTAAAACATCAACCTTTTGTGAATATGAATAAATCAAGCACTGACGTTTAAATTATTATGCGAATGTGTATGAAAAAGGTATTTCCATAAACAAAAAATAATTCAATTCTTAAACCATTAAAACAACAAAGGATGCTGACTTCCTTCCTGAGGAAACGAAAATATGGTTACAAAAATATCTGAGCACTATAGGTTAAGTAAAGGCGAAAGGATATAATTATATCCTTGTAGAAATGAACAGCATACATCCATGTGTTCGGAAACAGAAGACGAAGAAGAAGAAGAAGAAGACGAGGAAGAAGAAGAAGACGAGGAAGAGGAAGAAGACGAGGAAGAAGAAGACGAGGAAAAAGAAGAAGACGAGGAAAAAGAAGAAAAAGAAGAGAAAAAAGGAGGCGAAGAAGCAGAAAAAGAAACACAGAACGTAGATGAATGAAGAGCAGGGAAGCCGTGTTGGAGCTGCACCGTGTGGCTCGAGGTGCAGGGCCGCACCTCCTAAAGGCGCTGCGTCGAAAGCAGCTCAGGGTGAGCGGGCGCGACCGAGAAGGGCGGCAGCGGAGGAAGACTTACGAGACCAGCCCTCTCCGGGGAGCTACTGGCTCCAACCCCGGGAAGCGCGTTGCTGGAGGAAGCTGTTGAAAGCACGAATCCACTGCGGTTGCCCTCTAAGATCGTAAGTTATTGTTATTGCTGGCTAACTGTTGAAGCAAACCTTGGGTAGATAAATGTAATGATTTCAAGAGCCATTTTCAGGCATGCTTCATAGATTCTCTGCTACGTTTTCGTTTTTGACAGGTGAGAAATAAATTAAATATGTTTGCTGTTCAAGATAGATTCAGGTTAAAGGAAAAAGAAAACTCTTTTTAGACACCGACTAGTGAAAGCGGTAACTTTAAGAGCATGAACAGGATGATAAAAGTTTAATTTTTAGTTCTAGAGATAAAGGGCATATGATGTTCAAATGTTCAGATAAAACTCAAGATGCAACTGTAAAACCAAAAATATCTTCAGGCGATCGCACAGCTACTACTACCAACTACCAAACTTAAATGTGCCATAGATATTTGTGTACTGGAACTAAAATAAAACGATTGAGAGGAAGGATGTCTGATAAATAGTTTATGACGCTCGAGGTAAGAGCGTTTTTATTTTGCCCTTAGAATTGCGCCACTAGATGTATCGGCCTCGTGTCACCACCTTTCCTACTCGCAAAATAAAATGCGCTTTTTACCATTTGTGTAATATAAAGTATAAAGCAATCCGTGAATACTTAATATTTGCATATTTACTTTCGTTTTTTAGATAATACTCTAAAAATGCTACAGTTGTAATATGTTCATTAAAGAAAAAAACTAATATAAGCAGTTGCAAACTAATACAAGAAAGAGTTGTATTAAGTAAATTTTACGTATCACGTAAAAAACGTAGCAAAATATTTTTTGAAATTGGAAATTAGATTTGTTTCATAAAACATCTTAAGCAGTATGCCATGTGATCCATTTATTTTCAGTAATAATAATAATAATAATAATAATAATAATAACAACAATAATAATAATAATAATAATAAAGTAGTTAATAATAAATATTATTAGTTATGTAACTCTGGCCATAAGATATGCTCGTCCCCGTGACAACAATCCACCATACCAATGTTATTGATGCGCCTGATATTCAGATCCAGAAGTGATGGAATGCCTGTAGTGAAGGGGTAATTATCTTCAGAGGGACACAGACTCTACATTTACACTTTGAAGACGTACTCTGTTATACGTCAAGACCACGTTAATGTTAGATCTTCTGATAAGGTAATTCCTATGTACTTTGAGTTTTCAGTCTGTGCTTGTTACACATTTATCTCTCTGCTAAGGTGTTATAATAATTCCTCATATCTCTTGAACCCACACGCCTCGACTCCAACTGTCATGTGTACTTGTCTCTCTTGAACGACAGCCAACGCCCTCAAATCTTGTATACTTACGTTCTCAAGTCTGTGATTAGTCAATGTCTTGTTTTTCAACTACGTTCCATCCATCCATCTGCCTTCTCTCAACAATACGCCCCTTCCTTTTCTTTCGGTTGATATCCTCCGTTGTTATGATTGGCATTCTCATGATCCAAGTTGCATCCGTCCCTCGACGGGGATCTGATAATACAAATGATTATATATAACAGGAATTTGAATTTCAATTGACTATTATTTCTAAGAAATGAATATGAAATCATAAACTTCTTCAATAGTTGTCTCTCAAAAATACTTCTCGTCCCTTTCCCAATGCAAATACTTTTAACTCTTGGCTGAGCCGCTCCCCTTCTAGATTTCCACAACAGTCACAATATTTTGGAGTTAGAGGGAAAAGAGTCCTTGAAGTTTTACGTTACAGGGGAAAGACTCCTCTTCATCTCTAGAGATTCGACCGTCTGCCTTATTTAAGTAAACACAATTAAGAAAACATTCAAGAGTGAAATTTCTTATGGATGCTAGCATTTCCTCTTTTGCCCTCCCTCCCCTTTACCGCCATTTTCACCAGAAATAACCCTAAACAAACTTGCTATCTTCCTTTCCAACTTGCAGCGGCGCTGTGTGGCGGAGAAGTACGACGCTGGGGCTGCGGAAGGAAGGAATATGGCCTCCAGGGTGAGAATCTTGGACGCCGAGGGTTGAGGTTGGCGGGAAGGCAAAAGAGGGGAGAAATATAATATGGGTCTCAAAAAAGGCTGAATCAAGAAAAGCTGGGACAGGGGAGTAAAAGTACAAATTATGAGAAATTAAAAAAATAATATGAGTAGTAAGACAGGAGGAAGAGAAATAAGGGAAGGAGGAAAAAGAAAGGAAGGAGAAGTGAGGGAAAACTATGAAAAGAAGATGGAAGAGCCTCTCAGACCATAGGGTAGGAGAACGGAATGGAAAAGGCTCGAAAAGAAAGAGAGAAGTAGAAAATAAACGACAGAAATATGGAATAAAGATCAGCAAGAGGGGAGAAGTCTTGTGAGGAAATATGGAAATGAGGTGAATGCGGAAGGTAAGTGGACGACGAGGGTAGAAAAAAATAGAGGGAAGGAAAGGAACAGTAAGGAGGGGAGACATACAGATTGAATAAAGGTGGAGAAGATAGGTGGAGATAAGTAGTAAGAATGGATGGAGAGATTGAGAAGGAAGATCGAAAGGAGTGAGTGGGAAAATGATAAAGTGCTGAGAGAAGATTTTGAAGAAGCGGTTTCGAAGCAGAGGAAGATAATAAGCAATGATGAAGGAAAAATAAATGAAACAAAGCTAGTAGGAAATGCAAAGGGAAACATGTACAAGAAATCTGGAGAAAGAAAAGGGGAATGCTACAAGAGCCACAAGGAAGAATGCGAGACAGAGAATTCTCGCAAGCAATGAATGCGCACAGTTCCGTCTTAAAAGTTTTACCAACTCCACCGCGTTAAATTACCTTATGCATGAGCATTTGGGTACTTAGGAAGTCTCGCGGCTGCTCATGTTGCGCACTGATGGAGACCCTTGCTACGCTTGGAGGCTGAACGAATGAGATCACATCCCCCAAGTAGAAGGTTGCTCTTCCTCAGACCATAAAAGGCGCTAATATATTAGTAGATCTAAGTTCAAAATTTACTTACAAAACAATTTGCAATTTTCATTTCGAATGATTAGTACGCCAAAGGTTGATAATTAATACTGAACAGAATATCACATTTGACATGTTAGTTCGAATATTATATTATATTATTACATTTGCATAAATTCTTACATTTGTGTTTCATTATTGGGTACAAATTATCGAGATATATTCAATTTGTAACTTGCCTTCAAAATGTTTTAAATAGTGTTAAATATTAAAAATCTTACAGACGTCATGCATTTGTTGATTTGGCAATCTATTTGTAATATAAGTTAATATGAAAATTATTTATAACTTAATAAGACGTCACTTATACAAACTTTCACTTACTTTAAACGATGTAAAGAAAGTGTCATGAACAAGCAACACAATTTATTGTCTGTGTTTCTACATATAGCATTTTTCTGACGATGGAATATGGTATGTGAATTTATATATCCAACAATACACACAGTAAGCTGATAATCCACACCTATCCAACAATCCTCACTTTGCAAGTACTTGTTTTGAAAGTGAGAATTGCGATATAGAAAACACATCTCGTGTCCTTTCAAGAATACTAAATCGCGGTTTTAAGGCATTAGGGCATATCTTTTTCAAGTTATATGTGAGGGCAGCTTAATTTGTGTTAGGAATGCATTTGCACGTGGTTGTCCGTCTTTGTCAAAACTTGAAAATTTCTGTTTTTGATTCCAAATTTGATTGATACAAGACTGAAGGGGTAATTCATTACCTAGCAGTATCCCACTTACGGAGTTTACTGTAGAATGTTTCTGACAAACTGTAAAAAGCAGTCAATTTTCATTAGCATATTATTACAGAGACGTTGCTGAGATTTAACGTGTCATAGTCTGTGCCACTTACCCTATCAGGCCGTTCATTACCATTGTAGTTCTGCGACACGCATTCACATTACATGAGAACGTTATCTTATCTACAAATGACAACAAGAGCCACTTCCATTAAAGTCATCAACATTTACAACTACACTGCTACTATTACATTGAGACACGTATACAAGTGACAATAACCGTTGTACCCTCTAATGTGCTCTCTAGAAAGTGCTCCGAAGGGAGACTTTGGCGTGGGACGATCGTGTAGGTTCTGTCAATTCAGCTGCAACAGAGGACGGTTTCCCCACAGGGACATTGACGTTTCCAGTCTAGTTCCCGACCTGAGGAAGCTCAGAACAACAATTATTACCACTACCGTGTCCCTACCCTGGACGATCAAAGGTTCGAGTCCCACCCGTGGCAAATTTTCAACACTTAACTAAATACCTGTCTCCGGGAAAAGTTTAACACCTTGCCGCTTTCATCAGAAGTTTTGTTTGGTTCTCCGATCAATACCAGGTGAATGTTGGATTAGTACATTAACAAACGATCTACGGAGCGCGCGCTAACTCCCTTTCCTCACCCACATCCTCTCCTCTCCCACGTACACTTATATGCACTACACATACACTACCACAAGTGTCAGGAGCCTAACAGCCTGCCCTTGCTCCAGCCGTTCCCCGCTGGCGGAGATACTCGGTAGAGGTCAATTCCGCACGTCGACATGTACGTCGGCGCTGGATCTCACTCTCCCGAGGGAAGAGGAACAATGCTACCCCTGGAGATACACCGCGCATTACACTTACGAGACTAATTTCACAGGTACACAACATTTACAAAAATATATTTTTGACCCAAAGACTTGACGCGTGAATATGATTTGACACTATGCATGTCGAAGCGCTAAATCCGAACGTGGTGCCAGAATTACGTCACCAACTTCCAGTTGTTTTAAATTACGAAAACCCATCGCGCAATTTACAATTTACAATTTCACGGTAGGTTTACAAAATTTAAAAAAGAACTGGAGGATGATAGCGCAATTTTGGCTTCAAACTGGGATTCAGCAATCTCCGAAAATAAAAAAATGCAATGTCACTTTTGCGATTTAAAAACAGCTGGAGTGTGGTGGCACAATTTTGACTTCACATTTGAATTCGTCGACAGACATAGAGAAACATGTGTCAAGTCTTTGGATCTGCCTGCAAACTTCTGGTTGGGACTGTTATTTAAAAGAAAATCTCTGCTTTTATTTATCGTGAAATCAACCGACCTGACAATGACGCCGATAGACGTCACAGGAACCTTAGATTACTTAGTACTCACAACAGCTGATATTACAATATATGAGTGAAAAAACCGAATAGGCTACCGAATAGGCAGGAATTTGTTGCACATCGTAAATATTTTTTGAAACTTTTAAAGTACCATTAAAATGATATTAAAATCGATGAAATGACGTATTAGTCAAAATCGACGAAAAATGAAAAAAAAAGAACTGCTCAAAGAAATCGTAGAGAGACAGGAAATTCCAGTGAAGGTGATGTTTTAATAAAAAAAAACTCATTTCTATAGCACAATCCGAGTGATTTTCTAGGGAAACAGATGAATTCTACGTGGAAAATAAAAACAGAAAAATGTGTAACCAACTCTAAATTTCCTACAGGAATGATTTTGTATTAGAATACATTTTCGTATATTTTAATATGAACGTATGCCATTAATATTTTGATCTGCAAGGGCATTTATTTGCATTTCATCACACGATCTTTAAGTCAACACTTTTGTGTTATGAATCGATGAAGTTGTTTTTAACTAAAAGAAATACTTTTACATCAAAACAATTATAATAAGCCTAAAAAATACTACTACAATAAGCTTACAAAATACTTCTGTACTATATTCTGAAATCAATAAATAGACAGCCTTTGTACATTGAAAAAAGTACTGTAAAGAATATGTAATTTAAATTTGACTCAGAAGTTATTATAAGGGAATGTTTTTCAGAACTTCAATTTAGTAAAAAGTTTGTTTTTGAAAATATTGTTTCAGCGAGATGTTGTCCTTTGTTGATATCTCCAGCAATCGGTATTGCCTATATATGGAGTTTGTGCATTCTAAATTGTAGTAAGAGTTGTAAAAACAAAATTGACCAACAGTAATTTCCTCCCAATAGAGTTTACGTTCCTGTTACTTGATACTCTGGCAATTAGAAAGCTTTTTTCAAGCCAAGAAATTGGCAGGGTTTAGAGTATTGTGTTGCAGCTTCTGACGCAAAGAAAGATGATCCCTACGGAGGCGGGTAAGTGGTGCCAGCAGGGATGGCGGTATCTGGTTAAAGTTGCCGGAAGAGAAGTCAATGACAAAAGGGACAGAAGCAGTGAAGTTTTGTTGAATGACGGGAAAGCAAGCAGATCGAAAATAGTGTGAAGACACAAATTTTTGTCATCAGGTTGCTATTTGACAAATCCAGCTTTACGAAACGTTTATATTCCATGTTGTTTATATTCCATGTTATAGTGGGGTAACATTATGGTGTTCGTTAATAATTTGTTTCGATAGTTCATTTGTTGAAAGTGTTTCTTCTTGATATAATCTGAACATATTTAGCAGTGGATGACATTTGAGTACAAACAAATCGAAGTACCTTCTTTATCCTTATCACTCCTCATCGGAATATTATATTAGCGAGCATTAAGAACTAGCAATATGAAATGATTTACTGAGAGCAGAATACAAATAATTTTCTGTGTCCCTTGTCTAGTGTGTACTCTACAAATAAAAAATAGACATATAAAAAGGGGACAACATTGTAAATACGGTATACATAAGTGACGTATACAGTTTAAAAGTTGCAACACTGTAGAGTGAAGAATGTTTATTGAACAGCTGAAAGAATTCTTCGTTTTTAATTCTGTTCCCATCTATAGAGGTGGAGTATAGGCTGATTCTTTCAGTGCCGTACGACCAATCCCCCGTGATATCGAAAGATTCGGAAAATACTGTGAATATGCATTTGTCAGCCCAATGCGATGATGTGGGTGCAAACTGACTCGCAATATGTTCCATAACGTTGTTAACACGACTCATATGTATTAAATGACTCACGACACATATGTATGAACGACTTTAATAAAACGTATAGCTCCCATAACATGACTTGTCGCTCGAGGCTCAACTCTCATGACATGACTCATCACTCCTATGATATGTCTTATAATTCTTAAAATTACAATTCGGCTCATAAATTGGGAACCAAAAGCAGTACGATGGAGAAGCAATGTCTTCCTCGCAGGTGAGAGGCAGCTAGATGACGGTGCTGGAGTGTCTATGTGAGCGGGAAGCTTCGGTGACAGTTGGATTGAAGGGGAAGGAAACGAGGTTGAGACGGCGTAGGCAGCGAGTGCAGCGCAGCCCGTGACGAGAATGGGCGGCGCCAGATGAAGAAAGACGTCGCGTCTGACGTCTGCCTGGGAAGAAGCTCAAGGGTTACTCTGCAGAGTGGTCTGGCTTCATACAGCTGAATTCTAAAACCTCTCTGCGATAGCTCAGCGG
>BOPP01000037.1:3701656-3717027 GCA_017312745.1 Gryllus bimaculatus
AAAATAAATAAATAAATAAATAAATAAATAATAAATAAATAAAATAATAAATAAATAAATAAAATAAATAAAATAAATAAATAATAAATAAATTAATAAATAAATAAATAAATAAATAAATAAATAAATAAATAAATAAATAAATAAATAGAATAAATAAATAAATAAATAAATAAATTAATATATAAATAAATAAATAAATAAATAAATAAAAAATAAATAAAAAATAAATAAATAATAAATAAAATCACGATTGTTCTCCAATTGCCTTTAGAAATAATTGCTCTTTGCGTATGTTCTTGCATTCTTTTCTTACAAGAATAAAACATTGCCATCACGCAAAATCACCTAGAACTACATCAGAGTGCAATCGAGCCTTCAAAAACCTTCTTAAGGTGAAAAAACTCTAAATCTCAGGAACTGTAGGTGGTAGGTTAAAACATTTAATTTCAGGTTGTGGGTTCGGTATTTCGTCAAAACACATTTCGACTTATTTTGCATTTTCATATTCATTTAAAATTGTAAAAGTGAATTATCAAATTCTTAAACACATCTTCAAACTTTTGTCTTGCTGATATTTTGAAAACGTATTTCAATAATGAATAATTCAAAGAGGTTCAGTTTCTATTTCCACAAATTCCACATTTATCTTTTCACATTTCTCGGAATTGTCACATCAGACGTGACAAAACTAGTGGTGTTAAACAGCTCATACTACTACTTTTGGTAACTTTTGTAATTTTGAAAATCCATGAAAATCAGACCTACTCTATTTTTCAAGCGCTCTGCTCTATCAGAGAAGAAATCAAAGAAAAAATTAAAAGCGTTTTTAGTAATATTTATTAATTGCCTTTACTGCGATCAAAATTAGACAAAAATGCTCGGTTTTTCAAAAAATTGTACATAATACTATTTAAAGATTTATTTTTTAAACATATTTTATTAAGAAAAAGTATCCCGCCGTTTTTGAGAAAATAATGGTTTGAAAATTGCTTACATTTCATGCAAACGTATGCAAGAATACTTACGTTCGAAAATTAGTGCACAACCTTACATAAAAATCTGTCATTGAAGAACAGATTTCATTCAGTAAAAAATGTCTATCTGTAATACTTTAGTTGTAGGAAGACGACGTAAAAAGTGAAAATCTCAATTTTTAAAAATTTAGAGTTCGAAGAATAGTCCAAAACGTGCTCCTTTGGGTAGTTTCACGACATTGTTACTTCTATCACGTTCAGTAGTCAAGAATTCACGTTGTACGGTTCATTCATATCGAAAAATTGGTTTACGATAAAAAGGTTTCTGTCCGTCCGCTTCTCTGCCCGTTCGATTGTGAACAACGCTAGCGTCAAAAACCGTGGGGAGTATTTTCATCAAAAAATATTTTTACTGATCAATCTGTTTGATTCCGTTTGAATGTCCTCTTAAATGGCCTCTTGAATTTTAATCGAATATTTTAATTTTTAAGAGGGAGAGATATTTTACTTGAACCTTTAGCGACATTTTTAAAATTGTCTCACAAATGGCTTCAAATTTAAACACATTCACTGTCGTGAAGAGAAAATACGCCAATTGGACAAATCTGATTTTCATTGAATTTTCGAAGATTTTTGGTACCTTCTTGCAATTACGTCTTGCTTCTTGCAAGTAGTATCGACGAAAGATTTTTCAATATAATCTGTTCTTCAAAATTTGATCAATAAATAAGGTTATGCCTATTTTTGAAAATATGTGTTATTGTGTGTAATTTATTGTAAACTAAAGGCAATAATTTCCCTGGCAG
Organism: Gryllus bimaculatus; assembly: GCA_017312745.1. NCBI lineage: Eukaryota > Metazoa > Arthropoda > Insecta > Orthoptera > Gryllidae > Gryllus > Gryllus bimaculatus. Next base: position 3,703,440 of record BOPP01000037.1, read on the forward strand.
GCGGTAGAACATTATTAGCTATCATTTGCTGCAAGCCCTCTCCACTGAAAGATCCACCTATGTGTCGTCCGTGCACCGTGATCAAGAAAGTTGATTGGAAATAGATTTCATCACATACTATGTTATGGCAATAAACATTGCCTATTACCTTCACGAAGTTTGTTCATTGCTGAATGATCTACGAGTATATTTAGCATATAAAGTCCCATGAGGTTTGACTTAAAATTTGCTTCGATCCTATACTACCGATCAATATAGAGAGCTCGCTAGTTGAAATGGTGCGTGATCGCCACAAACTACGTAAATAGAAAGCTCTCTTTTATCCGGCGATCGGAGTCCATCTTCCATCTACAACAATGGAATAAAATTCACGTGTGGGTCTGAAAAATTACAGTGGATAGATTGAAAAAAATACATTACCTTGTAAACATTTCAGTGAATAAAGCTCAACATTATTCTTAGTGAAAACAATATCTTTTAAAAAAAGCTTTTAATATACCTACAATTGTTTCACAATTCGTGGAAAGACCTCATTTGAAAATATACCACCGCAACTACACAGAATCGCGCAACACGACATATCAATGATACTACCTTTTTAATTTAAACGTACCTTTCTATTACACCTCCCTAATACTAACGTTTTAGGAATGCCATTTAGAATTAATAGGAAACAACGCAACATCTGCTACAATCGCCATTCCGCTCCAACCTTCGTTTAATCCCCTGCAGCACCCAGTAAAACACGACTCGTCGTCGCAATAACCACCGCTGCCTCCGGGCTGGCCGGCGGGCGTCTAGGCACGCGTCACTGGACTGTGCGACAGTTCGGGCAGACGAAAACGGACGACGAATGACAACAGCGTTGCCAGATTGGGAAATTTTGCCCTATGATGAAAAAAAAATGTACTGTTTGTGAGGTATGGGCGATTTCAGGGAAATATTTAAGAGGGAACTCTAAAAACGTAAAAGAAGAATAGTTTTTAATTAATTTAAAATCTACAGGACAAAAAACCATCTAAAAGGCAATTTTTATATTTTTCAATTAGTACTATTTTTTTTCAAGTGGTTTAAAGTTTAACTGAGAGACGTTTGAAATTTGAGTTTTTATTAAAATGTTACTTCTTAATTTTAGTAAAATATTATCATAATTAAAAATATTTATAATTGTTTTAAATAATGTTTAATTCTTAAAGAAAAGCCACATTACCTCTCTCACAGCTCTCATTGTCTCTTTACTGCCGTCATTGATGTGGAGACAAATATAGAAAAATTTGAAACATTTTATTCAAACATTAACTCTAGAAACACCTAGGTGAAAGGTCACATGCATTGCCAAAGGAGAGGAGAGCAGATCAAAGTTTAAAATCCTAATTTATTGATGAATTTAATATTTTTTCTAAATTTATTCTTTTAATCATCAATTAACGTACATGTTTACTCGTTTAAACTAAAAAATCTATTTTGATATTTTACAATAGAAAAAATAAACTTTTCACTATAATGTTTGCATTTACCATTAATAGCAAACCCAGTGTTTTTATATCGAATAAAAGCCAATGTACTTACAAAATATTTTTTTTAAATTTAACTCATTTATGTATTTAACTATATCAAAATAATACTACGAATATGTCCAAAATACATTCTGAATTTTTAGATTTCGGGTGAAGAGTTTCAATTTTTTACTTACCATCGAAGATGCTATAATACATCAAATTCATCTACACACTTGACATCACATTTTGGATGAAAAGCACATCACACCAAATATTAATTGTTTCTAGCTTCCTGAAATAATTGAAGTATAAAAAACAATCATCGGTGGTCCTTTGAGTTCTCCTTTGCTAATTATAGGGTTAAATTCAGAGTTTTGAAATTTGCCTATTGGTACACTCCTTACATGTATTGTATTTTTCGGTGTTTTTCAAATTTATAATTCATAAATAAGAACATGAATACTTTTCTATCACATATTCACAGACAGGAATGGACACATCACAAGTCGCAACCGCTTTCGCCCTCATTCCCCATCTGAGAGATTATGAAACCTGTTCAGAATGGAAAGTGTAGGAGGAATACATTTTTGGGTATTTGGTCACGGCTCATTATGTACCACAAGTAGGACACATCTAACCTCGAACGCGGGTGCTCTAAGCATTGGTGATGCTCCTCATACCAGGATTGAAACAAGTAAAGCACTAAATTTGTAGGCCTACGTTTTATTGAAATCAAAATTGAATATAATACACTTATTAAAAATAAAATTTAATTTCATGCTGACTGAATTTCTCAACTGAAATTTATTATACTTAGAAAACTGTTAGTCGAACTACTTGCAGGAAAAAACGACGAATTTCGAAATAACTCACGAACATTGTTCATCTTAAAAGCGCTGCGCTGCAATCGGGGACATTATTCGCAATGCATATGGCAACACTGACGTATTACGCCGCCGCGCCGGCACAGCGCCGGGTAGCGTCCTCCACCCGACAGAAAATCACAGTGAAACATCGACAGCACAATACGCAATCAACGCTCGGGGGCCATTCTATCCCACAGTTCACAGCGCCACGCATTCGCACAAACACGGAAACATTTTCGCGGCAACAGTCAATCCTTCCCGCACTGCCCCGCTCCGCCCGCGAGCGAGTGGCCAGTACCTCTTCCTTGCACTGGCTGGCGGGCAGCCGGGCGCGAATATTCCGGGCAGCTGAACAGTATGTATTTTTTGAGAGGCGTGGGTGGAGGGGCGGAGACCCGAGAGGCAGGAGAGCGTTGTTGTGTGTTCCTGGGAGCTGAAACATGTTATTTCCCGTGGGGTCGTTCTCTACTTTTTATTGCGAGGACCGCCGCCACCAAAGTCGGCGTTTGAAGCCCTGTCCTGGCACTGACAGTACGTGTCTTGTCTGTGAGACTGTCTCTGTTTCTTGTAATGTTTTCATTCATTGAAATTTGAAGTACTGTAATAGAGTTATCACAACAGAAGACACCGATTCTTCTCCAGAAATTGATTCATTCACTGATGAATAATTTGTCTTTTCACTATGTACACTGACAAGAAGAAAAAAGTTAAAAATTCACCCATTGCTCACCACCTCTTTGTGATTAAAACATATTATAATATTGAGTTATCAATAGTAAATCAACAAAATGTAGCCTACTATCTGCTATATTGTTTGTCAATAAATATGTACTAGCGTATTTGATTCATGATATCAAACATGCTTAAGTTTTTTTTACTTTTCTTTCCAAAAATTAACAATAATAAGTCTATAACACTTAATTTCTTTCTTTGAAAACTTCAGAATTCTGGTAGAAAAAACTCATTTAAAAATTTAAAGTTGCTATGGTACCCAAATTAAATACGTTTCAAACATGAAAACGAAATATATGAAATCCCCCATTATCTACAACAATTTGATGCAAACCGCATCCCGGTACATCAAACCGTTTCGAAAAGATTTGCTGTGGCCGTGTTAGGTGCCTTACGATGTATACTACTTTGTTTTCATATAATTTGCAAAAGTGTGAAAGTCGACAGTTTTCTTTCTCTAGAATATTAGCCTTTGAAACTCGCTCTCGAGTTTTCATTTTCATAGTTATTTTCCACCTGGTCCCCAGCTTGTTGCATTTCCTTCTGAACATACAAGCTTGTGTGCTCCCTTCGCGGAGGGATTTTGTCCCACGAAACTACGTTTCCGCCCAGTGGGTGTAGTTTCTGGTCATCCGTCGCGTCGCTTAAGGTGGCTGCCGCGCGGACTAGCGGCGAGGAAGTGAACTACGCACCCGTGACCGTTCGCTTCTTAATGACCTTTTATCATGATTGATGTTTCATACGCAATAATATGTAGGTGTATTAGTTTTATTTCAGAAACACGTAGGGAGAAGAAACTGATTTAAAGGCTACACATTCTAAAAGAAAACATAAAAAGTTAATATATTTGAGTTGTAATTATATAAAGCAGCTCTGCTACTAAAATCTTGAATCGTACACTCGTTTGTACTAGTTTGTAAATTGATCTTCGTGACGGTGATAAGCTAGAGGCGCGAGACCCTTTCACTAAGAAACGACTGCCCATATTAAATTTTAAAATTATATATCTTTCTTAAATCTCCAAATTAGCCTTATCTATATTTTAGTATAATATTTGTCCTTTTAATCTTGGAAAATCAGCTAATCCTTTTCCACGAATTTGTTCACGTTTTCGCTAAACTTATTACAACTTCCTTAGTTTTATCTCATTTTTCTTATTACAAACCGGAAATTGTTTAACAAATTGTATAACATTACTACTTTGAAAAGTTCTGCTAACATCTATTGTTTCAATCTATAATTATCTATACTTATTATAAGATTTAGTAGAATGTTCTGAAGTTACTTTTATAAGGTTTCCTTATAAGTTCTATTTCCTATTGTAGTTACTTCAACACCTTGCAAGATATTGTATTATTGAATAAGGATAAATACATTTCTTTTTAAAAAAGTAAAATGTACATAAGCTATCACTTGTTGAAGACTCGGCAAACGTGATTATTCTATTTATGATATTTGTACTCGGGCATTATTTTATGTACTTTATATGTTGATAGTTTACACAATCCTTTGCCAAATATTTGCACTCAACCCTTAGACAATAAAATATGGATTATCAGTTTTTGTACCCAAGATAATCTCGGACCCAGTAACCTCCGATTCTTTCAAGATTGTACAAAATAAGACTTGGTAGGAGTAAAATCTTAATTTTTTGCGCAAAATATGCAAATACGTATTGTTGATAAATGTTGAACAAAAATAAAACTACTTATGTAGTGAACATACCATAATTTCACTTTTATGAGAGAAATTTACAAAGAGCCATGTAAATAAACAAAGAACTTCTCGAGCCTTTAACTTTAAAAGGGTTAATTTTATAACAAAAACATTATTATATAAAAATGTATCTTTTTTAATTTTGTATGGAGCGTAAGTTTCAATAGAATTGATAGTTGTAGAGATATATTAAGAAAACTAGAAAAACACCTTTAAACACATCCTTCCCACAGTCCAGCTTAGGCTCACCTCCTTCACCTAAGGATTTTTAGTACAATTTGCGGTAGGTACTAACAAAAAATTATGCCACGTTGCACAACTCCGAATTATTTCCTTCAACACCAGCTTTTGGTCTCATTTGACTGAGCTATTATGAAAAATATATTTTTTACCTAAAGTTACAGGGCTTCTTTTGAGAGGGTCTGACTCCCTCCCTTGCAAATTCAGAGCGCATGCGTACTTCCAAAATTATTATGTATATGTACTGGATTACTTACGGACGTCTAAAAAATAAATGGTAAACACACACATTTATTACAACTGTTACAAGAAAAAATGCGCTGTTACATTAATTTAAATCTCTTTTTCAAACTAGTAATTCATATCATTCGCAATAATACGCCATATTCATGACCATTTTTTCTGATATATTAATTTGTTCCTACAAGGATAACTGAAAAATTGCGGTGATTTTAAACTTATCTTTGTTATTATACTTGTATGTAGTATGTACAACTCGGGAACAATACTCGTGTAGTGATGGCATTCTATTAATCTTAGAATGGGATTTACTGAGAATTAAGACTTCACTTGCAAGCATAACATAGCATAATACATTAACTTCGAAAATAAAATTCATAAATATAAATACATGAACTTTTAATATGTAGTTCACATTCTAGAAGGAATATCTAAACGAATTCAAAGAAAAAGAACTGATCTTCGAGGTATTTACTTGACGATTTTTATTTGTCATTGAGATAAAACATGTTTTTGTAGTGTTGTGATGGTTGCTCAGTTACAAGCAAATATTTAGGTTTTCCGTGGATTACTATAAAGGAACAAAATTGGTGGTGTGATGAGACAAGAAAACTGTGCAAATCATTTTTGAAAGCGAATTAAGCAAATCAGCCCTTGAATTTGAATTAATGGGTAGGAATGATTTTTCCAGACGTATTAATGGCAAAAAAAATTGACTAAGAGCGTAATGTTAAGCACATGATTTAATGCTGAAGGTTTCATTAGAGTATCTTATAAAACAATAAACTAAATGAATCTTAATTATTACGATTAATTTATTACAATATAATAAAACGTATATACATTTCACTTCTATTTTTCTTGACATTGCATTTATTATCCATGTAACCTATTTTTACAAAAAACAAAAATTTTTCAGGTAACTGCTTTTGGCTCTAACAACAGCTCTGCCTTCAAAACCTAGGCTGCCTGTTTCACGTGAAGACTAATTCTAACGTTATTCCGTGCAATCAAGGATGATTTCTGGACGAAGATCCACCAGCTTTAGTCAGATCATATTCAGGTCTCTTCATCAAATTCGCACGGCATTTGCGAATTCATTTCAGTTTTCGTAGTCAAACCTCATTATTCTTGCAGTGTTGCTGGCCATATTGAAGGTCGGAGTTTGCAATATTGTCTGAGGATGTCTTTCTACAGGTTGGTTTTTCACGTGAGCCCATTTTTAAACATTACGACGAACACTTTGTGTGTGGGTGAACACGTTATGTGACTCTCATTTCTGTTCAGTAAAGAAAAAGATAGTGACCTACCTGAAGCATTGTTAGAGTTCACTGGTAACATTTCAGACGTACGCGGCCGTTTGCAAATTTTTCCTGCGAGATGTAGACCTGACAATCCTCTCCTCAAAAGAAAAACTTACAAACGAAATAGAGAGCGTAACCTGTAATAAGTGCTCTGAAATGGATACTTCAGAAGACGGAATTGAATGGCTTCTGTCAATCGATACATTGTTCTGTGAATACCAGTGAGGGCAAGTTACATTTTAAATGCAGTTTAGAGGAGAGTTTCCTGTAATTCGTTTTTTCTTCCGCAATAAACTCCGTAGTACGGGAGAGCACATGCAATAAAACTATTCCCAGCGCTGGAAGAAACACAGAGAAAGTGCGGAAGTCTCTTCCTAGAAATGCACTTCTCTCCAACAGGAAACTTTCATAAGTGCAAGGAGAGTACACTCAGCAGCACACATAACCTCACTTCAGAAGAACATAGCAGAAGAAGTCGACAGCACAACTGGAAAGAGAGACATTGTTGCCTAGTATTTCATCTTCATTACTTTGATTTGGGTGAATATAGCTGTGGAATAGAGCATATGATGACTTGGAGATGGCAAAGACAAAACCTAGGATCGAGTCGCTCCGTACATCACAAGCGTGATTCTCAAGAAAATAACTGTTGCTCTAGTGTCGGGACGAACGTCGGTGTATTGATATTGCTGTTGCCTCTTGCCACTTATCAGCAAACATGGACCAAGCTATTGAGAAAGCCTGTAGATCACACTGAAAAAGAATGATAAGGAAAACATATCAATTTTTGGAATATTTTGTAAAACACTAAAATTATAATCAATCATTCTATCAAATACATTTCGTAAAATTATTTGTTCATATTCTATAATTTTTATAAACAAATAGACTTAATTTGTGTGGTCAGTACCTAGGTATTGTTTCATCTCAAGTATTATCTGAGGCTAAATGATATTTTTATATAAATTAGTTTTTTAATGATTTTTTTGCTTAGTTCAAATTGGTTTCGAATAAATGATTAGAAAGTAAGTTATTATTCTTCACTCAAAAGCAGTATATCAACAATGAACAACTGAATAACATGTGTCCCACGTTATATCCAGTAGAACGAAAATAAAAAACAATGATTTCTTCTTTCACATTTATCAATACCAATACACTAGGTTATTACTCTGTTAAATGTAATTTTTTCATACTAAAATTTCGAAAGTCAGTTTATATCTTTTGTTTCAAAATTATAGTATAATACTTTTATGCGTGAATGTATGTATTACACATTTTCAAAATTATCGTACTCATAGTTAAAGATAGTCTAAACCTAACTACTACATTTTAGAACTTATTTCTGTATTCAGTAGCATATATTGTATGTTCATCAATACCTTTTAAAATGTTTAGTGGATCCTCCTTTGTATTATTCCACCACTTGAAGGTCTAATATTGCGTTGATACTCATCTACTTTCAAATTTTGAAATCTCCCAAATGCGTGCCTCATAAGTGCTGAAGAATGATTCCTTTACGTTGCTCAGAAACGAACGCTGCTTTTCAATAATGCCGCATGCTGTTGACAGATACTAAATGTAAAACTTAAAATACTTATTTACGATACGAGAGGTAAACGTAATATAATACGTGTACATTATTTTACAAAACTTTGCAGATGACATTATACGATTAAAATCGATTCAAAATTTTCCCAAGTAAACACAAAAGTTTCAAGTAAAATATTTTCTGATGTATAACTGTTTCTACAAAATTAGAGACTAGCATAAAAGACGAGCATAAAAAAGATGAGTAAAATTAATTTTAAAAGTGATATTGAATGCAGTATTCATCAGTTGGACAGTATAATTATAAACAACGTGTAACAAGTATTGTATATCTAGTTCTGGATAAATAATCCCTCATCTATTTTAGGTTTTTTGTCCAGTTCCCCTGATCTTTTGGGCTAATGTTGATATGACCGCTTGTTTTGATTTGAACATAAATGTAACTTCACTATCAGTGCCCGACTTCTAGGTTTCAGACTAGAAATGTAGTTATTCAAATCATCGTTTATGTTGCGGCAGATTTTATTACATCGGAGTAAAATTTTTTATCCATTCTATCCAAAAGCTATGATTTTTCCTGTATTTAGAATTCGACATGTTTATACCTTAAGATAGGGATTCCAGAATTAAGAAAAAGTGCACAGAATACACTTCTCGTAGCATGAAAGAGATATTTCCTTCCATAGTATTGTATTGAAAAATTCTTGGAAGAATTGAACAGGAAGAAAATAGAATTTAAAAAGTTAAAAAAGAAATTTGTGGAATATTCTTTATAAAATAATTAAAATTGCCATTTCAATTGAAAAAAACTTAACTGAACTACGTCAATGTTTGTGTTCAATATAATATTTTGTGACTAATATGATTGTATTCAAGGGGCTCCAATACTTGCTTAATTTAAGAATACAAATTGGAGTGTGAAAGTAATTTTATAATATTTTATAATTACTATTAGCAACTTCTAAGAGGGTTTTATTGTTTGATCCTTAATGCATCAATTAGTGAGAATTTTATGCTTTTCTCATCCAGAAAAAACTTTTAATATGTTTTTCTCAAAACTTTTGTTGTGTTGTGCCATTATTACACACCAGGAATGATTAAGTTTGTGTACAATAATGCAGGAATTTCACTCCTTGGTTACATTCCTATACCACTCTTGACCTGACCCAATACTTATTCTTGAGGTCAAGATGTACTAGCTATCCCACATGACCGCTCCCTTCATTGTCTCGAGCAGTTTCAAGACCTCCTCAGCTGCGGCGACCCTAAATAAATTACCTCCTTCCAACTCCGCATCGTTGACTGGAAGCATCGAATACAGACAAATAGACGAGATGTATCAACCCGCTACAGGGCGAAGCCGCATTTGTCTGCATAAGGACGACGTTGGTAGAGGTCGGATGAGGGAGCGAACAGGAGGTAGTGGGTCCCAACCGCTTCTGGTCGGCGTTGCAGGCGTCGGCAGGATTTGGGTCTCTGATAAAATCGTAATCAGCCCTGGCCATGTTTAATGGAAGCGGTGGCGGTGGCGGCGGCGGAGGCGGCGTTGCTGGCGGTGTTGCCTCATAAAACATGCAAGGCAGGCCCCGTTTCGCCGCGCTCTTCGCCCTTCGCCACTGACCGCCGCCGGCTCGTCGTGGGGTCGCCGCGGCCCGTGCGGTTTTCGACTCCTCCCAGCAGCCCCCCAGTTGCCGCATCGAAAGTGCGTAGCCGGTTGGAGGGAACTGAAGACCTCAGAGTGCTCGATCGGCGAGTGACAAACGCTCTATTCGCTGATTCGCTCATTCACGCTGTGATTCGTAGATTACTTTTTTCATGGGAATTATACAGGCCCTTATTAGATATTCAAAATATGTACAAAATTGGCAACTCACTGATAACTGGAATGTAAAATTATGTTTCAATTTCTTTAAACTCTACCCGGGGGTGGTTGACCATTCTACAGGATTTTCATTGTTTTTTTTCTCTGCAGTGGTAGGCAACATCGAGACGAGTCTTCTTCTTCTTCATGTCTTTGTGAATGTGCTTGTTGTGATGGTGCGTTAAAAGAAATTGTGGAATTTACATTTTTTGTTGCCAGACCTGTTGGTAATGGCGTACCATCCCTGGTTTGAGTTAGTGTAATATTTTTTTCGTTTAATAAAACGTTAATAAAACATAAAAATTCGTTTAATAAAGTATTTTGGTAAGCTCTTGCCGAATCTCTATAAAACTGATCGGCTTTTTCTAGAGATTAACGATGCTAGTAAAGATTTCGATGCAAGGAAATGAGCACATACGGACTATCAGGCGCACGGACGGACGGATAGACAGACAGACGCTTTGGCGTCAATCAATTTTGTGGGATCAGAGAACCACAAAACATGAATTCTGACTACATAACCTGTTAGAGGAAGACGTTTACTCTATTTAGGAAAAAGGTTTATCCACATTTTAGGTACCAAGGCCTAACAAGAAGAGTTTTTCTGTCGACAAACCACTGTTTTTGTTTAAGATAATCTTATTGCTGTTATCATTTAAGACACTAACTCTATCCGCGTTTGCTGTACACCTTTGTAAAGGGGACCTGGATGAAAGTTTTCGGGTGCGCCTGCACTCATTTCGTTACCTTCCTGCGGGGGAAGCTTCATTCTAAAATAAGATGCTTACTCAGGAGCGCAAAAGGCATATTAGATAAATTCATAGTTTTCATATTGGTTTTTGTATTTACTTGTTAGTTTCTATTTAAATCAGAGATTCTTTATAATTCAGTTGTCATTGACCTTTCTTGAAATGCGATTTTTAAGAAGGTTAATGGGAGTGCCTAAACGCCTTGCAAATTGTTCGCCCCTGTCCAATTGCAACGAGTTTTCCACAAAACAAATAATACAAAATGTATTAAAAATAAACTTATATGATATATTCTGGAAATTGTGTTAGCGAAATGCATCTTTAATGTTTTCATGGAAAATTATTTCTATTCTGTTTTTATTCCAACAATTATTTATGGACCTCAGGAGATTTTGTTCTTAAAACTTATTTTACAGCCACGCATCCCGTTCTTTGTACTGTCTATGATTTTTGAAATCATACATATAAAAAATGTACTTTACATCGCATGTTACTGATGCTCATTCCCACTCATGGATGTTAGTGTTCTGATTTGTGCAACATTGAAACAAAGTGTTCATGCAGGAAGGAATGAGTGGCGATCAGTTTGTCCCTTTTAAACAGAGGCACTGCCTGAGATTACTGGCTCAACTTTCTAAGGCTCATCTGTTCACCCCTGAGTTTTCGGTTGCCAGCAGCTCAAATGAGGATGTTCATTAAGGGCGCCACGCAGATATGCCTCAGTTGCCTCATCCTCATCTCCTCATTCCTCGTATCCTCCCTCACAGGGCTTGGCCATTCCACCCACCCCCTTACCCCAAGGCTATCTCGTTTAATGCAAGGAAAACAGAAACGAAAAAAAATATAACTTAGTTTCACTTGCTTTCACGCACACACTGGCTGTACGTGCTTGATTTAGGACTATATTTTCTTTATTTGTGGTGTAGCAGCGGAAGAGAGATGGTAATGAGCGAGGCAGAGCAACGTTTTCTTTTCATTTAAGCTGCGGACGAAGGAATGAAACTGGGCAAACAGCTCGTGTCTCGCAGAGAAGAATCGAGAACTGCGAGAGAAATTTGCCAGGAATGTGGACCTTTATAGTTAAATTTCACATAACAACCCGTTGTGCGATGACCCTTTATAATAATCTTCGGAAAATGGAGAAATACTTAAGTTCGGCGCGTCGTGGATCACGTATAAAATTCCGTTTCGTATAAAATTGTTCTTCTGTAGAGAACTACATCGGACCGTAACGTTTCCAGATTGGATTTGTATTTTACGGTTAAAAATAATAAATTGAATAGAAGTTAGCAAAACATTTGAAATGGCATATTTCTTTCTACTGTGAACATTTCTGGCTAACTAATTTATTTGGAAACAGCACTTCATTTTAGATTTTTCAAAATCCAATCGAAGTCATTTTATGTTATGGTGGTGGCGTAACCATCACAAAGGAGATGCTTGGAATAACTACACCCGTCACCAGGAAAATAAAAATACAATTGTTTAATTAATGGTGGGCTGGATTGAAATTATGCTGGTAGATTTGAAAATAAGACAATCGATCCACATGAAAATGAAAATGTCACGATTTAGAAATATTTAATTGCGGAAATGGGTAAGAAGTCCGACACCTCCCGCAGTAAAACATAAACTATACGTATGGGTTAATGACCTTAGCAGTTGATGCGCTCAGCAACACCAATCAATCAATCAATCAATCGTTAGATTTTGTTTGAACATTATGGGCTTTGGTGAAAGTTATGAGAGACGTTAAGTTGTAGTTGTTGTCATTTCAATTATCCTTGGTTTCGAGTAGCACAAAATCCGCAAAAGCAGCTGGCACTGAAAGCCACAGTGTAATGAGGTTAGTATAAGACTTGATATGTGAATTACAATGATATTAAAATAAATAACTACTAAAAAACGCTCACCTGAAAAGCGGACGGTTTTGTCAGTACTACGCGTAGCTGTCGAATCAAGTATTTTTCCCCTTATAATTTAGTTATTTTCTGAACGGTATCCAAATAATTTTCTTGATATGATTTAATGTTTCTTTTAGTTTTTAGACTATACGATGCCATAATTGTGTCTTTTCTTTAGCAGTATCATGCCTTAATACCATTCAAGTCACATTGAAGTAACAAAAGTTTTACGTTTTATGAATATATTCGGTATCTTAGGCAATGTAACTCAGGATACTCCTTACGTGTTTTGTGATTTTTTAATATGGTTATCGCGATTCTGTGTTTCAGGACAGTGAAATGACAATCTAGTTGTTTATAAAGTAGCATGAAAAGCAAATGGGAAAATGGGAAATTTTCAAGCCATTTTCACAAAATACGAGCCTTAAAAGCCTTCAAAACCTTATCTTAAGACACCAAAAATAATGTTTAGCAACAAAGTAAATCCAAGATCTACAGTTTGCCCTGTAACATTTTGAGATTCATTGTTTCTGCTCACTCAAGGTGAGCTCTTGAATCATTTACATGTTCCACTCGCGTTTAAATCGCGTCGAGTTATATTATTAGATCACAATTAATTGGATATTTCGTAAATTGTCTATTGAAAGTAATGTATGCAAAATTATTCTGTGAATATGGATTAACAATGAAAGGTCTCTTATGGAATATAACGTCATTCTCGTTTTAAAATCTAGTTTCTACGAACTGCTGTTGGAATTGCTCATAATTTTCAGCAGATTGACATTAAAATCTAGTTATTTGTAATGTACTTAATCAATGCCTCCATTTCAGCGTTTCGAAACTAACGAAATAGTCGAAAATCCTAAAGCAAATAGAGCTGGGATTGCATAATATAACAACTGATGATTGATAATTATTCAAATGTG
>BOPP01000037.1:3731008-3746753 GCA_017312745.1 Gryllus bimaculatus
TGCAGGAAGAGTAAATGTGCTGAATAAATGTTACGTAAATAAACTATGAATTCTGCGTGAATGGAAACAATAAATGTAGATGTTTATTCAAAACAATTTTGAACATTCAATATTAGTTGGGGCAATATCGCTGTACTATTAATTAGATAGGTGAAAGATACTATAGATTAATTATTTCTGATGGATTTGATATGGAATTAAGATGTATTCAAAATGTTTGCTACCGAGCTCTAGATTAAGGAAATTTAATAACTATCCATGTACGAGGTTGGCAGTACGGCAGTTGTTTGAAAATGATCGACATTGATATTCGTAACAGACAGATTTGTGTGATTTAACTCTTCAATGCAGAAGGTTAAATGTGATAGTTGCAGTATATCGCATTATCTCCCTCACATCATCAGCAGTCACCGAGCGGTGCCAACTACTTTCTGAATGTTCCGCGGAATAGATGCAATCATAGAACCGCAGCTCCGCGTTTCGTCTACCAACGGTGTTTGCCCTTCATTTTCCTTACAATGACAAACACATCGTCTAATAGTGTTTCCATTCACTGTTCCAAATTTTGCAGTATTTCTTGAATGCGAATGGCCATTTCCCATTTTCCATTCAAGAATTCAATCACTCAACTCAGTCTCTTACGAACATTGATGTCGGCCCATATGTTGACTCCGTGGCTACTGTGGTTGATTTTAGAAAAAAGTTTGGGAAATAGTGCCATATTCACATTTTTCACTTATTTATTATTATATCACTTATTTATTATAACTTATTTTATATAAGTAGAAAAAAATATGAGGCATTACTTTCAGACTGACCTACGTAACTACTTCAGTTTCTCTTGTATTTTGTCGACCCTCAGACTTCTAAGTCTGAAGTATAAAAACTGTATATTGTCCCATACACAAACATTCGCCTTCAGAGGACAACTGTTCGGGGAAATGTGAAGAGATTTGCAAACTCTTTGCAACCGTGGACGCCTCTTGAGGCGCAACCGCTTCGTTTCCTGTTGTCCGTCTCCGGCATCCACTTTGCCATTACTGATCTCTAGAATCGCTTGGTTGAAAATTCTTTATTAATGGCGAGCTCCAGACTATTCTGCTCTAAGGAACCGTTAAATTGAATTCAAGTTGTAGGTTTTGGGGCAAATTCTATCTGGAAATTTACAATGAGATTTTATTTGTGAAAAAAATGAATGTGTTTCGATGAAACAAATCTGGAGAGTCTTATTAGGTTTGGCATCTCTCAGGCTCGTTTTTTGTTAGAATTTCTTAAATAATTTGGAAAGGTAAATGATAACCAATAATAATCCGCTTGTTTCTTTGGCTTCACATTCACTCGTTCATCAGCCATTGGCTCCTCCTCCGTTACTCCTTTTTCATCCCGCCTTCACATCCTCATCCACCACAATTAAGCCTCCAGTTTTGTTTTTGTCTCTGCCAGCGTTCCTGTTCTTCTCTCCTACGCCGTTTCTCCCCCACCTGCGTAAGCGCCCCCACCATTACCTTAACCCCTTGCACTGACGTCTTCGCCTCTACCTCTGTTGACGTCGTCCTTCAGCCTTCGCCTTTCACCATGCATCACTTTTCCCCACCAGTATCCCTGGTGAGGCGGTACTTTCACTATTTGGAGCAGTGCAATGTGTACGCGCATCGCACATTTGCGGTAGAAAGTAGGAATACTTATAATCTAGCTGAAACTAATATTACAACTAACTTAAACCTAGCTTACCTTAACTAACCTATTTAGAGAATGGAGCTTTGGTCTTTTTCTTAGGTCTAGAAAAAATGTTTGACCTATAATGTCGCGTTTTTGCTTGAAATTTTTTCCTTATTTTAATTCTCATTTACACTCCAATTCTCGTGCTGATACACACTATTTACATTGATCTTGCATTTCATTTATTCCCTCATTTATACTACACTATAAGATGCAGACTTCGTTTATTTCTACGCCTTCGCATCTTTCACTTGTTCATCCGTTATTGCCTCTTCATTCCTACGCCTACGCTCCTTCAATATTCTTCTCCTCAGTCACTACCTACGCGTACACTTCCGTTCTAGTTTCTTTACCTTCCCATCCATGATTCGCTTTTGAGTCGGCCATCGGTTTGCTCTAACATGTTACCGTATTGAATTGCACTTCTGTGATTTCAGGATCCACCTCCAGCGACTCCGCTGTCGTCTCGCCACCACTTTCAATCGTTTTTCTCCTCTTTCTGTGCTTTCTTTGCTTCTGTCAGCTATATTTGCCTGTACCCTTTAATACTGGGCTATTCTGCAACTATTTTGGGTCTTCTGCGTCGTTTCTATAACACCACTCCTATCCTAACTCATTTTTTAAGCAGTATCAGGAATATGAAAGCTTTTGAGCAACATAAAATAGTATTCCATGGATTCAGGTGGTATTTCTATTTTCAACTTCGAAAAGCTTCGATACCCACTATTTCACTTTCTTTCAAAAATCGATAGATTTTTACATCTAAAGCTAATATTTAATATTTACAACACACAACGTATTTGTTATGTCAATGAGGTTATGAACGGCATATCATAAAATTGATCTCATTATTTTTGTTTTATTCTTTAATAAAGTAACCAGTCGAAAATGATTGTATACAGTAAGTATTTGCAAAGTTACATTAAAGTTTGACGTAATTCTTAACCTTACATAATATTAAAGAATTGTTTGTCATTGTGAGTTTACCCATTCACCAATCACCGTGAACTCGAAGAAAATAGCTTTCATACATTTGTTGCAAATCATTACTCTGTCCATCTTTAATAAACTGAACTACAGGCAAAACCCTACAAATGATACCTTGTGGTTGGTTGTTTAATCCATTCTTGTCATAATACGTATTTCTGCAAGCCTATCGGAACATTTGCATTAAAACTTCATTAGAAAATTTGCATAAACTGATTATTGAAAATACCGTGCACGTGCGAATTGTAAACGAATTCTCCAAATGAATGATAATGGCCAGAAGGGTGAAATTTAGTGTTTAATATGTTGCTATCACTTTTCATTATTGTTTCCCTTTACCCAGATTAACCAGTTCTAGCATGTAACTTTTTACTTTCTCTGCAAATTGTGATTTAATTTTTATCTTTGAAATATTTCTTACATTTTTTTCTTACAGGAATTTTGTTTCCACATTTTTTGTGTAAACAACTGTAGTTGATAACTATTGATAAAAAGAGTGAGAATGAAAAATTGCAAAAATAAAGTGCGACACATACAGGCAAGGAGTTTTTTACTCTTCATTCTATTAAACACATTCGATTCAACGTTCAAGTGAACATAACATCAGGTCAAAATGCTAACCAGATGTTCTAGTCTATCAGAAGAATGTCTCACATTTTTTAATGAACTTAACAATTTTTTGACTAATTTTCTTCTTTAGTGATTCGCTTTTCAATGCCGATGGATTCTGATATTCGTCTTTCGTAGTAAATGGTCTCTGCTGTTCTTATTTTGATATTATGATTATCTAATATTCTTAAACCAAGTACGTCAACCGATACAACGAATAAGAATAACTGTCTATGAATAACTATCCAGCTTCAGAAACTCGTCAGCACGTCCCACATCCACTCGCCTTGCACTTTTTCAACTCACCCTGTTTCATGTCGTCACCACCGCCTTTTCTGTCTCTTGCTGTCCCCTCCTGCAACTCGGCCCCTTTTCTTATTACTCCCTCAAGATGCCTCGGTCTTGTCCGCGTCTTCGCTAATTCTGTCACTCTCCGCCCCGCCTGTCCATTCCCCCGACGCAGTCGACTGCGGACGACGACAGCCCTGTCTGCGGGGAAGAAAATAAAAGTTGCGCTCGTGGAAATTTCGCTGAGGTCAGAAATATAACAGCTTTATGGCTGGTGCTTTCGTAAAACAATAACCTCCCTTGTGTTCACCCTAGAAATGTCTTTACTTTCCCCATGTGAGGGGGATGAAGAAATTAATTTATGATGATCCGAGGGCAATATGATGATGTCCTCCTCTTTGCATCAAGAGAGAAAGAGTGTGTCTACGTGATGTGACAGGGATTTGTATCTTCTGTGTCTTTCCCTTAGGGGAAATAAGATAGACGTTCTGTGGAGGTGAATTTTAAATAAAAAATTCTCTAGTTTCTTGGGAGGGTGCATTTTTGTGGTGCTCGTGAAAGTGAACTTAAAATTAAGTAGGCTCTTCGCTAAAATAAAATGCTAAAAATACCATTCGAGATAATTAACTTCTTACACTATTAAAAATAAATGTAAAGGGTCCTTACTTTTAAAGGAAACCACTGACGTTATTTTATTGGAGTACAATTAAAGAGTCTTAAAATATTTAAAAAAATATTTGCTCTATACTGGTATTTTTCTTGTTATTTATCACGAAAAGTTTGACGAGAAATTACGCAAATATTAAAGTGTATTCAAACCAAAATCAAATAATTACCAAGTACAAGAGAAATATGTAACTTCAAAATTGATTACTTTTATTATTATAACGAACCAAAGTAGAAAGAAAATGAACAGAAGGCCACGTCCGCCCATTTTTAATAGAAATCATTCAAATAAATACTCAACACTAAGCGAAAGAAAATCCGTTACATTAGTACGTTCTCTTTAGCATTTTGCCAATCGTGAGCATTTGGCAACACCGTTATTCGGAAGAACCCGCATTATTTATTGTAAGCTCAGCAACGAAACATTCTTTGTTCGCCCTTTCGTTTCTATCGTAAAGTCGCCTAGAAGCGGGTACCTTCCTGCGGGTCCAGTGGGGGGCCAGTTTCTCTCAAAACACTCCCCTCATGGGGGTTCTATCCCCCCTCCAAAACACTTCACATTAAGACGACAACAGTGCGATGAATTAGCAAAGCTTCCTGGTCGACTCCACGTGTGGACTAGCCCTCTTCGCGACTCGAAGAATACTCTCCGATACATCGTCTTTTCCGGACCGGTGACAGGTCGCCTTTGTAAGACGGTCCCCCATTTTCAATTGTGGTCTCCCGTCGAGAACTCCTGCACCAAGGTGAATGCTCAGGCGTTTATTATTGGCTAACTTCTTGAATAGGTGTGTGCACAATGTTGGTTTAAGAATGAACGCTCTTCTTGTTGTTCGTGTTATATATTTGCACTTATTTGTAGAAGCAAATGTAATATTTCAGGCAAACTTGAGACATAAGGGAAGATGTATTAGTCCACATTTCTCTAAGGTATTGTCCAAAATTTGGAATACATATATTTTAATTGTTTCTTTTTCTCTTTCGTTGCCCCCTGGAATGATATGTCAATCATATTGGCAATCACAATAAATTTAATTTTATTGATGAATGTAACATGCATTTATCATTTTCGAAGACTCAAAGACAACGTACCGTGCGTCATCTCATTTACAGAACACAAACCTAGTATTAATTCCATTTTTCATCACAGTGCTTTGAAATAGTATGCTACTATAAAATTCTTTTCAGCTATTTTTCATTAATGTCAATATTTTTCGTACCACTCACATTCAGTTAGGTTACTGAGATTTGTTTTTTCGGTAATTTGATTTCCAAGTTCTGTGCTACGTACGTTAAACTCATTCACCTTATAACAGTTTTGTGGCCCACAAAAATTTAATTGTGCAGGCAATGCACTCATTTATTGTACTTTAGATATCATATGCCAGAGTCACGTTTTTTTGTGTACAGAAAGGAAAGCTGTTTTGAATAAACTAACTTATTTCTACTTCAAAACTAACTTTATTGTAAAAGTCGGCGCTTGGGCTAGTAACTAAATAATAATATGTTTTAATGACGAAAATAGTTCGGCACAGAGGTATTACAAAAGGATTCAAAGGATGATTTGGAAATTGTTATCATGCAATCTTTCATGAGTCTTGTTTTTTATTTTGTGTGGAGCTGGGAATTGGCGATACACCATAGGGTCTTGCTGAAACTCCGTAAGTATTTGTTTTGAGTCGTTTTGAGTTTATTTATGTGGTTTGCAGCTGAAATGCATCTTATAGAGCAGGCGAAAGTTAAAGCCGCTCTTAGGACCGACTTGTTTAGTAGGTTCTGCAAGCTATACTTAAATATGATTTTGAATAAAGTATGGGATACAATTTCGTGTGACATACAACACGGGATGAAACGACAGAATTGATACATCAAGAAGGTTAAAATCTAAGAAAAACGCGTAACATAGCAACGAACAATAAACATATAGTCGTGCTATTCTGGATGCTAGACGGGAACTGAATTGTCGACGTATGGGACTTCCTGGTGTCATTAACATGGAATTGATTACGGGCGAGCGTTGAAAATTTAGCTCTATCAAAGTGATAAATATTCTCATTCTCACGAAAGCAGCCAAGCAGTTCAGATGCTAATGAACATCATAACATATTAATTTTGCCATTGTAGATTTACGTTGAGGGTGAATGTTTGTTTGATCAGTCCGTAATAGTAGGCTAAGCAGTTTCGTTCATTTGAGTTTTGAGTGGGCAAATGTTTGCATTTTTTTAATGATTAGTTACATTTATTGTCGTTTAGGAAGTTTGCATTAAAATATTTAGACTTTGTGCTCGTGGGTTTTTGTTAGGTTAGTTCCGTAGTGAGAATTTTAAATTGTTAATTTAAAGGAAATAGTAGTCCCGAATAGAGGTTTCACCCGAAGCCGAGTGAGGGAACGTTGCGACATGATTATATGACCAAGATGTAGGGATTTTCTGAATAGCGGACTGTATAATTCACAACTGTCGGGAATCATATATAGTTTACACGGACCATAAGTTCATAAACCACAGCACGAAAGGACCTAGGACATCTTTCGGAGAAGAAAGCGGCAACGAACCTACTGAGAAAACAGTCTGTAAGCTTACGAACCTTGTCAAAGCCGTACGGTTTAACAATGTTCAAATGCCATAGAAGCCTTAATCAATAATGAGATGGAAATATGTTATTAGAATTTTACAATAAATATAAATTGTTTTTTTGAAAAGACTGATATTTCATCGAGTTGCAATCAATTCAACAGGTAGTAAATTCCACAGACGTTCTATGAGTCGTGATTTCTGTACAGTCACACATCTGAGTGCAACAGGTAAAGTGAAACTTGTTGTACGTCGAACTCGTGTAAGACTAAATAAAAACAGAGCTACCCAAACTAGAAGATATTAGAGCAATTGATTTACGAGCACAGCAGGGCAAATTAAATTATAAGAGTCATAAAAACGTTACAAATTGGCTGCCCAGCTTGGGTATGCTAAAATAAATTTAATTAGTAACATTGAATGTTAATGCAGGTGACATTCGACAATTTAATTTATATTTTAACTCTAATCATTTATATGGAATTTCCACTTTCATTTAGTAATAAGTGTTATTCCTAGATATATCACTTCGTGTGTTTCTAAGTAATCATTCAACAGATGAATTTTGTGACTGTGCCGAATTGAGTTTTGACACTTCATCAAGCCACATTTTACGCTCTGAATCAGGATTACAAACAAGATTTTTTTCTTCGATGAAAGATTCTCCTCTCACCCAAGTTCGCTCACGCGCGTGCTTTCCCTGAAGACAGAATGCGCTGCCTGGCGAGTTCAGAGCGGCCGACAAAGCACCCCCCACGTACATTTACGCGTCTCTGACAAATATGGCGCGCGGCTGGCCGCGATGCGTCGACATTTGTCCCACGGACAATGTGCTGCCATCGCCCACCGCTATCTCGCAGCATTTGGGACCGCCTGCGTTGCACGAATATCAGGTTTCCATCTGGAACACGGAGATAAGAAAAGGAGGTTGTGTAGGTTCCAAATGACTTCACGTGATCTTGTGGCACTCTGAAATCATGGAAGATTGTTGACGTTTATAAACTATTGGACATGTTATTATATTAGGGATAAAAATGTTAGGTGCCTCGGGACCAATTTTCAGCAATGTTCTCATTTTTCTACAATGCTAGTAATCGTCTTACTCTCGCGTCTGCACATGGTGAAGTCTTCCTGATGTTTATGTGATAGTAGCCATGGTGTTACAGACGACAGAAAGGGGTGCTATCCGCCTAAACAAATTGTGTCGATTACTTCACACACCCAATGTTTCATGGCGTTCCTTTTGCTTTCTGGTATACCCTCAAGTGTTTTACAGCCAATACTCCTGCGCTCATGGATTCATTGACAGGTCTCAGCATTGGTCTTGTCGGCTTCGCTCCGCTTATTGAGGAAAGAATGAGAGATGTCATGTGTCAACGTGAACCATGTACTCGTTTTTGAGGAACTATTTAAGCTAATTCATCATTTATTTTAGCTTTATTTGCTTCACATAAGCGAATTGAATGTGTGTTGAATTGTAATTATTATAATGATTATTTTCGTAGCTACACATCATGATGTCATTAATTCTTTCTAAATAAATATTGCCCCTCATTTCTAATATAATATTAACCAGCTTCTGTTAAGTGCTTTGTGAAAGCAAACCTTTTTAATGTCCATTTATATTTACATCGTTCAAGAACTCATTACCATTGTTAGATCAAATTCGATGTCAACACCACACCTGTTCAACACAAACGACTTGGTTGATGTTTTGCAGATAACCTTCAGTAAATTTTCGTACGTGTTATATAAACCCAAAATAAACTTGATTTAATAATTGTTATTAGAAAAATCATGCTTTTATCTTCCCTTTAGAAACTTTTGAAACTTTTCCGAAAAAAGACCTGGTTAATACAATATACAGAAAACGTTAAACAATGTATCGTCAGAATCATAGATTTTTATGAGCTGCTTTCTACGCTCTGAGAACATGTTTTGAACGATGTATTGAAGCAAATGAACAAACAAAACAGCAGATCCTTTCTGTTGACATTAGGATACTAAGGAAAGATCATATCATCGCAAACGTCCAAGAAGATTCCTGCCTCATGAATTCACAACAAAATTTATACAGCACTGCCGTTTCAACACGCTTCCGCTAATAGGGCAATAGTACTTTCAGAAGTCCACCATATTTTCACCTGTTTCACAAGCTTTCCGCCCTACCGGCCCCGACGAAAACATTCCACCGCGGAAACAACACCATATATCCAGCACCACCCTCGAACCTCCCCTCAGCAGGACGTCTCTGAAAAGACAGAAAGTATTTAGTGCCTCTATATCGCGATGTACGAGGCCCACGCGGGCACATTTCATATTCCTATCGGAGCGGGCATCTCCTGAGACGTCTCGCCCTCCTCTGCCCGTCTACCCTGTTCGCCCCGTCCGCCCCCGTCCACCCTCGACCAACCCCCTCGGCGCCTCTCGGCGGGGGATGTCCGGCCTCGGGGCGACCTGGACGACGGAAGAAGACGGATAAGAGGGACAATTTCTGGCAGAAGGGTCTGTCAGTCAGCTGCCACCCCTGAGGCGGAGGCTCCGCGGAGCTTTTTTCTATTTTTTCCCCTCCCTCTTTCTTCATCCCTTCGCGACGGGGGGGAGGTTTTTTGGGTGTAAGCGAAAGTCGTCACTTCTCAGTTATTTATTACGGCGACGCGCGGACTCGGCGACTTCTACCCTCCGTCGTCGTGGGCCCAGTGGCCGAGGGATGGGGCGGGAGGAGGGGGGGCAGAGGGAGAGTCTGTGGCCGCAGGAATCTTGGCGGCGCCGACAAATTGAGAGGAGGACGTTGCGAGGGTGCTACCGATTGCTTCCGAAGGGTCTTTGTTCCTGGTTCGCGGGGCGCTGGTTGCTTTCTTCAGGGGTTCAAAATGTAAAGGATAAGGGCCTAAGAAGGTAATAGTACTGCTTGTCCTCCCCGTTTCAACATTCTGTAATGCTATATTATTCTTTAAGGGGTTAGGATGAAGGTAGTTGCTATGATCTGAGCCTCACTATTATAAAAATGAAGATTGACGAAGTTTAATGTATTTATGTTTGAATTTTTTTAATATTATTATAAAAGAGTTTCTAGTGTTGTTTTGGTAAGTTTCAAATTTACGTCAGAGTCTCATTATATATAAAATATAAAATGTAATAAAAATTGAAACGACAAGATTTCAGACTGTTTAAACCGAAGTTGCATTAAAGACACAAAATTATTTAGGGTAGTAACTACATTTTAAATTCATACTTTTATTATAAAAATAAGACTGTAGGTAACAGAGTATACATGTATTGACAGAGCTCATAGTGAACTACACTTGAGTGCCTCAGAGAGGATTTTTTGGCAAATTATTTAGGATGATTAGTTTTTTTTCTTGACTTACGTCCCATACAACGTAACCAAAGAAGGGCCAATTTACGCTCTAAAACCGAGATAGGCTCAACTAGAGTAAATTCTGTAAGGTAAATTCCAGTCATTCTCGAAAAATAGTGAAGAGTAGTAAGAAAACTCTTACAACCAATATTCGAAAGCAGTGTAGGGAAAACAGAATAGTATAGTTTTTCACTGATCAGTTTTAGTGTTTCTTTGACAATTCTGATTTACTTCTTACGATGTTCCTTCCTTGTGAGTGTGGGCGATGAAGGGATGCGATGGTGAATGTCTGGAGCGAGGGAGAGTTTGTGATGCCAGACCTCTTTGTAGCCGGCGCGGTGCTGATAAATTGAGAGTGAGATCCTACAACGGCTTCCTATTGCTGGCTACCAAATACGTTGGACCTGCTTAATTGGAGTAAAGATTCTTTTACAATTGGATTATAAAATACTGTCTGTACGATTCCGTCAGAATGTTTTGCAAGACAATGTATAAGTATCAATTCGACCATTTGTAAAAATAATAATTGAATAAAAATGTTTGTGGAAGAAAGAAATTGATTATGTATATCGGTTGCCATTTACCTTCTTCTCAGATTTTCATTCACAAAGGAGTATTTCAATTTCTTTGTGTGATTCTGAGGTGATGTGGACATTTGTTATATCTCTCATCGTGACCCAGAGAGTATTTTAACATTCGGCTACATTATTTTATTTTATGTTTTAAATATTTTTAATAAAGTATTACACAACGAATTTCAAATCCATTACAAACACAATGAATGTTACAGTTTCTTATTATATTTTGCTTTATATTGCATTTGCATATTTTATAGAGCTTTGTAAATTTTCAAATAATTTATCTAATGATTCGTGATTCTACATATTAGTAAGAAAACCGTATTTTTTGTACATTTTGTGAGAACAGGTCGATAAACTCATTTACTTTCAAATAGTCTTGTGATGAAGATCATTGTCAACAGGCCTGAAAAACCATTCACAAATACTTTTGTTCTATATATTAATAATTTGGATTGCCTCAATGCAATTTCAATACGACTGATGGCACCCGAACTGAACTGCCGTGCGACGAGCTGCGAAAGCTTTTCTTCTTTACTGGTGAACAAGTTCAACACTGTTTGTATGTGTGTGTGTGTGCTTGTGTGTGTGTATGTGTGTGTGTGTGTGAGAGAGAGAGAGAGAGAGAGAGAGAGAGAGAGAGAGACGGAGAGAAAGAGTTTGTAGTATTTGTGTGTTGTATTGGTTGTGGTGAACTGATTGAAATATGTCAAATTTATCAAAACATTAATGTTATTATCTTTATGTTGCGATGTTTCTTTATTTCACTAAAAGATTTTTTAAACACAATGTTGAAGAGAGTCTATATATTTCATTGTTTTATTTGAAAACGCTGTGTGTTTGCAAACTATTTTGTGTAAACGCTATCAAATTGTCCGAACATATCTCAAGCAAATTAACTAATACCTCGAAATAAAATTTACCGAAAAAACTTTTATTTTGCTATAACTAATTTTGAGAAGTTTCATATATTTTTAAGTTTGAAATGTAATTTTAAAGTTGAATATATAACATATTTTTGAAATATTTATTGAATATCTTGTGTCAAACTCGAGGTGTGACTTGCATTTAATTTTGTAAGATGGCAAATGAAATTACATTCCATGAGACAGCTTGTTCCGTACATTCTATACAATCAAATTTCTGAATTGCTCACTAATTTCAAAATTTTCGTATTTCACGAGTCATACACTTTTTTTTTATATTTGCATTTTAATAAAACAAATTTATATTTGTTGATCTAACCTTCACTCGTGAAAACTTACATCTAGTTAATAGAATTATTAATTTTTGAAGCTCTGTTTGGGCCTAGTAATGTTTCTCTCCTTTTGCTCGCTGCGCAGTGACGATATATGCTTGCGGTGGAGGCATTGCTAGTTACTTTGAAACGGGGGGCAGGCAGTAAAAGTGTTTGAGTTGAAACAACGCGGCGTTGACTTCCTTCATAAGTTCTTTGCATGAGTTATGTCCTACTGCTGCGTAGAATAAAAAATTCTCGTGCCAGACCACCTACAATGATAGTATGCCCTCTTCGCTACACAGGTATAAGCATGCGTACAGTGTTTTTGTTCGAAGTGACAGACAACTGACCCAAGACGGCGAACACAACAGTTTCTATCTCCAATGCCGGTAGAACGTGCTAAACATGTTGACGCATATTAGAGGAGTAACAGGTTGATAAAATACGCGACAAAACACACAAAGGCGAGACAAATGAGTGGCATTAGACGGATAATGGGCCACAAAGGAATAGCGAGGGTTCACGTCGTCGTGATAGCTATCGTGTCTGTCTTTAGTTTCAGTCGAACGAACGGAGGTGAAGGGGAGAAGGAAGGGCGGGTGCAACAGTTGGGTTGCAGAGAAAGAGAGATGTGTGGGAGAGATCAAGCGGAAGACTCCATGTTTTGACCTTTGTGTTCTGCAAGAAGGCATTGTTATGTGTCAGAGGATCACTTTTACTCCGCTGTAAACGGATTAGGTTTCCATTCGGCTTGGTACCATCTCACAAAATATTTTGTCCATTTTTTAAAAATATTCATGTGAAATAAAAGTGTGGTTATCGCTTAATTGTGTTCGACATTATTAATATAAAAAAGTTAATTGATGGTATTGAGTGTAACTTAAATATTAGGAAAAAAGGAATAAAAATTTTTGTGAACATTTAATTTAAATTAGAAATATTAATTTTTTTGTGAAAAGAAAAAAAAGAAGAAAAAATTGATGTGACGTTTGAGGGGAAAGAAAATTCTCAGCATGTCTGTCTACCCTTTCTCCAGCTATGCGCGTAGTTAAATTACGAATAAATGTAGCAAAGATTCTTGGAAATATTTCGAGTGGCTGAGGTGCAAAGTGTCGTAGCCCGTATTCAATGTTTCCACGTTTCTAGTTTTTAAATGTTTTCACAAAAGCGGTTGTTTCAGTTTTCATAATAAGCTCAAATCCTACTTTTAAGGATAGTTTCTATAAGCTTTTATGAATTCCATATAAATTGGGATAGATTGTTGAAAAGTCCGTGAAATTTAGGATCTTGAAGCACTGATGAATCCGACTAAAGCCAAAATCCCAGACTCTCTTTTGATAAAAAGTTTTCTCCCGTGTAATGCAAAATATTTGCCTATAAGGTAACCTATACAATGAGAGATTAATAAAATATGGATTATAAATGTGAAAATCATAAAGAAATTAGAAGAACTACTTAGTTGTATTTTTGTCGAGAACATTGACCATATGTTAGAATACGTTTAAAGCACTTTATTTACTTTTCGAAATGTACTATCATATTTAATATTTATCAAGAGAATGGTATTGAAGTAAACAGAACTTTAAATAATAATATTTCAAATTTTTCATATCACAGAGATGACTTAAAAAGTTATCATGTTTAATGAATTTACGAATTACAGAGTAATTTACAATTTCATATTGCTGTAATTTCGAATAAATCAAATTACACGTATTTTTCTTTTGCTTAATAAAACAAACATATTGATATGTTTTTCACGGTAAATGCGCTGCCAATACAGAGTTATTATATAATGCATTACCCATATGTGTAGTAGTATTAAAAACACTTTCGGGTTTATTTAAAAAAACAAAATATTTGAGCGTTGTACTTCAAATTTTGTGATTTTTCTTTAAAGAAAGTTAGTGGGCCCTAAATGTGTTAACACTTCATCGCATTAACTCATTGTATACACAGAGTTTTAATAATATAGTAAAATTATTTTTCATTTTTTCATTTTCAAGATTAAATACAACTCTAGTCCGTCGTTTATGCTCTCCTTTACTATTTGTGCGTTGTAATAGCAAAGGTTCAGACACTAGTTATGTATTTTAATTCATTTATTACAATCCACGAATTTTTATAGATTTCAATAATATTATTATTATTAATAATTATTATTATAATAATAATAAAACATACACATTGGATATACACATTGTATTTGCAATTCTAAGAGATTTATAAGTGAGAAAATAACAATTATACGATATCTTGAAATACAATTTACAGAAAAATCAATTTTCATGTTTTCATACCTTTCAATTTGTATTAAATTTTTTATTAAATTAATCTAATAAATTGTTCCTCGTCTCCACTCTTCCTTCGTTTTCTTGCCTTTTTGCGTTATCGATCCATATTACTTTTTTTAAAATGTATCCTTGCTTGGCCTATGGTTGTTAGCAGTTCTTAGCATATACAATGATATCGTATTAACTTTCATTACTTTATGAAACCCTGGACACTATTTTTATCCGCGGGTTCAATAACTAATTATCTAAAGAAAGTTCATTGAACGAAAGGGGAGAAAAATCTGGAAAAGAAGCGAATTACGAGAGTATCGGCATTCTCATTGGCGGAACAACGGAGGTAGCGTGGTGTGTGCCTTGAGCGCTGAATGTGTTCCTCACCTTACTCCCAATCCTCTCCTAATGAAGAGCGTCTAAATCCGAGCAATGCAAACGGCTGGGAGGTTCGCGTACACGGCCAGGACGTTAGCAGGCGGGCATTATCATAAATGTTCATTTGACGCCTACGGCTCGCCGCAACGATGAGCTATGCGTGGTGATTACGCGGCAGATGCAGGCGCTGGCTGCGGACGGGGCGGCTGCCCGAGTAGCGGCGCGGTGCCTCGTCTACAGAGACGCTGTGTTGCGCGCACGGGGAGGAACCGGCGTTGGCGTAATCATAGAAAAAAACACTGGAGGAATTATCTTTCTTTCGGAAATATTCAGTAAACCCTAAAATTCACACTAAAGATTAAGTCCCAATTTGGTTAAAGACTGTTTGTTAAAACAGTTTTATTTGTTGAAGCATATTCTTTTTTAAAACACGACGTTTCGACAAATGTTGTTTGTCTTCCTCAGATGATCAATGTTTAATCATCTATTAAGAAAATTAAAAACAAACTTTAAAAAAATATCTAGTAATCATTAGATGAGCTCACACCATAAGAAAATTGGGCTCACCTGTTATCTTATGAGAACATTTAAAACTGAGACATCCAAGATATCAAGATTTTTGTGAGAAAGTTGAATTGTAATCCATTTGTAAGTCGTCAAATTGATGAACAGAACTCACCTCGGTGTGAGCATGGCCGGACCAGAGCCGAAAGTGAAAATCACGTTCAGCAATGACTGGTAGTGGGGGTTGAGTCGGTTGTGAATTGCATTGGCGGAAGGATTTCTTTAAAGCAACGATCATTCTTTAAACTGGGACATGATATCAGAGATGTTTGGAAATTATTTCAACATCTATGATATCACACTGTATTTTGTTGAAAAATAAATCACGCACAGTTAGTGTCTCAGCGAGGGGATGATCAAACGGCATTGTTAGCTACGCAACTTTGAGATGGTATCGCAAGGCGGTTTTGCGCCTATGAAGAATTTGGCGGCGGCGATGGTGTAACGGTTAGCGTACTGGACTGTTGTACCCAAGTTGGCGGGTTTTTAAGGGCGAA
>BOPP01000037.1:3751441-3791064 GCA_017312745.1 Gryllus bimaculatus
CAGCTCGGGGCTGAAGTTGCAGGCGGGGCGGCAGTTAGATGGGAGAGCTCATGATGCTGTCATTGTGGCATGAAGGGCGTGTGCAGTTACCTACGGCCCTGAAGGTATTCCCTTGACCGCCTTGAGTTAATGAACGGCGTTGGCCTTTAGCGCCGCAATGGTCCAGCAGTTCAATAATGACAGTGGATGATATACTATTATTGAGATGTGGTGAACGGCCGAGATGTTACTAACTTACTCTGAATTTAATTGGTTTACTTCGTTATTTGATTCAAAGAAGTTTTTTGCAATGCAGTATTTGGGAAGTTGGGTGGGTCCTAGTCCCAACATATGTTCACATTCTCCCAATTTTGACTTTTATATTCCTTCCTATATCTGCGTTCTTATGGAAATGGCTAGCGAATGCGCCTTCCGCCGCATGAGAAAGCAATCAGTCCCCGACCATATGGAATACATCCAGTGGAACGCGAGATCTCGTCAGATTTTCTCGGGTTTCCCGTTTGCCTGATTCTCATTCAATAATATCTTCATCTTCAGATCATTACCATTATCATTATCATATATTCATTTGATCCTTACTCATGACCTTAGCAGTTGAGAAGCTTCAAAACTTCAAATAATAAATAATTTTGTAAATTATAAAGCAATTTTAAGAATGTAGATGCATGCAGATAACATCTCATGAAAAAATTGCGGTGTGACTTAAATATAATTACTACATCGTATAGAAATGATAGAGACTTAAATATGAAGAATACTTCAGAATTTTTTTAAAGAATGGGTATTAATGTAATCACATTCAACGTTAGTAAATTGTTTATACTGTAATAGTTGAAAAACTATTTTCTGCCAATTATGAATACTATATTATCAAGTTTTACTTCTCCAGACAATTTCTCACTTTCTGCCTTAGGCAATAATAAAGGTAGACACCTGCCAAAAATTCTGTTCACATTTCTTTAGAAAGATATTTTAACATTTCAAAACACGATGCATTATTAATAATCTGACGTATGTTTAATGTTTGTCATCTTTTATTTATCATTCTCGAATATCTACAACTTCAAACATATTCTATGCAGGACAAAAAACAATATACATCAGTAACTGGTATGTTTCTGTATTCACAAAATAGAATTTTATGAGAAATCCAATTACGAAATGCAACACAACTCTCGAAAAATAACATTCCCAGAGGGAGAAAAATTGCGATGCATGATTAAAACCCATGTCAAATAAAAATACAGGAACGTTTGCGATATCTCTATTTACTGAAATAACACGCACTAAACATAATATTTTTCCGTTCCGTCTCTTCCACGATAATCGGTTGCGCGCAACTCAGCATTATTAATGTTTCCAGTGATTTTCTCTCCAACGTGTTGGTGTGCAATGTCTCGGCAAATTTCTAGTTACCTTAGCGCAACTACATTAACTTTTAAAAATCCACAGATATGATCCTCTCGACAATATTTATGAATTTGTATATCTTGAAATTTTCAAATAACTCAGTCAATAAAAAAATACACGATATGCTATTTCAAGTTCATATCTGTGGTGTTTTGGTTGTTAATTAGTATTTGCATTTAACCCTAAAAACAGAATGTGATCTTGAGGGAAAAACTGAATGCTTTTGCGCCTGAAGGCAGAGTGTGAGACCATTTCAATTGAGTTTTTTTCTATTTTATATACGCAAAAAAGCAGACCACAGTCAAGAACAGTTGAGTGTAAATAAAATCTACAGTTTTTGTCATTTTTCAATTGAAAAACTAATGAGTCGTCTTAAGGTATTTCTGTATACTTATTGTACTAGCTGCATACATATAAGAGAGCAAATATTGATTCTCTTTTAATTGTGCATCGAGTCTCCCCCCTTAATTCAACGAATACTTTTATACAGTAGTCGAATGTAATAGACTTTTATTTTACAGACCAATGAAAAGCAAATGCGTCTCAAATTTATTATATATTATTATCTTTATAAAGTTTTGAAATAGTTATTTTTATTTCCATTTTCTCTTAATTACTTTCTCTTATACCTTTGACTCCGAAAAAAAGCTCATAGCCCGTCTAGTTGCTAAAAATGAGAAAGGCTTTCATATACATTATCCTAATCATTCTCTCTATTTGGGTGTAATGAGGTAAGATAAATTCTTCCTGACTGAACAATAGGCGCATGCACGCAAACATAACACAAAATTCAAATAATAATAATAATCCGTCAGAAAGTTAGTCGATTATACACGTTAAAGCCATTTTGGATAATTCAGTAATATCATTTAAGTTAAGATGTCTGCATATTTTCCAAGAAGATGAGCTTTAATAATAACAGCATAAAAATATTTTACCTTTCATTTAGATTTGATTTTCACGAGTTATCAGTTTATCACAGGAAAGAAAAAAACAATAATTTTGTATCTATTATTCATAACACTTTGTATCAATGTGTATCAATCTTGTATCTCATCAATTGTGTAGAATCACACTATTACTCATAAGTTATAAATTGTGTCCAAATGAACATTATATCTATGAAACGATAATCTGTCTCTTCATGATATATCAAATATAGGAATACGGCTCTTTGATTTTATTTGAGTCCAGCTATGGTATTTCGCGTCAAGAACGAAATATTTTATGGCTAAATTTACGCTGAATATAGAACTGTTCCAAACTAGCTAGAATGTACAACGTAGTCATTCTCATAAGCAAATCATTCCAGCTGTCATAGTGCCAAGTCAGCACGTCCCCTTACTGCACGTCTTCATACGGGTGCCCGCATGAGTTGAAACTGTCGCGCCGTCACTCCCCCGGCAGGACCATTCCATTACTCGCCCGCTAATCCGAGGGATAATAACAAACCAAAGCGCACCCTCATTAGAGAGCCGGGTTTTAATTATTTTTGAAGAATCGCCCGGAGGCGCACAGAAATTTAACCTGGCCCCCCTCCCCCCCACCCCACCATGCTCCACCGCGTGGCACGCGCGTAGCCCCGCGCCGCCACACATGCGAACCTTGCGGGACGCCCAATTATATTATTTTGTTTCCACCACCCCGGAGGGGGATGCGGGGGCGTCGAGCGGCTTTCATCCACTCGCGTGATGTTTATCAAGCTCGCCTTCTAATTTCATAGCGCGCCCTGGGCGACTGGTCGCTCCGCTGCGGGTGGGGAAGGGGTGACGAGAGGTGAGCGGCGAGGGCAGTGCGTGCGGGTGAGGGGACAGGGGTGAAACGCACCAGGGGGGTGAGGGCTGGTTAGGTTTTGACTTTGCGTGTAGGGTGGTTGCGGTAGCTTGACGGGGATGACAGCTGTGGGAACAGGGTTGCGGTCGGGAGCGGCGTGAGTATGGAAGTGTGGAATTTAGAGGGAAATAATGGACGGACGAGTGGAGTGGCAGCAGGCCGGCACGTGGCTGGCTGACTGGATGTGAATCATTTGAGTGTTCTTGGCGCTCTGGAGAACATTATTTCTGTACATTTTTTATATTCTTGTGAATTATAATTTTTTGAGACTGATTTATGAGGTTATGTATTAGGATAACGAATTCTTCATTTCCATTTTCATCAAGAGTTTTTAAATAAAAACTTTAGGTTGGAATATATTCAAAACATCCTAGAAATCTCGTATGTGAATATTAATATTCCGTGTTTATAAACGGGTCCTTTCCAATAAAAGTTTGTTTTATGTAAAAAGTTGGTGTGAGTAATCTTTTCTTGAAAATAGAGACGGTACACATTTTCGTTCCTGGTGTAGAATTAATAAAACTACCAACATAGGAGAAAATTATTAAAACATAAATTGCTTGCATTACTATTACAAACAACAATTCTCTTTCTCTCCCTCTCCTCTCTTCTTCTTCTTCATGTCTCCTCCCCTCACTCTCATTTCCGTCTGACTTTCTCTGGAATACACTCTTTTGCCATCAAAATTACTAAAAAAGAGCAAACATTTTTGTGTGTTAATGAATCGGAATGTAATTTCCACCTCTTGGGAGTGTGTTATTTTGAATAATTTACTACCTGTCTGCTTATCAATCGAGGAAGCCTGTGACATGTCAGGCGAAACTTCGGTCTCCCAACCAACGACACGGCGTCTCCCGAATAGCCAAGAACTTATCAATCGTCTTTTTTCGTATTGCATTTAATACATTGGTAATTGGAAGAATTGCAATAGAATGTTCTACAAGCTTCTCAACTTCCACTATAAAGTATCGTTGCTTTGGATTACCTTTCTTCAAATATTTTTTGATGAGATATTACCTTAGAATTGTGACCATACTCGTGAATCATATCCACGATATTTTCTGAGTTGTATTCTGAAAATAAAATATATTCACCCTGTGTGGTTTTGAAAAATATTAATCTATATTGATCGGTTCATGAAAATGAAATCGTAATTGAACTACTATTCTTACTGCTATTCTAACTATAATTAAAAATTCTATTTGAGGTGAATATAAAAACTCAATTAGCACTATGTCAACTAATAGAGTCGTATATGGACGGGTCTTGGCGAACTCGCAGGAAGTGTATTTTGTAATTTAAACTAGTGCCTTTCAGAGTATAGTTTTTCAGCATAAAATATATCACAGAGACAGAAATGTGGAGATATTCTGCAAAACTAGTTCGTAGTATTTTAAAAGGATGGCGAGAAAATAAATCACAAGCTGTAACAAGGTTTTAGTAAAGATGGGAAAATGCAACTTTTTGAAAGAAACATTATTTTATTCGTATATTAGTAATATGTTTCTTTATTCGTAACTGTTTTCCACTTAGTTACTTTTTTTAGTTACTAATACTACGAAACACACGCACTTTGTTTAATGGAACATATCGCTTACTTAGAACCATGTTGCTCCTTTTTAAAAATGTTTTCAGGAGAACGTTTTGAAGTTTCAGTAATAAGCCAATCTTAATACAATCCATTGCTGTTAATATAAGGAGTTTCGAATGAAAGGAACAGTTTTTGAAAATGCTAATTTTATTCAACATTAACATTATTTCTTTCTGAATTAACAAAGTTAAGGGAAAATGGTTGAATTTAGAACAATGGTACTGATAGATTTTAACAATGTAATGCTACAATTTGCATTGTAAAAAAATTAGGCATAATCTAATAGTTTAGCACCGAAATCAAAACATTTTGCGACACCTAAAAAATATTTATATAGGACTCTATATCTTGAGATTTAGATACATCTATAACTGATGTTACAGTGATTTGATTTAGTTTAGTCTGCGAAGCAACAGAAGCATTTTGTTATGTTTTCTGGGCTTGGATATAAAGCAAAAGGTAAATCTAAAAGCGTCATCAGAGAAGGAAAATCTATAATTAATTTCATGAGAGCCACTGAAAAATTGTTTCACGTAATCGAGCGGTATGATTTTCAAAGTCGTTGATTTCGCTGTAGCCTTAGAGTGAAAAAATGAATCGATTTCTTAAAAGTTGAAGGTGATATGTTTATGCCAGTCACTACCCAAACACTGGACCATGTATTTACACCGACGGATTAACAGTTGTAACTTGTAAACGTAATCGGAGAATTTAAATAATTGTTTGTAAATAGTTAAAGTATAATTATTGAATAGTTGCACTAGAAAAAGAGTGTTTACAAAAAATTTAGTCTCTCTCATGATTTTTTATTTTCTCATGATTTAAATATCTAATATAGGTTAGGTTGATTTCAGTGCCGGTACTTTTATTTCTTTCTGCGTTGAATATTAGTCTGCATTGTTTATATCGAAAATGAATTATCATCAAATAGTTTGTAGTTGTGTGTGGTATAAAATTTTAAGTTAGTTTTATCTCGTACCCCAAGAGAAACAGTTGTGACAATAGCATTATTTGTCACCACCGATTGTGTTACGTGTTTGCAAGTCTCCTAGACCAAAAGTGGCTGAGAGCCAGAACTTTTTATCAATTACTCTTCAGAATGCCTGGAAAAGTACGTTACATTTAATACCATCTAATTCGTGAAATTTACTACGTATTGAATAAAAAAGAAGTACTTTCACCGTATATCTTTTAGGACCAATTGTTTTCTTACCATCCTGAAAAATATAGATTTTGCTTTCATTTAAAGTACTTTTTAGTATTACTTCTCCACGATCGATCGAACGAATATACTACCTTAAATAGCTTGTTTGATCAGCATCTAATAATGGCTCTTATTATTTCTAAAATCGTTCGTTTCAATTAGGGATCAATTTCACTTTATTTTGAATCGTTTTTACACTGTACAATGCCCTGATTCTTGATACTCTTGTATTATTTGTACTCCATGGTCATCTTTTTATTCAAAAAGTTGATCAATGCAAGTGACATTAAGCTGTTCTTGTTCTGGAGCTCACGTGAATCAGACTACAGGATAACTTTTTGTAAGTGTGGATTCACTTTCACTACTGATGCAGCCTAACACCTGCACTACCGCTGCATTGACCGACCGACTGGTAATACCCTCATGTCACCCTGCACAATATCGTTGTTTCTTACCAGAATCAAACCCCGTTAAATTAGAAAATTATGATTTTTTCTTGTCAGAGAAAACACTCACGGAATTCTTCAATTCTCTTCAGCCATATAGATTCACATCAGTGTACGTATTGAAGTTCTAAAGTGTTCTTCTGTTGAGACTTTGCCTCTCATTGCTTTGCTTACAAGATACGTTGGCAAATGGAGCATCTGAAGCACATTTTGATTTTGTGCTTTTTGACAATTTTCCCTCTTCTTACCTCACTATGAGCGACAGCTCCAATCGGTGATTTTTCGCGGTTTTGCAGCACAATCAGGCGAATCTCGGAGCAGTATCCTAAAACACGGGCCAAGGTCCACAAGTCATCTTTCCTTTTTCTTCTTAATCATATCACTAGTTCTTCATTGCACACATTTACACTTACATACACTACACTAACACACATGTCTGGAAACCAGATGAGGTTTTAAAGTTTGTCCCGGACGATATCTGATGAGGGAAAATACCCCAAGCTCTCGTGAAGATTAGTGCAGAATTTCGCCATCCAGTGGGGAAATATCACCGTCCCTTCCCGCTATAACAATTCTCTTCACTTACGGGTCTTGGAACATACACTACACTATGTGAATGACTTTAGCAGTCGACCGGCCACGAAACACAATAAGTCAGTTAGGAGATTAGGGTGTGTTGAGAGTGAAGCCGTTCTCCCCTGGTGAGAGATAACTAGAAGGGGGAAAACTATGCATGTCGTCGTGCAGGTCGACAATGGATGTCCCAGCACCCCGTGAGGGAAAAACATCGCCAACTTCCGTAATAAAAACATGACCACAGCAATTGACAGGATATAAGCTCACGGCGGTTGACGAGACCAGACACAAAAAAATAATAAATTGTCGAAACAAAGAAAAACCTTCAGTGTGGCGGCCTATGTTTATCTTTTGTCTTCCACGTCTATGTCATCACTCAGTTCTCCCTGTTTCCCATCTCTGTCATACCATCATTACATCGCTCTAATCTTTTTTGTATTAACGTCCACACATACTGTGGCGTCATACGGGTGTAATCGAACACAGACGAGAGTGGTTTGTAAAACAGAAGGATTTATTAACAATCTAGACGCGTCAGTCTCATTTAACAACTACCCTGCCTCACCAATAAACCTAAATATTTAGACACCCACAAAGGAGAGGACAATTTAAGACAGCTACCACACCGCAACATCACACTGATGTTACCTGTATGAAAGCTGCTCTAACCTTGAGACATCTACGCGTCTCGCAAGTCACGACAACAAGAATTGCCGGCCCTCGCCCTAGTGCAACCCACGACGGCACACGACACGCGCTTCAACCTGTCGCCGACGGTCGCTAGCACAAGAAGACTGGGGCATTGTTCGCCTGGCCTTATATAGGCCCTTTTGGCTCTACCCGCCACCCCCACTGCCTCCTCCCCGAAGCCGCTCTGGGCCCGCTACTTCCACGAAAAGTCCCAGTGCGTCATCACTCCGCCCTTTGTTTAACATCCGGTGATGCTTCGCCGATTTCCACGTGGTTGTGTTGTTTTGAGCGTGGCACGACGCTACAATACACTACCCACGCGCGTCCACTTTCATTGACTACTCCAACGAACTTCGTTGTGTCGCGGCTGTCCCTTCATCTCTGTTACGCCCTCCATCCTCTGTCGCTATCTCCCCATCTCTGGACACCCGTCTTCACCGTTTCTCCCACTATCTTCGACTTCCTCGCCAATCGAACCTAACCACCACCGCTGCCACCCATGCATCACCACCCGTTAATCTCAAACGCAGTAATAGTGGCTGCGTGTAGCTCACAGCTGCTGAATTTGCAGTGGCTCTGACCGAGCGGTCATTTGGTTCGAGTCCCAATGGTGGCGGATTCTCGTCACTAGCTCCATTCAGTCCCTATGTAGCGAATCCTAGTGGTCGGCTGCTCTCTCGGTGGTTTCCCGTGGTTCCCCCGACCAATATCAGTCAAACGCTGGATCAGTACCCTTACAAACGGGCCACAGACCGCGCGCAATATTTGTTTTACTTGTCCTCTCCCATGTACACACACACATACATATACCTGCACTGCACTACCACAACTGAAGAGTGACCAGTCGCGCTTGTCCTGGCTGCGGCGGTAACCTTCAAGAACCCCCTTGTTAAGAGGTGCCTGAATGCTCCCGCAAAAAGACATGTCGGCTCCGGTGATGTCATCATCGAGCGCACGATCTCTCCATTCTGCACAGGGATAGAAACACTGACCACTCCTGGGACAGACATTCAGTACACTAACGAGGCTAATGACCGTAGTAGCTAACGTGCCCGCAGCCATTAATCAATAATCAATAAATCCAATCCAGTATTCGCTCCCATAATACATTTCACCAATTCTCCTCTCCCGCCTCCTTCAGCACCCCTTCTTCCGGCATCATTCCTCCATCCTTCCCCCTCCCGTTCACATCATCCTTCGGCCACGGACGTCCCGCCCCACCGCCTCCACCGCGTCACGCCCCCGTCCTCCGCGACGAATGACGCGTGCGCTCCGCCGGCGGGGTCGCGGCCGCCGCCATTGTAATTACCTAATTTAGGCGAACGCGCTCTGATTGTGCCTTTGATGGCGGATTTACCGGGTAAAACCGGCGCGCGGCGGCGACGGGGGCGACGCCCTGCAGGAGGCAGCGCGAACCCCTGCGACCCAAAGCGTCACCCTCCCCTCCAACGCGCCCAGCACCGGCCCTCGCGCGCGAGGCTTTACGCATCACCCTTGCTGCCCCCCCGTTGGCCAATGGAGCCGGTTCTGGTGCGGGGTAATTGGTAATATTATGCAACGTTCAAAAACTCGCATATAATGCCGGTTTGACTTTAGCTTAGAAGCGGCATTGCTGCTGTATCTGCAACAGTTCTGACTGGAGGGACCTAAGGTTCGAGACCTGACGGTGAGTTATT
Organism: Gryllus bimaculatus; assembly: GCA_017312745.1. NCBI lineage: Eukaryota > Metazoa > Arthropoda > Insecta > Orthoptera > Gryllidae > Gryllus > Gryllus bimaculatus. The sequence goes on from BOPP01000037.1 coordinate 3,760,868, forward strand.
TTCAATACTTGGTAGATATCTATGTGGAAGTCGGCCCCTGGGGGAAAATTATTGCGGTCGGTTGCTCTGATCAGTACGTTTGTGTGGTTTCTTTGAACAATGCCTGCCGAATTCCGGAGCAATACCCTTATAAACGGGCCACTTATCACCCTTACTGTCCCTTGCACTCTCGGAGGACAGTGCGCCTTGTAATGGGGCTGTTCTGGCGTGAGGAAATTGCTATTCGATGCTATGTCAAAAACTCAGATTAATTCCGGATGAGTTTAGCTCAGAACCGGCATTGCTGCTGTATGTGCAGAGGTTTTAACCTGGTTCTCCTAGAGTTCGAGTCTCGATGGCGAGGGAGTTTTTATGCTAACTAGATAGCTATCCAGTTGCTATCCAGTGGCTGTCTGGGGAAGAATTCTAGCAGCCAGCTGCGCCGATTAGTAGTTTCCTGTGGTTTGTTTGATCAATAACACAATATTAGGAAAATGTCGAATCAGAACCGTATGCAATCTGTCCTTCATCTTCTTCGTTCTATCGCGTCTCCTGACACATACACTTAGAGCGTGAGCGGAGCTTAGAGCGTGTTTCAGCTGGAGCTGCGCTCCCTTAAAGAGGGACATCTGGAGGGAGAAATCCCTCGCAATCCGACGTGTGGGTCGGCGCTTTATCTAGCCATTCAGCGGGGACGTCATTCATACATACATTAACATACATTCACAAAACACAAGACATTCGCTACATTAAGTGGACTAATGACAATAGAAATTGACGTGGAAATTGACGTGAATAGAATAGGAATCATCAAGCAATCAACAATGTCTCTGGTTTTAAAGTGTAGGTTGTAAATAAGAATAATAACATTTATGTTGCCCACGTTTCAGCTATTTTATTCGGTCTTCAGCAGAACTTTAAGATCCAAGAAATGCAAACTGTAAATAGTGAACCATAATAAACCTACATCCACGAGTGAGAAATGCAGACTAGACATTAAGTGGATTCAGAAATTGGGTGTCTCATAGTAGATGTGACACTTATCAACAGTAAAGCAACAAACCGTCTACATCCTTTAACTTCATCTTGCCTGGTAAAGAACTAAATAAACAGTAATTTCAACAGGTCAAGAGTAACCCATTATAAAATGGCAACAATGTACTAGTTTTCGCATGGTATTCTTATGTGGGAAAGATCATTTAAGAAATTTAAAACTCCCAAATTGACAGGTCTCTAGTTGATGTAATTTTGTATTTTAATAACTAATGTAAGTGGAAATATAAAAAAAATGGAAGTGCTGAAATTTTGAATCTCAGAGGTTCCCGTTAACTGGCAGAATAAGAAAAACTAGTGGTGCTAAAACAGCACCTACTCTCTCGCCCGTATTTTTACGCAAAATTATGCGAAAAGTACTCACATTTTCGAAAAATTGTACTTAAACTTCTTTCTTAATCTATTTTTAAGGAAAATATTTCATTAAGAGAAAATATCTCAATCATTAATATTGTAGTAGTAGAAAGCTGCCGAACTGTTGCCGCTATCGTTGTTCTCAGTCAGACCGTCAATCGATTTAGCCGCCAATCAATTTTTCGGTATCAAGGACCCTCAAATAATATATTCTGGTTACACTATGACTTTCAGAATTTTTTTTTCTAAATTTAGCAATTGAATTTATCCACTTTTCTTCACCAGGGCCCTGTAACAAGAGTTTTTCCAACAAAAATTCACCGTTTTTTCGCGCAGCATTACACAACTTTCTCTCTACTCCTTTTTCTCTAGCGAGAAAGTAAAAAATTAAAGAAAATGAAAACGCCAAAATTTACTGGTAAAACAAGTACACTAAAATACCGACACTCATCATATTTCATTTACTCATGCAATTTCATTGACGCAGTCAATTTCATGTGACTCTTTAAGGCCTACATGTATTCTCTACTGCCCCTCTCGGACGCAAGCTTACGCTAGTAAGGGTCACCCTGGTTGCTCTCCCCGTGGATGCGGCCCCACGCGTTTACCGATTCCGCATTAGAGCTCTTCTGTCCCATTAATGATGACATTGAAGCACAGGGGGACTAATATTAGGGCGAATAAAATCTTTAAACTTGCGAGTACCCTTCGATATCTCATCACATACAACAAATTGAAACAGAAGATAAATATTTGAATGAAATATTTCAATCATCCATTTGTGCTCGAAATGAAGACGACTCTCATTATCTTAATGGAACTTAAGTTCAGCAGACGAGATCAGACTGATCTATTTCAATCCGAGATTATCAGTGAAGTAAAATTCATTTCCGTAAAATATTTTTGTAAACGATCGATGATAATGTTATGACGTTTTTGTTTCCAAGAACAGCAAAATAGATAATGATGCTTTGCATACCTACAATGGATAAATATTTCACACCATTAGTCATATTAAGCATCAATCAATGTTATAAGAATAATCATTGTAATTCGTTGTTTATCTCTACATCATTTTATACTGGGATGTAATAAAGAGAGTAGCAAGTGAAAAAATTAGAAATAAATAATTATTACATGCTGATGTTTTATCAAACTTTTCTAGGCAGTCAAATGCTTCATCCTTTACCTTTCAGCATCTATCTACCTTATAGCACCTATCATATCAAGTACCATAAGAATGCTATTAGCTCATAGTGCGGGTTTGAGTCAGTCACATCTATGTTTGCAAATAACTGATTGTTGTTGAAGCAAGGGTCAAAGATGAAATAAACGAATGAAGCCTGTTCTAAATTAATTAATTTACGTGCCTTTGATTAGTTAAAGGAAGAACACATTAGACTGGATTTAAATTTCCCCCTTTCATGCTCCGAAATTTCGCTAATGTTTCAGTGAGCTCTGAGATTAAAAAACACGCCATTATGAAATACGTCATGACAACGACACGTGTGTTCGAGAGACAATGAAAACCTGTTCAAAGTCAAAACAATTTTAAATCCACATAGCAATAGAATGCCGCAAAGTAAGCATGATACTTTTTACAGATATTTTACCAGGACTCATACTAGTCAAATTTAATGAAGCATCGGCATTACTGTATCCACATTACAACAGTCAATTATGGAAAACGTTACACTAACGAAAATATCATCATGTTTATTAAATTACCAATCAATTTTTTTATAAATTTTACACATGTTAATGGAGAATGCGTAAAAAATCACTATTTCCTACTGACTTTCTTGTGTATTTAATTAAATAAAGGAAAATAAACTGAATGTTTCAATAATAGATATCAATTTTTAATTATGTCTCAATTTTTTTATTGGAGGGGATCACACAAGCAAACCACAATGTGTACGACATATTATCGACTGCAGTGTCAATTTCTTTTGGAAAGTCCAGTATCTGGTTGTATAGTAGGTCGCAAATAGAAGAAGAATGTGATGATAGCGCGCGGCGATGGTGTAACGGTTAGCGTTTCGGACCTACGTGGGCGGGTTCAAACCCGATCGAAGCCGTGGATTTTTAAGGTCGAAAAAATCCGTCGTACGCCTTCCTTCGGAGGGGAAGTAAAGCCGGCTGTCCCATGTTAGTAGATTTACTTGCATGTAAAAGATCCTCAAGCCTAAATGACGCCTCTGAGGCCAAATCAATTCGCCTGTTTCTCTGCCCAAGGAATACCTCCTTTCTCTGCTAGTTGGTGAAAAGAGCGTATCGAAATTTGCGTGGTCAGACGGAAGAGCAGGCCTGAGTCTCGCCACGTAAAATAAGGCATTAATTCAATGATAACGATTGATTGTTAGAGAGACCGGGCACGTCAACTACAGAGATTGTTACCGTAAGTGCAGTGCATGTTTTTTCATCAGGAGATGACGGTGATTTCCCGATGTATGGCGAGATCCGGTGCCGACCTAGCGTCGGCTTGTGGGGTTTCCCTTAACCAGGCACCTCCCACCAGTGGGGCACCGCCCTAGCCGGAACAAGCTCTAAGCCCCCGACCAGTCTTCCGACACGTGTGGTACTGTAGTGCATGTTGTGTAAGTGTGTGTGTAAGGGGTGGGGCTAGGACAAGGAAGAGGAAGGAAAGATCACACGCGATCTGAGGCCCGTTTTTTAGTACTGCTTTGGTACTGCTCTGGCATTCGATTGGCGTTGATCGGAGAAATTACGGAAAACTACCGATGAGAGCAGCTGGTCCCTAGTTTTGTCCTGCAGACAGCTACTTGATTCGACCTAGCTGACAAGCTAGTGTCGAAAATCCTGCCGCCTTAGGGACTCGAACCTAGGACCTGCCGGACAGAGGCACTGCAGTGGCATCAGTTGATGTACTGAGCCACTTCTCCCGGTACGATGATGAAGAAGATTAGTTCGCATTGAAAACGTAAACTTCCACGGCCGGTGTGAATAAATTCTTGATTGTTCGGGAGACGCTAGGTCCTAGTCACAATTGCCAATATTTTAGTCGACATTCTGCCACCTTTCTCATTTCGCCCTGAGGAAAGTCGCGACGACAGAAACTTTTGCAACTGCGATTAACGCTGCGTCTACTGGAGAACCAAGAATCTCTAGATCGCATAAGCCCGCAGCGCTTGCATTGGGTCTTTTTAACTACTCCATTGCAGCCAAACCAGTATCTCTTTGATAACAAATAATTGAATTCATATCTAGTCCTCTTAAGTTATTCTTACACTTGTATTATTTGACATGTAAATACAAATAGAGTTTTACGAAAAACATTTGTTTATGTTACCATTGAAATTCGAATTTAGCTAATTACCGAATTAACCGGTTAATGTTCGTATTATTGAAAATGAGTGGGTAATGTTTAAAGTAAAAACAGCTTCGAAACATGCTTTATGTTTTAGCCGAAAGAAATTGATATTAGTGAAGACGAAGTGACTAGGGTGGGCGATGTACGTTACGCTGAGAAGCAGATACGTGACAAAGAATAATTAGAGTACAGGGGGGAACTTTCTGCATCCGATGAGAGACACGATACGTGGTTTTGTGTTCCCCAGTGTCAAACTGCATAATGTGGTAACATGCACTCTTGCCTTCTTTCGAACCATGGGCAGTGTGGGCGGCGAGCCCTGTGTACGGAGGTACAGATTTTGTTGCTCCTTCCCTCCGTACAGACACTCCTCGTATTTGTTCTTTGACAACATCGCTTACAGTCCAATTGTGTTGAGATAAAAGTGAATTTCTGGGATGTTAAAATAGACGTAACTACTTTAGAAGAAAATAGACCCGAGCTTTGGGAGAAAACTTTGGTATCGTTAAGGTCTAAGATCGAAGAAACTAATGAATGGAGGAAAGTATGCATCCAATTAAGTAATTGTTTCTCGAAACACCTTTCTCAGAATTAAGCGTTTCTCAAGTTGGAGGGCAACTCTTCATAGAATACTTTGCCCTCGGATTGAACTTTGAATTTTGCCTAACAAATACTCAAAAGGTAGCTGTCGACATACGAAAACAAAATAAATTAAAATAAAATCCTATATTTCTTGACAGATCTTGAAGTACAATCCTCACCCGTCATAGATATTTGAATGTTAATTTTATGAACTCGTTTTCACATTACGCTTGGATTAATCTAGCATTTTCCAGCTAGCTTTGTTATAAAAAAATAGAGGCCACAATTAAGTCTGAACCTCGGGCGAGCTGCCCCATCTGCTCCTCTCTGGGCACCCCTGAACCACAATTTCGGCTCGTAGAGCATCTTCACTACTCACAAGCCTCCCCCAAGCATTCCTGCGCATCTTCGCACCTACTAGAGCTGTCGCCTCCTCCTCCTCCTCCTCCGCGAGACGGCTGCTCCACCTTTCGGAAGCGCCCCTCGCCGCCGCTTGGGGGCGTGACGTACGGCGCTCCCCCGTGCCCTAGGACGATTATCCGTTTCGGCGAGTGATATGGAAATTCCCGCGACAGCCAACACGCGCGTGGGTGGGGGTGGGGGTCGGCCCGCCCGCCGTCATCAGCCCTTCGCCCTCAGCCCTTCGCCCTCCGTCCTCAGACGGGGCCCCGTTGACGGACGGCCGCTCAGGGCGGTCGCTCCTCCTCGGCCGTTGCCAACTTCCCGAGTCGGGCGCAGGCTGCCAACTTGCGGGATGTGGCACGGTGAGGGAGAGTGAGGTGGGCTTTGCGGACAGGTGACTGTGGGAATAGTTCGCCTAGTGAGTATTGTTGGAATTTGAGGAATTAGTAGTGTTTCGTAAAATCATGTGTAATTAACATTGCGTCATTAGTGGCTTATACATTTCCTCATTACAAGAAACATTTTAGTGAGAACTATTTTCGTTTCGTATATTCTGAGCATTAATGTAGTGTTCGATTGACCAATTGTTCTTCCAAAGAAGCGAAGCATTTTCTTGTACAACTCTTACATCATACTTTTTACATAACGCACTTAATTTTTGACGCAAACTAAACTGGATGAAAGAAAAATAAATAATAAATAGAGAATGTGTAACGCTTGTTCAGTAATGGATTCACTATCGTGTATCACATAAAGTTTCGCACATTCAATAGATGAAATATTGGAATTCATTCTGTTGTAAAACATTGCTTAATACAGAATTGTAGTCTTGTCAACAGACATTCATCTTCAACAGGAGCATCGAGTTGCTTTCGCAACTGAAAATGTTTACTACACTTGTTAGTGTTTACTACACTCGTTATTTGGCAAAACTGGAACTTTTCGTGAACACAATGGTTAATAAACTATCAATCCTTCAAATTTTGTTTATATAACAAAATTTTCCAATTTGGATTTAATCAGATATTAACAGTATTTCGGTTAAAATAGTTTCTAACTCATTAATGTGTCAATAATCTTTCTAGCAAACATTTCATTTGTTGTCCGGCGGGAAATCTGCTGCAGTGTAGTATTTATTCTGTAATACCCCTGTCCTAATAGGTGGTTAGAGAACATATACACACGACTAATATATCTGTGAAATGTTAGCCATGTTTTAATACAGTCATTGGAGGGCAACAATTTACATAAAACTTATTTTCGTTTCAATTGTTGTTTCAAGGCCAATTCTTCACAGCAGTTGGTGCTATTTAATAAATTAAATATCCGATTTTCTGAACAAAGTATTGTTTATCAGCGAAATCCTATTTCTTAATTTGGAAATTTATTTTTTAGTTTATGTTTTAAATGCATTAATTTAGTAATATGTAAGTTCAAATTATTCTGCTATAGTCGATAAAAATCGTCAAGAAATACACTTCGAAAGAGAATTAATATATTCATTTTGATTAAATTCAATTAAAATCGAAAGTGTAATAGTCAATAATGTAAGTTATTAACATGATCATAATAAACGACTCTAATTTCTACAGTTTTATTTTCAAAAATGCGTCCAAACTATTGAGGAAAATATTTTTCCAAAGAAGATAAATAAAGAGTAAAATGTACCATCATTTTAGAGATGGTCAAGAATATTAGCTGGATTTGAAAAAAATTGTTCACACTTTAACAAACAAAACGAAAATTCACAAATATTAAATTCTTATGATATTTTGTGAGTAAATTATTAAATAATCCCAAATTTGCCATGAATGTGACAAATTTACCTCTTTATTTGAAGGAAGATAGTATGAAAATATATTTAACAAATATTAGGTTTCCCCCAATTTAAAAAAAAATATTTAAAATGTTTTTGCTAACATTTTTTATCATTATTCGAAAATTAGTAACTTTTTACGTCAGAAAAAATGGAAAATTGTCCTTCTAATAAGCGCGTCGTGATTAAGTGACTACTAAAATCTGAAATATGTGTGACATTCCAAATAAGACCGTCGGGGATTATTTGAAAATTTACTAATTGAACACTATGGAAATACACCATGAATGAAAAATACAATCTTTTAAATTAATCGAATAGCCTAGATAAGGTATACGCAAATAGTTTAAAAACAGATTACATTTGAATACCTGCATGTCTGTCTGTCTGTCTCTCTCTCTCTCTCCTCTCCCTCTCTCGTCCGCTCTCTCCATCCCCCCTCTCTCTCCTTCCCCTCTCCTACTCTTTGCCTCTCTCCTTCTCGCTGTCTCTTTCTCTCTCTCTTTCTTTCTCCCTCTCTTTCTCTCTCTCTCTCTCTCTCTCTGACTTCTTCTGGCTCACTCAACCACTCTGTCTTTTTGACTTTCCTTCTGTCTCTCTTTTTTATCCCTCTTTGACTCTCTTTCTCTATCAAAACTTTTCGGTCTTTCGTCAATAAGAGTAAGAAGGTCAAATAGTTCAATAATCTTTTAATCATTCTTTCATAAATCTGGTTTCAGGGGTGGTTCTCATTGTAGCTCGTTCTTCAGAAAGGTTATGGAGAGTAGTACAAACACTATGGGTATTTCCTTACACACCACAAAGCTTCAAAGGCTCTATTATTTTTCTGGGTATTCATTATATAATCTCATTCAAGAGTGACTGGACGTACAAACTAAAGTTTGTTGGTTGAATTATTCGTACACAGTTCTTGGGAACGTCATAATACTCTCTCTCTTTCCCTCCCTCCCTCTCTCTCTCCTTCCTCATTCCAAGATAGAAACTCTTACTATATTATTACTTCACGTTTATTACTTCAAGATTAATCATATCTCTCTTACAGGATTATTGTTAGATTCCATTTCTCGCAGCAAACTACTAAAATTTCTGAAGCACTACGGTCAATAATCAGTTAAACAGAAAATCAACAATTTACATTTGCCATTTTTGCTGAATGGTACTGACTACATCATTTCTTAGCCTCGAATTTAAGAAGGTGAATTATTATCGAACTAAATACATCGCGGAGGGTACTACGGATTTCATGGTCGTAATGATACTAATTAATAGCTATTTGCAAGAACTATTTATTAATAGAATAGAAAATGCAGTATATTAGTATTTCTTCGTTTAAACTTTAAACTTTTTTTGTATCATAGACATGGTTCAGCAACCACAGTAAACATCTTAGTTCCAAACTCAGGAAGAAACTTTATAATCCCCTCCAAATCCTTTAAATCAGAACCTCTCCGTTTCGCCCAAGTACGAGCTTCAACTAATAAAAATTCCAAAACCAGGACACCGGACTAAGCAAGTGCACGGAGCGCGGTGAATCCCCGAAAATACAGTTGGCAGCGCTGGTGCCGCCGTGTCGGAGTCGTCCTCCCCTCCCTCATCGCTTCCACTTCCTGTTTATCCCGGTCCCCTTAACCCGCCCCCTTCGCTCTGCCCCTCCTCTCCCCCCCTAGCGTCGTCGGCGACCCGCCGAGAGCGTCGTGGCGTCGACTCCGCAGACATCTTGCAATTCCCTGGATGCGAAATAAACTTCCATTCATGAATAAAATTTCATACATAATGGATGAGGGCGAGGCGGGGGTTAGCCGAGGCGGCGGGGACGGGGACGGCGAGGCGGGGCGCCAGACGGTGCACTGCGAGGGGGGAAGGGAGGGAGGGGCGAAACAGCCTTTATAATTTACCTAGGGCGGCATCAGGCGTTGGGTCGCGCCGTGGGACAGCAGGGGGCAAAGCGATCGGATAGGGCGAACGCAATGCAAGGTTCAATAGTGGCAGGGGCGTATCGCTAGTGTTGCACTTTATTTTATGGTTCAAAAGTGAGGGTAATGTTGAGAATCAGAAGGTTATTTTGAAAAACATACATAAAAATCGGGAATGTTGCCTTTGCCTGAGCAAGCGTTTAAGGTTTCTAAAATAGTTTCTAAATAATATTAAAATTATTTAAAGTTTATTCAGTGACACTAAATTGATAATTAAAGAATTATTTCTAGATTTTTCGTAATGATTAGTGGTTATTCTTACTGGTACGTCTTAGTGGTTAAATTAAATCTTTAGGTGCCACAAATTTCTATTTTGAATGTTTACTAATGTTGTGGCATTACATCGAAACACGCATTTTCTTTGCTTGAAACTTACTAAATGTATTTCTGAGTACGTAATTTCTCTATCTCAAACAAGGCGCAACAAACAAGGAACACAAACAAGCGTGTGAAAGTGCGTACGTGTGGGTACGAGTAGCGTCCGAATAAAATAACCGGCGTATGATTTGGCTGTCAAACTCGAAAAAGGCAGTTTAATTTACATGTAACAAGCAGACACACAAGTAGCTCAGTAACAGGCAGACACTCCCAGAAGATGAAGTGTAATATATTCAAGGGTATTTCATATTTCTATTCTAGGTTTATTTTCAATGTTTTTAAAGTTTCAGTCAGAAATAATGTTATAGTTAGTAGGTATTAACTTTAATAAGATGTAGACTAGTATAATAGCACCCCCAAAAAGCAAGACTTTGGACTATGATAAAGCAATAAATGAAAATAAAATTTAAATGCATGTTTTGGTATCGGAATATGTGATTTTATATGTGTACCTAGTATCATATTCAATCTCATTTCCAGCGCACGTGTGCTTTGACGTGTCCATCCACCGGAAGCGGCAAAGAAACAGAGTAATTTATTAACGATCACCCAAATGAGAATATGTTTGTTTAGCCACAGAGTGAGCAGGTGCTCTCAACAGATGAAAAGATTTCCCCAGACGCCCACTCGAAGACGACAAAGAGCATTATAAGAAATTAACAAGCTCCATCTTGAAAGGGGGCGTGCCCCCAGATTTCAATTACTCTCTCCTTCTGCACCGGAAACCCTTAGGCCACAATGGAAAACACGTTTGCCTCCACAGGCCAACACTCCCTCTCCAGTTGCAACGATCTTCATGTGCAGACCACAGCATATGGCTCGTGCCGAAGGTGACGCTTCAGCCATGCTTACTCGTAGCTCGGTGAACAGGTACGCCCTCTTCCATTGTGCCTGTAGTTCCTGAGGTCAGTGAACTACGATTGAGGAGCAGATTTGTAAAAAAATATATTTTAAAACAATCATTAGAAAGTATCCAACATATGAACAAATTATTAATTCAATTAATAGTAAGAAAATATTTGAAACATCAATATTATTTGAGAAAAGATACCACAATAGGAGCTACATTTCATTCTTTAGAACTCATTAGCATTTTGTTCAGTTACGTGCGTAGGCAAGTGTATATATCCAGTAATTAGTATTACGTACTGTATTAGCGTTGGTCTAAGCTTAAAGTTACTTTAATTAATTTTAAAAATTATGCAATTGCCTGGATGGCTTATCTTTAGGAGTAGCAAGTAAATGAAAAAAATAGTTGTGAGATTGCAGTTTTTATTCTTTATTAAAAAGTCTAATTACCTAAATAGTCTAAGAATATTGTATTGTCTAAACTAGAAAATGTAAACACCAATTATATTAATTCCTGTTTGTTATAACCAAGATAACATGTTTTGTTTATATTGTAAATTCCAAAACGCAGGCAAGCATACAGAATTATACGAACTTTCATGTTAACCTACATTTTACTCGTATACTATTTTGCCATTTTCAAGAAACTTGTAAGTCATCCAAGACCCATTTCATTAACAAAAAACTACAAATAATATGATTTAAGAGAAATCTCTTAGCATCGTTTGGATACATCCACAAAAAACGGTATGAGTTCCCAATTTGAGATCAAGTGGCGTCGAATGGCACCAGTCGTCTCGATTGGTGGACTGGAAGTGGTCTAAGTAAGTGGCGAGTGACAGATGGACGCTTTAATCGAGTTAACTTGATTGCTATAAAGGTACACACCTGTTCTGAAGGATTGTATACTCCTGTTTCGAAGATATTAGCCTTCTATATCATCTTTGTTCCAATATTTCTTCAAGAAATACAAACACTCTATGTTTAGAATTTAAATTGCTGCAAATCATAACGGTATAAATGACATTTTATAAATTCTAATAATAACGGGTTTATTTTAGGTTATATTTCACTGGCAATGTATTTCGTGGTTTTAATGAACAACTGATATAACGTAATTATGAAACAAAGCACCACGGCTTTGCAGTAATATTGACTTAAATAAATAGATTTCTCTGAATTTATATAATGTCACTTATACCGTTCTGGTTTTCACTCATTCATAAAATAAAATAAATCTAGTAGAATCCCATACAAGGCAAAGGTCTCTCTAGGAAGGAGGATAGTTCTTTAATTCAAAGGTCCACAATTGAGCTACATGTTTGTGGCACTGCTTCGGCAGAAGATAAACACTATAATTAATAAAAATTTAATTCTAACCTGGGTATTTTAAATATTCTAAAAGTGTTGCATGCTGTATTATTCAACCAAAAATGTAGCTGTTTCCCGAATCGTATGTTCAAATAAACCAGAAATAACATCCTTATTAGTTACACTGCAATTTATTTTCATGATAGTAGATTAAAGTTCTCTAAGATTTCGCCAGTCCTTCATTTCCGTGACATATATTAATTTAAGAACTATTCCAACATCATTATTTTATAGGTATAGTTCATGAGGGTTGGTCACTCATTTTATTTCGTCTTAAACATGGAACTAGTGAGTGGTGGTGTTGTGAATGTATGTGCCCTTGCTAATAAGTGGTAGTTCACGTGTTTATAATGTCCTTCAACATTCAACTATAGCAAGCTCTGATGAGAAAAAAATGAAGTTCCGAAAATTGCCTGAATCCGTTGGCCAACTAGGATTTTAATTCAGTTACCAACGCCTATGAACTATTCCCATACTTAATATTGTGGTTTGCGAATTCAAGAAGTATCATTATTTTATCTCGTTCAGTGCATCCACAACCCACCACACCATCTTCACCATCCCACCACCACGTCCATCTCCACCGCACCACTCCACCCCACCTCTCCCCCAGAGGCCTCGGCCTTGCCACCTGACGTGGTCGCGTGTGCCTCAGGCACCGCCTCCAACCCCACCCCACCTCACCCCCACCCCACCCACCCACCGTGGCCGCCGACAGCGTGCCGTACGGACTAAGAAACAGCTTGCGGCCTTCTAACTAAGCTCTCCTAATCTAATTTGGAATATGCAATGTACTGTCCCGGTACACACACCACCACGCCTACAATTATCCCCAAGCGCCTGGGGCGGCGCGGCGCGCTGCCTCAGCTGCTCCGCGGGGGCGGGGGTTGGGGGCGGCGGCCGCGTGTCGCGCCCAGAGGCGCGCGCGCGGCGATAGCGTTTTCCTTCCCGCCCCCAGCGTTCTAGCCTCCGCCGCCGCCGCCGCCGCCGCTCGCGGTCCCGCCGCGGAGGGGAAATCGGCTGTGTGAATTTCCATTAAAGCGGTGGGATTTTCTTAGGGAAGTTGTTTGGACGTGAAACAATGTGTATTGTTCCGATTTAGCTTCTGGCGCGCGGCCGCTGGCGACGTGGCTAACCGCCACACGGATCACAGCGTCCGGTCGGAAGGGTGGCATGATAGTGAAGGTGGGTAGGGGGGGTGAGACAGGAATATTAATAAATAGGGGGGGAAGCTGCTCGACTGTTGAGCGACTTCAGAAAATTCTAATAAAACAATTAGTACTGTATGAAAGAAATTTTAATTTATTTATTGGCCAAAGACACAAAAGTGAAATGAATTAAGAGGTGGAAGTATAATGAAAATGGGGGGAAAAGTAAATCGTGGGACGTATGAGGGAGGAATATAATGAAAAGGAATGAAAAGTATTTAAGATTATGTGATAGCTTTAAGCAGAAGTCATACATCTCATGACCTGAGCAATGCTTTGCACACACGTGTTGATAATGTAAATAATAATTCTTTACTCTGCTTTTTGGCAATGTAAATAACGTTGTCACTAAGAATTTAGATATGTTGTCCATTTTCAGCTTATGTAATCTTTAAAATATTGTATGCTGGTATTACAAGAAATATGAGGAATTTCTTGAATACACGATTTCAATACGGAATTCGCCTGTTCAGGTCCACGAAACGTCTCAAATCTGTATCGCAAAATATTATTTTTAACCTTATGGAACGTCTATCTAAATAACAATGCCTCTGAGAATATGGTCTTCACAATCAAATGTTGCAACTGAGGTCAGTGTTTTTTTATCACTAATATTCGTTAAGCAAAGGTTTGATTCTTTCAAATCTAGAAAACTTGCAATGTTCGTGCTAATCTGTCACATACAACTTAAACGCTGTGACTCTGTCCTGTTTTAACTTTGAATAAAACTGTACTCGATCATGAAGTATTTATACACTAAATGACATACAAAAAACATTCAGCGCTGTCAAGTAGCCGTGAGGCACAACTCTTCACTTCACTTTTATGTGTAAATTAATATTGTCAACCATAAATGAATGACGTTTCCTATTTTTACTTTCTCCAACTTGAGGTACAACTCACTAGTTTCAATTGCTCTTACGATGAGCAGACTGGTAAAAAATCGTCGGTGTCCTTCGGTCGTTGAGAGTGGCTCTTCGTTTCTGTGTTAAGTTGCAATGTTGTTGTAATAATTCAGCTTAACGAATATTAATAGACAAATCACCGGTGCATACAAAAATGTGATACAGCTCAAGAAGCATCATTTTGAATTAAGTGAAGAAATATATTTAGAAAATAGTATATTTTAACAGATAAAAATTACATACAGATCACAAGACCATGGGAACATTGAGTTAAAAGCTTTTTATTTGTCCTCCAAATAAACTATTTCGTTCAGAATAAAACAAATGTCGCTAAAATAAAAATTCTTGTGATGCGTCATATTTTTATGCCCTGAGAAAAAGTGGCTGGAGAACAGTATGGATCTCAGAGGCAATGAATTTACTTACAACATGGTAAAAATGAAGATGAAATAGGGAAAACGTGTTAGTATGAAAGTGCGATATTGGAAAGTAGAATCACATTTTCTTGTAAAAGCTAAAGTTCACTACTAAATATACAACACTTTTAGTGATGTAGCACTTGTACTTAATACCATGTTCGTTAGATTCATGTCAACTGAAGTTTTCAAGAGGCAATAGATTCTTGGACGTACGGGAGACTCCATTTCCTAGACACTGTCATCGCCTTTGAAAAACAATGGCGTAGGTTCTTAATATTAATTTTATCACAACATTCTTAAAACTCAACTCTGTCGAGAGAAACAAAGTCAAAATTAACTATTTTGTCCTTGAGGGTATATAGGACGTGGAAATGCTTTTTGTTTATTTGTAGCGTTGTCGCTTATGATCAAAATTCTACAAATTTAAATGAGATATCTCAAAATGTCATGAATACAAGTACCTTTGTTTCGATGTTTGTTCGATGTTTTTCGAAGGTGCGAGTGGTTAACGTTTTTGGGGTGAAATGTCATTGCTGAGGAAAGTTGCCATTGACCTACTGAAATGTTAGCAATTGTGTCTATGAGAAGATGTCTCCAGAACAGCCAAGAATCTATTCACTCTTGCAGCAGAAGCCCCTCATGTGAAGTTTACCAGACTGAAAGATCGTAGGTGGTTCAAATACCAATACTGGCGAATATTTGGTACCATGATGATCAGAATTGAAGTAAAAATCATTTTGAAAGAAAACAATATTTTGTATTATTTAACTACCTATTTGCCTTTAAATTATTATTTTTAGCTGAAATCCAAGATACAGTATTTTATAAATGGAAGTTTTGGAGGAGATCTGAAAGTTCACGTCCCACCATATATTTAATAATCAAGTAAATTATTAATCAATTAGAAAAATTATTTACATAATGTTCATATTCGTATGGGAAAGTGTGTTTCCTTTCCATGATACGTTAGTAAAATTTCATTTTTAGTAAATAAATCTAATTGTATACAACTTAGGTTGAATACATCGTTTATTTATTTGCAACTTGGCGGTAAGTATATGACTGTATTTACTACAACAATTACTAATACAAACGCACGTACTATTTCAACTTATTTCTAACTTTTGAAATTTTGGAAAATTCGGAGTGGACAACGACAATGTGATTTTCACCATTCTTTTATCCTTTATGCTATCTGAGAGCAATGTTAAAGCAAAAAAATTGGAGACATTTTAAGATAATTTTTAAAATTTAATTGAAGTTTCATGTTAAGTGATTCCCAAAATCAAAATATCGAACTGAGAACTTCAAGTTTTTTTTTAAATTGATCTGGGAATACCAATCTTGGAGAATATTGTGTGAACGGTGTTTTAGCGTTCACCACAGACAGGAGGACGGTCAGACTGACACGTTTTACCATCGATCGATTTTTTGTTGTCATGAAACTACAAAATATGGATTCTGAATATGGGTTATAGAGGCAGGAATTTAATATATATTTTTACTCATACATCCGGCCGTCGGTGGCTTGTTAGTCAGTATGCTTGCTTTCCAAGGCGCAACGCCGGTTTTGTTTCCCGGACGGGGCAGAAATTAATTGTGCGGTTTCCTTGCAATGTCCCAGTATCTATAGCTGTGTGGCGATGAGATACCTCACTTCTCAGGTACAGAAGACCAGAATACAGCGTTGGCATGGCTACGTACTAACCACACGTACCACTTAGCTCACGGCCACAAGGTCGGGACGCTGCTGGTAGGCCTTAGCTCGTAAAGGCTGTTGTGACAAAGTACATGACAGTGGCGATTCGTGCACATTTCGTATACCGCACGTTATGGAAGCTACCTCTGCCATAGTTTTCACTAAAAGTGAAACCTACACATTAAACATTAATTTTGGATAATTAAATGTACTTACCGATTTTTCTAGGAAGTTAGCTTTATTCTTCGAAATTTCTTCAGAAATCGCTCCAAAACATTTTGTGTAAAATGTTCATGAACTTCTTTCTTGGCCCATGGTGATCGGTAGCAAGATTTTACTCTATTCAAGGTGAAAAATGACCGTTCAACTGGAGTTGTGTTTGTTGGCGCAGTTAAAACTAGACATGATAATTTGTATACTTCCGGCATGGCCCACGTCAAGTTTCTCTCGTTCTTGATTTTTACAATCTGACTAACAGATTTATCTTGAAAACTATCGATTATGCAGCCAGCCGCTAGAATTCGTCTTCAGACAGCTGCTGAACTCTGAAGCTCAGAGCATGTTATGTAGCTAGTGTCGAAAATCCTGCCAAAGTTGGGACTCGAACCTTCGCGTGTCGGTAATAGGCACTGCAATGTCTTCAATTGATGCTCTAAGCCACCTAAGCTGATATTAGAGATATATTGAACAATATAAATAAATATCAGAGGTGTAGTTACTTTACTTAAGAGTACATAGACCTCTCAGTAAATAAAATGTTACGTGTTACCTTTCATTAAGTAACGTGTTACGTCACTAATTTTTTCTATATGCGTTTACTCTTAGAATAATAGTGTCAGCAATGCTTTAAGCAGTTACTTTTCATTGGTCACTCGACGAATGAGAGCATCGAACACAGTCGTTATTGACCGAAATATGAGAGAAAAACATGATTAGCCTGACTCTTCTCTTGCACAAAACAGTGAATAGGAGGTGGATTTACCAAATGTGACGGACGGGCAGTCGAGGGTAGGGTCACATCCAAGCAGGTTTCCCTAATGCAATAAACACATTGTATTAAGCGCTTGTGGTATTCCGTCACGACAAATATGCGTGTCTCTAGGGACTCACATTTTGTCATTGCTTTCTGTATCTCCGATACCACGCCGGACTAGTAAATAATCAAGTGTAATTGAGTTATTTCAATATATATTAATTACTTTTAATTAATAATTTAATTTGTTTACTAATTAAAATATATAAATTAAATTAAAAATGTTAATAAATGAGGAATATAATATTGTTAATTCAAATTCCATAATTTAGTTCATATCCTCTGAGTTTTTCGATGTCGACTTCAAAACAGCCTGCAGTTCCAGTTTACCTGGCGTGCCACCAGGGTCACTGCCGCCGCAGCGAGCAGGCGCCCTGCCCCGTTCAACCGAGCGCCTCCTTTGTGAGGGGGGCTGTTCCCTGATTTATAATCGGAGGTTTACGAGGCGGCGTGCGGTGGGCCAGCATGCACCTCGAACGCACCGCTGCGTCGCCGCCTCCGGTGCGAGGGAGGGAAAGGGACGGTGTCGCTGGTGGGAGTGAAGAAAAGGTCAGGCTGAGTTAGCTCAGGGCGACAACTGTTTCCACCGCAGAGTCGCTGCCCGAGAAGACCTAGGGTTTGAGAACCGACGGTGGATTTTTACGACTCTAAAGGTCCGGCTGAGTTAGCTCAGGGCGACAACTGTTTCCATCGCAGGGTCGCTGCCCGAGAAGACCTAGGGTTTGAGAACCGACGGCGGATTTTTCCAACTCTAAAGGTCCGGCTGAGTTAGCTCAGGGCGACAACTGTTCCCACTGCAGGGTCACTGCCCTAGAAGATCTATGGTTCGAGAACCAACGGCGGATTTTTCCGACTTTAAAGGTCCGACTGAGTTAGCTCAGGGCGACAACTGTTTCCACCGCAGGGTCACTGCCCGAGAAGATCTAGGGTTCGAGAACCAACGGCGGAATTTTCCGACTCTAAAGGTCCGACTGAGTTAGCTCAGGGCGACAACTGTTCCCACTGCAGGGTCACTGCCGTAGAAGATCTATGATTCGAGAACCAACGGCGGATTTTTCCGACTTTAAAGGTCCGACTGAGTTAGCTCAAGGCGACAACTGTTTCCACCGCAGGGTCACTGCCCGAGAAGATCTAGGGTTCGAGAACCAACGGCGGATTTTTCCGACTCTAAAGCTCCGACTGAGTTAGCTCAGGGCAACAACTGTTTCCACCTCAGGGTCACTGCCCGAGAAGATCTAGGGTTCGAGAACCAACGGCGGATTTTTCCGACTCTAAAGGTCCGACTGAGTTAGCTCAGGGCCACAACTATTCTCACCGCAGGGTCGCTGCCCGAGAAGATCTAGGGTTCGAGAACCAACGGCGGAATTTTCCGACTCTAAAGGTCCGACTAAGTTAGCTCAGGGCCACAACTATTCCCACCGCAGGGTCGCTACCCTAGAAGTTCTAGGGTTCGAGAACTGACTTCGGATTTTTCCGACTCTAAATACTGCTCTCATCGGTAGTTTAACCATATATGGGGTCTTTTTGGACAACCTATTTATTAATGTGTTAATATTTTCCTAAATATTTGCAGGAAAATTTTAGAGTCCTAGATATGCCTTCGTGCACGAGGTACCAAATTCCACCCATTTTTCTCGCACCATTTCTCTCGCACTGAAGCATGTCTATAAAGCCGCAATGCACAATTAAGGCTTGGCGCCCTTCAAAGTTTGGTTCCAATGTGCAACTATTTTCACGTTTTTGAAATAATCACTCGCGAAGTGTATTCACACGCATCCTGCACAATAAATGTATTACAAATAACTTAAATAACATTTAACATTTTAATATCATTACAAATAACTTTGATAACATATCAATGACGAATTTAATTACATTATTTTACATTAAGATAAGTAAAATCTGCATCTGATGTTACGGGAAAAGAAAATCTACATCTGCTAATTTTCAGAAGCAAATTCAGCGTCATTGTATGGGAATACAACCTCATTCTGTAATAGTGAAAGATGACAATTAGAAAATCTGACTATTCCATAGCAGTAATCCATATTATCACATTAGTTAATTAAGCTCTATAAAAATATGGGAAATATGAGACTTATTCAAATCCTATGAGATAAAACATTACTTTGTATGTTCTTGTAAATATCTCGAACGATCTGGGAACAGATGTGTCAGAGCTAGCTCACTATTCCTTTCTTAGTCTTGATTCTCTTTCAGTTCTTTTTAGTTACAAGGTTAGAGGTACATGTGTGCGTGAAACGTAATGAAAAAATGTCTAACTACAGTCGAGGTGATCGTACATTGCAGGGGTAAGCGTAAGCGAGGGAGGGCGTATACTGAGGTTTCCTTTGGCTTCATTCTCACGTTGTTGAACCACAAGGCAACGAAGTTCATTGACCCTTCTTACTTCAGACGCAGGTGTCAATTTTGTTCCGCGTCCTTAGCAACGCTCGGGCTTCAAACTTTCTAGACATATGCAAGGGACAATTGTTCCAAATTTGAATATTGAAGAAAGCCTCCCTTGTTGGGAACAATGGCATTCACTGTAAAGTTGAATTTAACCAGGGACATGCATATTATTTTATGAATGCCAACATTTACTTGATAAAAATCTCTAGAATGTCATGTAACAAGAGTTTCTCTATTGCTTCAAGGTATATTTTTGCTTCACTTAAAAAATAATTAAGAATAAAATGA
Source organism: Gryllus bimaculatus (assembly GCA_017312745.1). Lineage (NCBI taxonomy): Eukaryota > Metazoa > Arthropoda > Insecta > Orthoptera > Gryllidae > Gryllus > Gryllus bimaculatus. The sequence continues at coordinate 3,780,923 of BOPP01000037.1, forward strand.
CAGCAAAGTCTGTAATTTAAAACATTATCATAAGGAGACGCCATCAACACAACTGTGGGTTTCACATCTGTTAGTTAATGAAGAGCCATCTAAATTGAGATACACGGTGTAAAGTTCTACCTTATAAATTACAAGCGAAAGTAAAATAATTGTGCATTAACTTGATATATCATAATTTGTATTTAAATATTTGATCACTTTATTCAACCTGAACGCTATTTGGAATAATCAAGATATATCAGAACAAATAAAATATTTACGAAGAAAATGTAACATACTATCACTAAAGTGAGATAACTTATAACTATTCTCTCTTCTCATGAAACGAGCTTCCAGTATTACACCGCCCTTCAAAATACGTAGCAGGTCATACAGTATTGTATGATTATTGTTTACAATTAATTCAATATACGTAAAATATTTGCAGAGTAAATAACGTAGTTTATTATGCGAGTGCTGTTATACAATTTGCAAACTACGGGTCAGCGGCATTTCAGTAGGGCCGATGCAAGCATTTTGGTTGTCCCTGATGTTTTATTCATTTGTTTTCCTATTACAACATTCTTTATGCATGTGGCTGTGTGCCAACACAAAATACGGGGTGCAAGTCCATTATTTACGCATTTAATAGTAAGGATTACCTTATTCTCGCAAATTAACTTAGCGATACGTATTTAATATAACCGTAGTAAATATGTCAAATGTATATTGTGTTGTTGCATGTAATTAAGAGACAATTTGCGTGGATATGAAGTAAAATTGTAGAAAACGCAGTGGTACGCTAGGAATATTGATGTTATCCAACATTACATTTCAATGTTATTATAAAGAATACCTTTAAAATTGTGAAATATACACCACGTATAGTCATAAAAATTTCAGGTGTATAATTTATTAGCATCGGTAATTGAACTACAGATTTGTTTTTATATCCGTAGTATTGCTAACAATATATCATCCCACACACTCAGCACTACTTTTATTTCCAGTGGCAAACAGCTCAACAATACATGCGCATAGTGAAGCTACATTTGCGATCAAACGTGAAACAAGGGGACATCTTCGCATTTTCTCCATAAGTCAGAGAAGCTGGACAAAAAAAATTCATGATCGAGATAGGGGTCATTGAACCAGAAGATCCAGTACAAAACTTGTTTAGTATTTTAGAAATACACACTAAAAATGTTGGTTCTTATCCCTTATTGTACCGAACATGAAGGAATCAGCTCTCTTTCGCAAGATCAAGACGGGCGACTTCAACACCGCGCGGTGACGCTGTACGTGGAATGACGCCATATGATGTCAAAATGTATACTATCAAATGACTTTTATCAAGGGTTTGCAATTTCACAACTTACACATTTTGAAACCAAGAGGCCCACGACACGACGCTACCCAACTGATCCAATGTGCTGCGCTCACGAGGGCCATCTGTCCCTCGCTATCGGGAGCTGGTTCGCGTCTACGCTCTCGCCCCGGCGTTCACGCGGTTTAAACAAGCCTCTCTCACCTTTTATGGACTTTCATTTAAAAGAAATGATTATATTTCCCCTCCCTTCACTCCCACAGTATCTACAACAAATCTACCCTTGCGCAACTGCGCAATTAAATGGGTGAAAACAGAATGGCGTAAGTGACATTTTATAAATTCTGAGAAAAACGTGTTTATTTTAAGCTATATTTTAGTAACATTGTATTCTCGTGGTTTTATTGAACAATGGAAAAGCCGTGGTTCTAATGCTGAAACAATGCACCACAACTTCAGAGTGATGTTCACTTAAATAAACAGATTTCTCAGAATTTATAAAATGTCACTTATGCGTTCTGGTTCTCACCCATTTAATGGCAAGTACAAACAAACACCTCCTTCGTAACGCATTTCTATAGTTATATTTCGTGTCTGGTCTGACGCGCACATGAGGTGGTTTCAATGATGAGTATATACTCTGCACTAAGAGTACACATCATTGGGTGAGATACACAGATAAAATGTTCTAGTTCTTGGAACAAGTTCCTAGCTTCTATTCACCGAGTCGGATTCGACTCATTAGAATCAATGATGTGACTGTATTTTAAATAATACGTCATTATGTATGTATGTATGTATGTATGTATGTATGTATGTATGTATGAGTGTGCTTGGCGCGACAGCCTGTGAACGGGCTCAGGTGCCTCGCGGCCATACGTTAAGGCGGTACGTGTGCTTAGCACATAGTCATCCCCAAACCGTATTTCGATCTTCTGAACCTGAGAAGTGAATTTTCCCATCCTCACACAGCAACATATACTGGTACATTGCAAGGAAAGCGAGCACTATATTCTTGACTCGACCGGGAAATGCGTCATATTACAGCATTTAAAATATTTTAATTCCTTTTTGATGATCATTATAGACTAGTTTAGAAACAATTATAAAGCAGAAATATTTTACGTGACACATTTTTGTATCGATTTTAGCTGTTTAATGTCATGACAAAGTGTTGTAAAGGAACGTACTCTTGTGGATCTCGAGTATTGAGCTCTCAATAATGGCACCTGATGACTATGCTTCCTTCGTCGTACGTTGTAAATGTCAGTATTGAATGGCAATATGTTCCCATTCTTATGTCTGTTTTCACGAAAACTTATTCGTAAATAAATAGGGAAGTCAATGGTAGGGTGGCAAGCTCAATAAAGACAGTTTTGCAGTAACCATGCTAATGGCATTTGCTTATTCAAGTATTTGTTAGTTTACTACTTGTAAAATTATTGTCAAGTAATTTAAACACCGCGCCCTAATCAGAGTTGAAGAAATGAACACAGCTGAACAAATGAACATAGTTTGTAGCAAGTGTCAGCCAGTAGACGTTCTTTGAAAAGTGTAGCAAGTAATTGGTGTTGGGTTTTTGAGTACGTTGAGAGTAATCTGATTTTAATACGATGTGTGTACGAATATGTGTTCTGTCTTGAACAATATTGTTAACTGAATCAGCTCATCAATTACCTTGATTTTGAAAATGTGTGATTAAGTGTTTTGTAAATCCTGTCTTCATGATAGGCAGTAGGATTGTTTATGCATCTACTATGTGGATAATTAGGACAGGTGTTATGTTTTTGAACACCGTTGGGATCTTCAAGAAGCTACACCAACATAAGCAGCTTTCTACAATGTAAGTAGACTTCTTTCTCGAACACAATGTCACATGTACATGTTAATTTCTATTTTTTAATACATAGTCCAATTCTAAACTAAACTAACCTACCATCTGAGTGAAGCCTCCTGTACATTGACTGTTATTGTATAAAACAATTTACTGCGCTTCTTGGGTGTGAAACACAAATGAAATATTCCTTTGTAAATAGGTAAATTTTCTCTAACCAGATAACGACACAAGATGAAAATAAATTATTAAAGCATTATTGTTTTACCTAATGAAACCTTTTATGTGAGAACAAAATATACATATTATACATTTGAACCAGTTTTCACAGGTGCTTTTTTATTTGAAATATTGTGTTTTGTGACTGCTCATTTTCTAAATTTCTACCACAATATGCTTATGGAATTCAAAATATTTTTCAGTTTGTTCCCTTCATTCAAATTCTGAGACCTGAAATATTACGGATCCTATTGAGTACACCTTGATAACAAAACTGAGAAAGTTCAAAAATTAATTTATAGATATTTTTTTCTACCAAGGTTTTGTTTCCTTGTCACATACCAAATATGCTATCTTCAGTTAAAAGAAAGAGGAAATTGCAAACTTTAAAACATGTAACTTTTTCATTATAATTAATGCTTTAATATCAATTTTTAGGTTATTTATTTTGTTTTATGTATTTGTACCTGAGGAATTAAGCGACAGTTACTTTTGCTTTAAAATTATTATTAGTAACCATTTCAGTTTTTTGAAGATGTTTATTTTGATAGGAAAATGTATCAATGTTCTACATGCAATCAAGATTATTCAGGCGTGCAATTATTTTAGTCATGAGTACATGTATTTTTTTTAAATTTAATTGAAAATATATTTTTATGACTTATCTGGTTTCTTGAGAATTGAAAAGAATAAATGTCTAAATTTAGCAGAAATAAGTCAACTTAACGTCTCTTTATTCAAAATAGGAAGAAATTTGTTAAGCAAACTTCATTAGAGGCTTTTTAAGTCCAAGGCAGGAGTTTGAAGCCCAACCAAACCACAATTCAAAGAAATGCCAAGAATTAATCAATTTCCGTAAGGTCGTTGATTGAGTTAATTTGGTTGTGAGTGTGTTTCCATTTGTCCATCTGTGACAAGAACTATGTAGAAGAGGGCTTTTAAATTTGCTTCTCAAATACTCTTAGAATAACTACCTAATTTTCAGTCCTAAATTTGCTGAAAAGAAACGACTCTACAGCAATTTCATTATGTATATAATTTGTGTTGGAGAGATCCCTACTCTAGCCGAAATATCGAGCAGTTTAATAAAAAATGATGTCGTTTGAAAGGTATTTGTAAGGAGTACGATTACTATAAATGTGCTGTATAACAGCCTTATTTTGTAAGATAATATTAAAATAATGAAGAGCATGATCAGAAACGTATGACATCTTATTAGTATCAAGACAATCTCTCCAGTAACACTCGCATAGGCCGTTCGCATACTCATAGGCCGTTGAAGTTTGCATACGGTGGTAAATTGCATCGGTAACAGTAGCGTACTGCCATGAAATAACAGTTTCCGCCCCCGTCAGATAGATTTTACACCATTTTAAGTACAAAGATACATTGAAAATTATGCTTTGCACTCAATTAAAATCATCCCATGAAAATCACGAATGCCAAAGACCAATCATTGCAAGAAACTTGAAAATACACAATCAAGGTGTCAACTTGCCAATAAAATTGTTTTAAGCGAACTTAGTTGCTATATGTACAAATTACTTCGATTTAAAACTTAAACATTTTTTAACACGGTATTGTAAAAAGTGTCAGTAGTTCAGTGTCATTTCATGTGTACATTGTGAAAAATGTTCCACAGGGTCAACTTCTTAATGTATATTCATCACATTTTTCTTTATTTTTAATCGAATTAACTTTTAAGATTATTAGCGAATACAATGATTTATAGCAAGTGTTTAGATAATTAAAATTTCATTTATCAGTTGAAATGATTATTTAATAACAGTTAGAATGTTTCCAAATAATAGATTAATAATTTTTATTATTAATTTTTGCCAACAATATTCTTCACATTGGGTGTTTGTTAAGGATTTAACAGTCTGCCGGCGTAAAAGAATGTGGCAAGAGAAGAAATTTAAAATAAATGTACGACACACCCACATATTGCCTTGCATATCCAACGACAAAATAGGTTGGTATTTGCTGTTTAGCGCCATAATGATGCTGATAACTATTTTTTAAGTAGTCCATATATATTCGTATCATATGCTATTAATTGTCGTTGAACATTAAATTCGGATCAACGGCATCGTTTAATAAATTTCCAATCTTAAATTGTAAGAGAATGTCTTACGATAAGATTATTTCCAAAATATTCATATTATGTGATCTTGAAGTACGTTATGATGTAAATATTTACCACACCCCTACATTTTCTGATCATACCTCTTTTTAAATTTTCTGAGTAAATACTGTGATTTTCTCACAAAGCTGCTTATATGTAAATAGCACAATTTCCGCTTGGTGCAATTGAATATGGAGAAACTTTCCTGCCGAACATCCGTGGTTCAATAGCATGTTCTCATGGACACTTTGTGCAAATGCTACAAGTGGTTCTCATGTGCGTGATCTGGGCTGTCCGGGTGACGCCGCATCGAAGGCTGTGTTGCCGACGTTTCGACCATCTTGTCGTGGTCTTTCTCAGGGCTGGTATGCCATCGCACATGACTCTGGCCGCGGAAACCCACGACTTCAAGTGGTTCTCATGTTAAGCCTAACGTCGAAGCGCACTAGCACATGTGCCGCGTGTGCCGAAGCGTCAGCCTGTGCGTCAGCCGAAAGTGCTGTAATGATTCAAACGGATTTGGTAGTGAAAAGTGTGATACTAGGAAACGCAATTTACAAAATCGTTTAGAAAGAAACGTTTAACCGACGAAAGGGTGGCCGGATTAAGCTTACTAATGTTTGAGCCACAAAAACGCCCTTGATAACTTCTGAAACTCAGTTTCTCCAGCCTCTTTCAAAGCAGGTGCAAAGAAAAAACCATAAACCCAACGTTTCCTCATTCATCTAGACCCGCTCGTCTTCGCAAACCTTACTCTTCCCAATCCCGCACATCCCTAGGAACCTAAGACATCGGAGCTTTCCCTGGCGTAGGTCGTGGCGACGTGAAAGCTTCTTCCTTTCAGACAAAACGAAACGCAGTAAACCGCCGAGTTCTTCAGGCAGTAAGCGTCTTAAAGCCCGAATCCCGGACTACGCGAAGCCTTACCTGGACGACGTGCGTCTCGGTTTATGATCCGAGTTTTCCGACGCCTCCGCCTTTTCCGCCGCTTTAGCCGCCCTCTCGTCCCATCGCCCCCCCTGCGGCGCCTTAAGCTGTAGTTCGTGTGAAGCGCTTCTCGTCGTAAGCGAGGGTTGGATCAAAGGTGGCGTATACGCATCGAATTCGTGCAGGCGGTTTCATCTCTGCAATACTGGGAATATTGGCGCGGAGGACGAAGTGGGGAACCTGTAACTAGGAAAGAAGAACGTACGATATAGAAAATTACGGTAGTACATTCTGCGTTTTACATATGTACTTTAGTTAAAAACTCCAATGTTTCTTGAAATTTGTAAACTGTATATTCATATTCCTCCTCTTCCCTTAATGATTTTTCATTTTTTCATTTCCTTCTCGACTTCTATTTACTTCCTATTCCTGCCTTTACTTCCTTTGTACCTACTTACCTATTACTTCCTTTTCCTTCTTTCCTCCTCCTCATTAGATTTTTTCCTTTTTCTATGCCACCACGCACCGTGTTATTTTTGGTTTGTTTTATCCCATAACTACCCTAAAATAAAAATGCCTGCATTTGTTAGCTATTGCAAGTACTTTGACACCAAACATGAAATTACGATGAAATTATCTACCGTAATTCAAACAATATGCGACATTGTTAGAATAAAACTTTTATTTTGGCAGTATTTATGGTCAATGGGAAGATGTGCTATCACTATTAGAAAAAAATCTATTTAAAACAAATATTGTAGCTTTTGTTGTAAAAATAACGCTATCATATGCCAGTGTTCATGCATTGTTGATTTTACAATTTAGCACATTTACCCCTGATTTTCTCAAAAATATTAACAGATATTTTCACTGAGCCTTCAGGTAGATCAAAATGTGAAGCTATTATATGCGACTATATTTCATAACTGTGTTACGTGATGAGGTGTTCGACATTTTGGGTAAATAGATACTTCACATTTGATCGTGGTTTATCTCCCTCACTTATTGCTTCTGAAATGAGGCTTGTTACTTTGAACAATATTTACCATTATGTTTGAAATGTAATTGATGCATCAAACATGAGTGGAATCCAAAGGAGGGTCTTTAAGTTGATACAGCCTCTCTCCAAACAAGTAATGCATTTTTACTGCATGATTGGACTTTGAAAAGCCCAAATCTAAAATTCTTTATCTTAATAATTTGTAATCGTTTTTAGGCTCCTCTAGGCTATATATTTTTATTTTGCGATATGAAGTTCGTATGAAAGACATGAAACATTTTGTTAAATTTTTTTTAAAAAGTAAAACAACTGCTTTCTTTAAATGGCCGAGGAAAAGAAAAATCTTGTTACACCCAATACGTTTGTCAGTCTTCTAGTTGGACGTGCGTAGTCGTAGGGGAGAGGAATTTGAGCCCTTTCGAATGCAAGCATTATTCGGGTTGAGAAACTGCCATCGCAAAACAAATATTTATCCAACTCATCTGGAGGCGTGAAATATCGTGCCTTCTGAAGTATTATTTTATTTACATCTCACGCATAATGATTTATATTTAATTTAATTGTAACACATTTCATGCTAAAAAAATGAAATAATAAATCTTTCGGGTCACCTCTTTATAAAACGAAGCCATAAATAAGAAACGCGCCTTCAGTAATGAAAGAAAGCGATTTCTCCGCTTTATTCCCTCTCCTGACTCACGCCTATATATCACTTTGGCGGTGGGTCCTGCGGAATGAAAACACCCTATATATAAACCACCTCCCACCCCGGGCCGGTCCAACCCTACCCCACACCGCATTTTACCCTCAAACGCAATCCGGTTAACTTACATAATCCCGACACTAAGCCGACAGATTATAAAAGAAATGTGCACACGCATTAAGGATTGAGTCATTGTGAAAAGCGAAGTTACGGGACCTCTACTCTGTATGTATGAGAGACGTTCTTTCTTGGCTTTTATTTGCATTCTCGCGAGGGAAAAAGTCTTCAGGGTGCATTGCAAGACGAGAAAGAAAGAAAGAAGAAAGAGTGTGGGAGAGGGAGAGAGAAAGAGTGAGAGAGAGTGAATGAGTGAGAAAGAGAGAAAGAGTGAGAGAGAGAGAAAGAGTGAGAGAGAGAGAGAGAGAGAGAGAGGGAGAGAGTGTGAGAGAGAGAGAGAGATAAATGGAAGAGGGGGGAAAGGAGCATACCAAGTTTTGGAAAAATTTAATACATCGCTTAGACCTCAAATTTGCATGCTACACGTCGCTTGAGTGAAAGTGCGTTTGCTTGTAGTGGTCGCTTGACATGCAGCTCTGCAGAAGTGAGCCGATTCAATATCGTTTTGCGGATCGTAAAGCGATATGTGTACGTGAGGGGAGCGAAATGTATACTCAATTGGTGTGAGAGGACGAAAGAAATTGGTTATGTCGTTCTTGTTAATGCGACACTTGGCAACCAAAGCCACCTGGCGTGGTGACAGATGGAATATTCAGAGAGATGTGACGGCAGAACGGGCAATTTCGAGCTGTTTCGTCCAATTAAGATTAAAACGTGCCGAGTAGAGGTGATGTCACAATGTGAAATGGAATTTTATTTCGCAGGAGACGCGATTTCACTTGACAAGGGAAGAAAAACATATTAAATGCAGACCACCGAGAAATTACAAAGAACGTTGTTGTATATGCAAAGATTAAAAATATTTGACACAACTCAAGTTGCTCTAACATAATGTAACACAAGAAACAATAAGGTACTGAATAATTGAGTTGTTGATTTTAATGTTCTCCATTTCTCCATAAAACATTGCGCAATTGTTTACAATTGATTTTGAACATTGAAAACACAAGATTCATTCAAAAAATATGCACAAATGTCGGTAGTGTTAGACTCATAATACATCCGACGAGAATGATGCTATATTTCCCTTTAAAGTTTAAATTTTCAAATTAATATGCTAATTTATAGATTGAATCCACAATAACTTCATTGCACCATCTTGACACAAATTAAACAAGAAAAGTAGTAGTGACTCATTTTTCACATTACTCGTAATTCAAACTTTCTCATATTTCTGACTGAAATAGTGGACTGAGATGGTCACTAACGCCCTTCTACGAGTAAATAGTTGATTACGGAATTCCACAAAGTTCTCCCTTAACACATCCCTTTTAACAATAATTATATTGTCATCTCTAATTATTATGTTTTAGGAACCCACACCAAAAAAGGAATATTTTATCTGTACTTATCTTGAAATTCATCGTGGCACGGAAAAAGAAAAATGAAACATGTGCATTTTATAGCAACAAGATCAAATTATTTCTGTGCGCTCTGCATGCCCATAAAACAAAGTTGATGTTTTGGAAGCAATTTACCAGAGATGCGTCGCTAATACAAAATACGCCACTTTCATTCCCCCTAGATGAACCCGCTATCATTGCCACTGCCCCTGCTGCAACGGTCACCGGAGTCCACCCCCACAGGTTTAAAGCATTGCTCTCCTCCGTGGAAGCTACCGCCGATGTCACAACCACAACTATTACATCCTATACTAAAATCGCCACAATTACCGCAACCAGCTCTAACACCGCAACCATTTTCATCACCACGATCTTTCTACCAATACCACTTATACCTTCTCCATCATCACCCTCACGATAACTGTCACCATATTCTCAAAACTTCGGCATTACCACCTACAACCACCAACTATCAATATCACCATTCACAACACTGATGCTATTA
>BOPP01000037.1:3791689-3828012 GCA_017312745.1 Gryllus bimaculatus
AATGGAGGGCAAGGGCTGGTGAGTTAGAGGGACCCCAGGGACGTATGAACTGGAGTAGTTGGTCGGCAGCTGTGTGTACTCTGGACGATAGTGATGTCGCTGGAGAAGTTTGGGGTGGGGGTGGGGGGGTATCCTTGAACAAAGGCTCGAGATGGTAAAGAGGCGTTTACTGTGGGTAGTGTGCTTTGAAGTCAATTGCATCCACCGTTTCTCTGTGGTATAATTGCCTCCATTTGTCTTCGGGAGAGAATGTTGCTTATTAATGACTCTGAGGAATTCACTTTCAGAGATATTTGCATACATATGTAGGATATTAATTATGTTTTGGTTGCGTAACAGTTATTACCATAAAATTGAATCAATTCTTCAGCGTTGTGTTGAATGTAGGGAAACATGAATATACTTAAGTATTGCATTTGAACATTGCAACCTATTGATTAACGAACGCATACACATGTTCATGTTACTTTCAGCCTCGTAATTCTCACCTACAACAATTGATATTTCACAAAAAAGTACATTTTTTCGCCATCACTTCAATTCATTACGCCAGTCAATCCGTTGACTAACACGTTCAATTTTATTTCTTATTTTCATTACATTTTATGGGAGTGAATGGCACCAAAGTGATTGTTATTGTTTATTCAGACTGAATTAACATTTGACATTTTATGCAATTGAGAGTGAATCGGATATTTTGAAATTATCGAAATTGGAGTGCAACCGATCTGAGGTGGCACCTTATCACATGTTTACCACGTGTTAGTTGTAAACACTTCGTTTAGATTTACCCCTTAGTTTAGGTCACTACAACACATGAGAACGTTTAACCTGACCAAAAAATTAATTAACGTGACCGGAATACAGCACCACAGGTAAAAACTAAAGGATACCGTCTGTTTACTACAAAAATAATTATACGAATTGGAGTTCATTTGTTTCCTTTCGATACAAACTTGCACGTAGAGCCATTAATTTTTTTATTGTGGACGAAATAAAACTGAAAAGCAGAGTATATACTCCTAATCTAATGACTATTATTTGCTTTTTTAAAATAGAGAGATCAACTGCTGTTAGAGCTAGTATTAAAACCACACTTGGATATTAAATTACAAAGATTATTAATGACATTAATTCACATGAATAGGATGATAACAGTGAAATACAACTAAATTACGAAAGCAATGAAATACTGTCTAACTGTGTTTTGATTGATGTAAAATCTCGTACAATAGAAATAATATTTCTTGTCGGATTTGTGACTTACAAAGTCAATAGTAGTGTGGTTTACAAAGTCATCAGATGTTCACAATGAATAATTTGTTGATTTTATTATCTGCTTTTAATTGTCTTATTTCAATAATAGTAGCATAAAATACCTATATAATATGTTAACTTAAATAGGAATATGCCCAACGAAGGATTTGAGATACTAATTTCAGGAAAATATTAAAAACTGTGGGAGTGACAACTTGAACTCTTAGATTTGTAATACTTTCCAGGGCAATAAGAATGTAGAAAGTTCCTTGAACGAATAGTAAATGCAAGTAGGTATCTATTTTCTTATGGGATATAATAATTGGCATCAATACGAGCAGTAGTATCGACACCCATAGCCAAGGTTGTATTCAGATTTTTTTTTCGGAATGGGCTAATGAAAAGTAACGAAAACTGTGGATTTGCATAATGGACAAGGGTATTCAAATATCTCCCTCTCATTTTTTAGTATTTCCCAGACTATTGTTCGAAACTAACTATTAGAAAAAACAATTTCATTTTTAAAAGTAAGATGTGACCAAAATATTTTAAGGGGATGTTGAACCCTTCTCTACTCCTCTCTGGATATGGTTTTGTCTCTTAATCAGCAAAACTTGTGTTATTCATTACTATCAATACAAAATTTTAAATAACTAGAAATACTGTTTAAACTTAACAATAAACATTAAGGTTGATACAACAGCATATACTTTCTCGTTTTGCTGATAATTTTACGTAATACAATATTGCAACTACTCTCCTACAGAAATACGAGCTATTACTTGAAAATACGACTGATAATACTAACAATTAAGAAAAAGCAACTAATGTGATAAATTAGTGCATGAAATCAGGTAAAGATGTAATATTGAATATTGAATTTCATTAAAAAATGAAATCTCTAGCTTTAATATTGAAGGTGTGGGAATGACTTCATGTAACATATCCCCCAAAATAATGATTCACTTTAAATTCAGGAGAGTACTTTAGCTACTAGATCGATCCAAGAATATCTATGATTGTTAAAAAAATATTCAAAGTTACCATTTTCTCTTTTCCGGGTTTTGATGAACCGTCGTTGTGCTTTGGCTATCCCATCCATTTGTATTTTTTGCTGAGACTTTCTCGCGCCAATTGAATCATTCTAATCTCCAGTCGCGACCACAACGGCACCTGCTATGGATTTTCCCCCTTAACACCAAAGTGGCCTTAGATGTTAACCCACATTTTAGGTGTGAACTTAGTAACCTGTACAACAGCTTAGTTCCCGGGGCCTCAAAATGCCAGACTGCTTTAAGCGGAGGAGGAAGCCATGGCAAGTTGATAATTCGTTTCCAAATGTCAGCTTCATAAAATTTTTGCAGAGTTGAATACGGCATTCCGCGAGTTTCGCTTTCTCCAGTTTCTGAGCCAGTGCCTCTACATAATGTGTGTATTTACTGGACCTCCAAACTTTGCAAGAACATTCAGTAATTTTAAGGTTTGAATAACATATTTTATAGCACATGTTTTATTTTTTGTATCTGAGGCAGTTTGGAAAATGTATAGATATTCTATTTCAATTGTGAAGACAATTATTATCTGAAAATTTTCCACTATTGATATCATAATACAATATATGCTGCGGGAACTACACTAATTCATCATACAGCGTATTTTGCACTTTAAACTACCATTTGATTTGAACAATTGTTTCTTTTTGGTATTTTGTAAAGAAAAATATAATTTACTAATGTTTTATTCAGCGGTAAATCAAAGTCGCGAACATATTATATTATGGGACTTCCAGTATGTTATTCAATAAGTGACCAAATTGTGAGCCTCATAGAATGTTTAAATGTTTCGGTCCGAAAATGGCTTCTAGTTGCTAGGGAATCTGGAAGTGCGACATCTCACGGCGTCAGCCGGCCTTCGAAGGGCTGCGAGGAACACGGTGACGGCTGTGGCGGCGGCGGCGGCGGTGGCGGCGGTGGCGGCGGTGGCGGCGGTGGCGGCGGTGGCGGCGGTGGCGGCGGACCTCGCGAGCCCGAGGCTTTTCTTGTCGTTAAAAGAATCTTTACAGCTCTACAGCGGCCGCTGGACAAGAGATCCCAGCGGCCGCGCGGCGGATGCGCTGACGCTCACGTCGGCCCCCTGCCCTCGCCCCTCCGCCCCCCTCCGCCACCCTCGCCCCGGCCCCCACGGCCGGCAGCGAGGGCGCCGGTGGAGTGCGAAATAGCGATCGCATGGCGGCCGGCTCACGGTCGCCGCGCGGTGGCGCAGCGGTCAGAGGGGAGGAGGAGTGGTGATGGCGCCGGCGAAAACGACACCTCGGCGCCCCCCGCGGACTCGGAAGGCCCTGCCAGTGGTGTGAGAAATTCGGAATCTGTTTTGAGGAAGATCTGCGCTTTTAGGGATGATCAACAACAGTGTTGCCAAAATTGCGCATTCATCGCGATGTCTGATGCCTCGCGTCCAAGGTTCGCCAAAGACTGTGCGACGACAAGTAATGATTGGCTCCAAAAGCGACAAGAAGCAAGAGGAGAAAGAGAAGGAGGAGGAAACAGAAGAGGAGGAAACAGAATGAAGGTGGATTGGAAACCATAGGATACAAATATGGAGAAGGAGAGACCGATAAAAAGAGAGGGAAGTTGAGGAAGTAATAACAAGAGGGGAACAATGAGAAGGAAAGGAGGAAGAAAAATAATGAAAGAGGAGAAGAGGAAGAAAAAGGTAAAGAAGCAGAATAACTGAAGGACAAGATGAATGTATCGACATGGACAAGAATCGGAATTATCACCAATATCTGACTTATCCCTAGCGTGGTACGTCCTCATTAGGAATTTCTATAAAGCATTAAATCTGTAAATATTTTCGCATTGCTTGACGCAATCCAAGCGGATGCCGATTTTGTCTTTCGTCCTTCCGCAGCACTCCGCATTCCTAACACAGCAACTTCCATTCGGCCCGCGCAGCTGGCGAACATCCGGCCGCCTCTTTGATCCGCGTTCACCAGGTCTCGCCCTCCACCAACTCGTATGCAAAGCGCGTGAAACGATCAGGACGCATCTCGAGTTCCGTCGGCGGGGTCCACCGGGGACGTCCGTGTTGAGCAGGGGATGGGTGGTGCCCCGTGGGGGGGGGGAGTGTTCGGAGGACCGAAAATCCTCACCGCTTAACGCGTTTTGGTCACGCGGCCAGCGGCACCGTCGGCACGACTGCGCCGCCCCCCCCCTTCCCCGCTTCCCCGTGCCTGTGAGCGGTGGCGGCGAGGCGTGGCCGCGCGCGCTTTGTTTCGTAAGCGGCGGCCTCATTGAAAAAGAATTGTGAGCGCTTTCTTCACCCTGAATGAGGGCGGCGACGCCCCCGGCGGGGGCCGAGGCGTGGCGATGGCATCGCAAGGGGGGGCGGGTAGGGGGGGCGGGGCGGCGGCGGCGGCGGCGGCAGACGCCGCACACCGCATCACTGAGTACGCGGAGGCGGGGACCAGAAAGGAAGGATAGAAAGACTTTAGATGGCCACGGGTGAGACTGTGTGGCCGTGCATTGACGGATCTTTGGGGCAAATGTAGCTATACGCACATTCTATATCTAATTTTATATAAATGTATTTTCTACGGTGAACTTTTCGTAGCTCTGTGTACATTAATATAAAGGTAGGTAGGCCAAACATCATTCTGTTACAATGGCTCCTTTGGATTTTAGTTATCATTAAGTTAATTTTAATTAGTAATTTAAGTAAATGCCCTCCCTATAGTTACTTAAGCTGCAAGACGCTACCATAAGGCTGTACGCCCCAAACTGAAGAGAAAAAACAAAAACGAAACAGGAAATTAAAAATGCATGTCGGCTTCCATGGGGCTGCTAAGAAAACGTAGCGGTCGCAGACAACATTTGTTTGGTGATGTCACAAAATGTATTCAGACTGGAATATGAAACTTAGATTTCCGGGTGGAAAACCTGTGCTCTGTTAACTGAGCTAGCTTTCTAATTTCTAGGAACTCGAAATTAGAATTTCTGTTGCTGATAGAAATAATGATATTCGGGGCTGGAAGACATGTGTAGGACTAGAGAGTGTAGATATACTGTTGCATATAAAATGCTACTAGTTGTTGGGTTATCTGAGTATTTGAGAAATTATGATGTGGGTAGAAGGACTATACCCATGTAAAGATTTTGGAATAAATGGAACGATAAAAAATATTTTTTTAAAAGGTAATTGTGTTTAATTTGTGAGGTAGGGGAAACAATTCAGAATACCTGTTGGAGAGATGTAGGGAATTTTCGTGAAAGTGGATGGTATTTTAGAAGGAAGATAATGAGGTAACGGATTTCGTGTAAAACCGAATCCAGCTGGGATGTTTGTGTAATAATGTTTTAGATAAATTAATTTGAAGGCGTTAAGAGTTGTGAATTTTATTTCCAGTATCTACTGCATTAAATTGCAGACGTACATAAATAGTTTTGTTTTCCAAATGGAAGAGTTTTATGATTATTATAATTTGTGGTAAGGGTAAATAGAACTCCTCATTTGTTATAATTAATATTTCATTTCCAATGTTGATATTGGAATGTGTTCCTCATTTGTTTGAGTGAATCTATAAAGAAGATTTTTCTAGATAAAAACAAACTCTCGTGATGATAGCAATAAATAATTTCTTTAACATTTTGTCCTCAGTTGCATAGATTATCGCGGAAAGTGCTTTTTATGACTTTCTAATTTTATCGCAGCCTTTAATTTCACTGGAAATTCGTTCACATTGGCAACATTTGAAGCTCTGTTGAAGATTTCTACTAAGCAAGTGTATTGCAATTCTAATGGTTAATGACGACGTAAAGTTCTGACAGCCTGGGGTCGGTCATGGTCACAGAACCACGCGCGATGTCGCTTGTATACACACCAATCCATCAGTTTATACATTTGCGTTGTTCGATGCTTCAGCATTGCTACATTGTTCCTTCAGCATTGCTGAGAATTAATCTCAGCGCTTCGACTTGCTTCAAGTACAACTTTCGGAATGAAACAAAACAAGATAAATCATTAGGAATTGCTTATACTATAAAATAAATATCTAGCGCCCTCTAAATGCAATCTTTCTGACCTAAAATTTAACGCATTTCAGTTCACGAAGTCCGTCCAATACTGATTGATTAGCTCTTTAGATGTAAACTATTTAACAGGCTTCGTTATGCAGCCCATTTCTTCTGCTACCAAAGCACTACACTACATCCTCCATAAAACTTTTCATAATTGAGAATCACTTGCGTTGCAAAGCGAAATGTGAGCGAAGTGCAGCCGTGTTTTGAGTTAGAACGTGTGTGTGTGTGTGTGTGTGTGTGTGTGTGTGTGTGCTCGCGGGGCGAGCTTGTCGGCGCGTGTGAGAGGAGACACCTGAAAAGCCCTACAGAGGCCACGGGAAGCTGCAGAGAGGTGGAGGGAGGTGGTGGAGGGAGACAGACGATCGAGGGAAGAAAGGTCTGCAAGAAAAACGAAAGACGCGGTTATTGCAAGTGTGAAATTAAAGCGAAACGTGAGCGGGACCTCCTCCGGACATGCCGGGGCTCTTTGAAGTGCTCCGTCGGAGGAGGAAGAAAGGGAGGGCGAAATAAAAAGAAACTGTAAAGAGAGATATAGGTAAAGAAATGAGAAGGGGAGAGAAAAACTAAATATCGATGGTGAAACTTATGGGCCATTTGTATCGCAAAATTCGCGTCTATACCATGAAAATTTTTACTAATTATGATTGTGGGAAGGTGGTCAGCACACACTGCGAGATATACGACCGGTTTCTGACGGTGAATCGGTATTGGAGTTGTGTTTTATGTTGAATATAGATGTAAGGGACTTACTTTAGTTTGTATGGAAGAGTATTCTAGATTTTATTTATGAATGCTGTAACTGTTTTGGTTTTCTTTGACGGTACTGAATTTTGAATTTTAGTTTATTTCATATTAGCATTTCTATCTATAGTTTTTGTTTGTTTTCGTGGGAGTCTTCAACAATTTCGCTATAGTAAATTAATGTGTTTGGGTTGAAGGAGATACTATGCCTATTGTTTTGAATTGTTTTTTTCTTTCTTATTTTATGAATCGTTTATTATATTTCCGTTAATAGTATTTTTGCCATATAATGTAGAATAAAATTTGTGATGATAAATTAACAAAATTCGAAAGTACAAATGTGCTGGCATGGCATAATAAACTTTTTTTATTTGTTAGAAAATACTCTGGTGAGCCTGAAATGATTGAGTGTATTTAAAATATATTTTGAAAAAGGAAGTAAAGCAGTCTTTTCTTTCCAACTCAATTAAACCGCTAATTGCCAAGATATTTTTTTGGGGGGAGGTGTCTTTTTGTTCTTCAAAGAACGTGTGTATGTGCGAAATTCAATATGACATATTTTACCCTCACTGTCGTCTTTAAATTAAGCCATCATGTACTTTACGAGTTTACTGAGTACCAATCTCAAAATGTGCTGAAACGCTAACTATTGTACAAATTGTAATATTTTTTCTTGGAATAAATAAAATTTTGGGAATGTGCTTAAATACTGACATTACGTCATCATTGTTGTCAAACATTTCGTGGTAAAATAGTATATAACAGTGCAACAAATTTGTAAAATACTTTCAACAAATTCAGATAGTTCGGTCTGTGCAGCTGCAGAAAGTTGACATGAATGAAGCAAAATTTCGAATGTCATCATCAAAGAAAAGTTAAAATTTATTGTAAATAAAATTCAATTCCGTTTGAACATCTCAGGACGATTTAATCGCACTGTTTTCCAGTAGCTGTATGTAGTAGTTCCGTTAGTGACGTCGAACCATATATTATGTCTAAGGCGAGCATACGGTCGGCAACAAATCTCCCCGAAGGAACCCGTGCGAATAGCGAGAAGTGTCGCCCAACGCCGGAGGTGAGATGGGAGGGTGGGGAGTTGGAGCCCGAGGGCGTGAAAGAAGGGCGGGGCCGCGCAAAGGGACGAGGGCTGAGCCGGCGCTTCCTGTCGCGGCGCCCTTTGACGGCCCTTTGGCGGTGCCCTTTCGCGCGCGCCCAGACCGCCCTGGGCCACCACGAAGACTCCGCCTCGCCCCGCTCCTTTCCGCTCCGCTCCGCTCCGCTCGCCCCGCCACCCCACCCCACCCCACCCACCCCACCCCCTCTCCGCCTCCTCCTGCCCCGGCCCGCCCCTCCCTCCCCGCCTGCCTTCCTGACCTTTCCTGACCTGCCCCGCTCCGCCTCCCTCCCGCCCTTCCTGCTCCGTCCGCACCCTTCCGTCACCCGCCCCTCCTTTCCCCTCTCCACTTTTTCCTCCCCCCCCCCTGCCATTTCCCGCCCACCCGACCGCGCCCGCCCCTCGTCCTGTCCCGACCCCACTTCATCGTGCTGAAACCTTCACCGCCCGTGCTTTTGACCGCTCCGCCCTGCTCGCGCTCCTCTCCCGACCTTTCTTACCCATGCCAGCTGCTCTCCACCCCGCACCTATCTCACAGTGGTTCAAAAGGAATAACTATCCGGGCAAAAATTAAGCATATGCAAAGGTTTTATACTGTATTTTTCTATAATCATATGTATTTTGACTTTAAAAGTGTTTTACGGTGATTGTTTGACTTGAAGTAAATTGTGACTCCGACATCATTGGAAGAAAAATCTTCGAAATGTACTGTATTCCTATTTTTATTAAAATTCAAAAACTTAATATTTTCAAAAATGTTTCATCCGTGCCCGCTTCTTCACGTATCCGGGACCTTTTGTGCACACCGCAAGGCCCCGCTCCTCCTGGTCCCCCGTCGCGTAGTTCGCGTCCGGTCCCGCCCCGCCCGCCGGCCCCGCCGCCGCCCCGCCCTGCCCCGCCCGCCGGCCCCGCCCCGCCCCGCCCGCCGCCCCGCCCCTCCCTCCCATGCCCGCCGCCATGCCGGCGTCGCGGCCGCGCGCGGTAGCATTTGAAAAGGGCGACAACCGCGCCGCCGTCTTTCTTCTCGCGAATTAGCGACGCCTTTCGTCATGCAGAGTGAAAGAGCACTGGTTTGCGTTAGCGGCGACCGTTGCTCCCAACACCACGTGGATGTGAAATGCTCAGTTGGTATAAGAAATTAGGATCATGACATTTGCGCTCATAAATCAAGTCCATACCTGCTGAGTTTTGGTCAGAGACTGCATTGGCAGTAACAGCAATGACACTGAACGGGAAATTCTGGAATTCAAGTCCAGACAGTACAGAACATACTACACTAGTTAAATAGCTGTATGCCTAATTCAACCGCGAAAGGACAATTCAAGTAGCCGGCTTCTCTTATTGATAGTTTTACGTCAGATCTCCGATCAATATCAATATGCCGGAGCAGCGAATGCCGGAGCAGTACTGTAACAAACAGACTACGGACCGCACGCGATCTTTCCTTCCTCTTCTTTTAACTACCCTCCTGTTACACACAAACACATAAACAAACAAGTGTACTACACTTTCCCACTGTTCGATAGCTTGCAAGTTAGAGCTTGTCTTGACTTGGACGTCGCCGTGCTGAGGAAGACACCTGGAGAGGTACCCCCCACGAATCGACGTGTATGTCGACACCGGATCTCATCCAGGAGGATCACTGCCACCTCGCGCGTAAAAAAAATATTATTGCGCTTACGGGACAAATAACATATTTCCTTATCGCTCGTGCATTCTAACGATTTGGAGCTCCCGCCTTCGATTCCGGCAAGATAACAATAACTTACTTTAAGAGTTTAACATCAGCCTTTTGCGGTGACTTTGTGGCGTCTGCCGAAATCAAATTCATAGCCGACTGCTCTTATCGTTGAAATTCTGGATCACTTTCAGGCGAATAATCTGATCTAGCATCATCAAATACACACCACGATCCAAACGCGAAACCTCTTCTCTATCGCTTCCCCTTTTCCATACTTAGAGCTGAACGTCATTTCGATCAGCCATCCTCGTACAGCCATTGATTCAGAAAATTGCCGTCACGACGGATGACAAAAAGGTTGACGTTTTCGTTATTAATTTCTACAATGAAACTACTAAGTAATATATGTTTCATTTGCTTTAAATACCTTATTAGCTACGGTCAAAAAATACTTTTTCTAATATTTTTGTTCAATTTTAAATGAAAATGTGTGTTCAATTTATAATCCTTGTGTGCTCTATAGTATTTATTAATATTTTCCTATTTATTAATATATTTCCATGCAAATATCGAATAGATGCATCGTATTTCACTACAGGGTCACATTTTATTGTCGAATACATTTATGCTGGACGTTACAACGAAATTTAAAGAAACTTACTTGCAAGAAGGTCTGAAAATGTGTAAGGTATTTTTGAAAATTTTGTAACATAGGCAAAAATTACGGAAAACAAACTTTTGTTTTACAACACGACACACTTTTCTTGTTGTATATTGGATTTTGATTTTATATTGAATTATTTTACAAAATTAATGGAAATTTTTGTAATTGTTCTTATTCGAAAAATAGTAATATAAAAACCCAAATTAAGAATCTGAATTTAAAGAAAGTTTATTCAATTATTCACTAGGAATGAAAAACATTCTCAAAATAATTTAAATATTAAACATTCCAGAAATATTTTCGTCCATTTTACCCTAATTGAACTCTGAAGAATGGAAATGGTTGAAACATGCTTTTCATGCAACGTACTACATACATTGTGTCCTTGAGCCTCACCAACCCCGAACGTCCAAATAATCTCTGGAGCTCTGGAGCAGTATACAAGGAGCTTACTGAGCGGTCCTGAGATCGTGCCTGCGACGACGTCGAAGCCTTCCCTCGACCCGAGGCCCTTCCCCCTCCCCCGTCGCAGCCACAATGGCGTGGGCGGCAGGGCCTTGCTCCGCCGTTCCGGGCCGGCTTCGGCATCCCCCCCTCCTCCCGTGCTGCTCCCTCCCACCAGCACTCCGCCCCCGACACGCGCCCTCGCAGTTCTCCACCACCGCCCCAGGCACCTCACACTCCACCACCACGCTGCCCCGCGCCACCCGCCACTCTTCACATCCACCTCCATTCCAGCCGCTCCTATAGCCTAAGCCTCCCCCTACGACTCATCACCTCCATCACTATCTTCACCACCTCCACCTCCACCACCGCCATCACCATCACATTCTCCACAAACCACCATACCCACCACAATTATCATCATCGTCACCATCACTGCCACCAACACCACGATCACCATCACCGCCTCCCCACCACCTAACAACCAATAACAACCCAACCAACAACACAACCATCACAACCACCACAACCACTACATCCACAACCACTACAACTATAATAAACATTACCACAACCACCACCATAAACACCACAACTACTACAACCACCACATCCACCACAACCTCTTCATCCGTCACGATCACCACCACACCACCCCTAAGAGCACCACCACCACCATCGATGTAACCCAGCGACCCCCAACCCACCCCGAAGCCCCGACTCACCCTTTGCCTCTGCCACTTCTGCCGCCCCCTCCTCTCTTACCACCGCGCTCACCTCCTCCGAAGTCTCCCACCACCACTACCATAACCTCCGCAACCTCCGCAACTCGTGTACCAACATACGTTCCCCTGCCCCCCTCGCCCACACGCTGAGCGCGACCCCGTCTCCGAGGTCGCCACGCGGGGGCTTCCGCGGCGTCTGATCAAAGCGGAGCGACGGCGGCGGCGGGGGCGGCGGTGCCAGCGGTGCCAGCGGTAGTGTGGGCGGCGGTTGCGGCGCCTGACAATATCTGCGTCGCCTGTAATCACGGTCGCCGCCGCCGCCGGTGTCGCGCAGGTCCCCCGCTCAAGTTTCGGCGCCAGGAAACTCGCTGGGAACGGTGGCTCCCCGCACCGGTGCAGCGAGGGAGGTGGGGCGAAGGGAACAGTTGCAGAAGTAGGGCGCAGAGTGGTACGGGTGTTCTGAGATAGATGTGGAAAACGACGCTGGGTGGTAAGGAGGGTTGTGGCGTCTTTTGAAAATTGTTGTGATTTCGAAGACACATTTACGTTCAATGTACAGATCAAGTTAAACAAAAATATAAGCAATAAACGTAGGATTAATAAAAAATTATGTCAATAACCAACATGGAAAAATATATACAGCACTTCACTTCATGGTTTCAAGAAAAAGAAGCGCAAAACATGAAATATCGACTATTGGAGACCCACCGACCCGTACATTCTCTAGCAAATATTCTCAAATTGGGCTACAAGAGTAGAGCTAGTAGAGGTGGTCGTATTGTCGCGTAAAAATTAAAGTTTAGAGTGATCAAAATGAGAAAAGATGCACAGCAAAAATAATCGTGAAGGATTTGCGAGGAATATAAATGTTAAAACAATGTGTGAATATTAATCATTATGAATTTTCATGTTAATGTCTCTATTGTTTCGAGGCTAGAGCTGTCACGACAATTTTGGAACCTTGACCTGCGAGTCATCGAAAAAAAAATGAATCCTCATCCGAAGGGGTCTTATCTTACTTGTGCTGCTTGAAATAAAACTAAAAATATTTCCAACTGAAATAGCAGTGTATTCTTCAAAAGGTTCTCTACAAAACAATTCATTTAAATAACTCACAATTCAAAGACGTACTCACTAGTATATCTCCATCAACCATCTATCTCACATGAGTCTTTTGTGACTTTAGAATTAGAAACTTTTGTACCAATGTTACACGTGTTTCATAAATCCTTTATTTATTTAAAATATTTTGAGGACCTAACATTAATTAAAGTTGGGATGATTTGGAGGAAAATGGGACAGTCGTATGTTTCTTAGTATCTTGACTACTGAATTTGTAGTCTAATTGTCAGTCTCAAACTTTGCACGCCCATCAGTCTAAAAGATAAAAGCTTGTGTATTTAATATTGTTGCAAAGCTTTTAAAAGTTTGACACAGAATACCCAGGTCCACGTTAACATCTGTTCCGGCAATTGTTTTGAAATTCTTTCCTTCGGAGTTTTTCGCATTCAGTGCTATCGTGGGACTTATTGAGAACAATTCTTGCTGGATTTAGTACCTTTTTGAAATGCCCTAAACTGTTTCTTTAGGAATATTTTCAATAAATTCAGTAACAGATCTATTATTCACCTTTTACATTCTCAACCTCCTTCCTACGAAAAGAAAATATTGCCTTCGCAACTGGAATACAGCAAATTTTCGACATCAAAACTTTTATTACCGTGTCCTAGCATCAAAAAAAGGGAACATATCTGGTTTCTATAGTAAATTACTTTTTCTAACATGTTCTGTAGTCAGAATCCTTGTTTGGTGGATACTTGATACCGTAAAATCGTTTGACGGCAAAACGTATGTCTGCCCGTCAAAGACATTTTTCTTTATAAAATCTGTTCTTTAAAGACAGGTTTTGAATTAACGTCATGTACTCGTAGAATGTTTCTAAAATATTAGTAGTTTTGACGTAATATTGCCTGCATTAGGGCAATTTTGAGCCTTTTTCCCTCAAAAACTGTTCCAAATATTTTCTTTAATTTGTTGCTCGTATGTATGAAAAGATGTTAAAAAGTGGTGCTGGTTCCATTTTCAGCAAACTTTTTGTATATTCGACAACTTTAACGTTGCAAAAGTATAATATGGACATTTATTTTTATCTTAAATGGCATCTATTCAAATATATCTGATATTTAAAAAAAGGAATATACGATGTTTCTGAAAAACGAGCAGTTTTACGGGATTTCTGCTTGAAGTTCATGCATATTAGTATAATAAAATCATTTTTTCAGAAACTGCTTAATTATTTTTCGTTTATTTTTTAAGGGGCGCGTAAAAGAAACAGCTCATTTTCGTTGATCTCTGAATTTTTGAAAAACGAGAAATAACGTAAGGAAGAATGCGGTATTGCAACACCACTAGTTTCCTGTTGAAGTATTTTAACAATAGTTTGCAATCCTAGGCATCGTTATCAAGGAACGAGTCAGACTAATTGAAAAGTCAGAAAATAATATCAAAAATGTATTTTTTAAATTAAAAAAATATTTTTTTAAATCGAGAAATTCCGAAGATAACATTTCCTAACATTATTAATATTGTCAATTACACTCAAATAATATTATTTTGAGGCACATTTATAATTTTATCTCAAATTTGTACATTTTTAAAGCTCTGACCCTCCGCGAGGTGCCGTCAATGCGCTAACATTCGTTTGGCGTTCCACAAGGTCCTGGGCGCCGTTCTCGAGCGCCGGCGGGAGTAGGGACTGTATGCAACCTGAACCACAGAGCGGGCTCCTCTCCCTCCCCCTCCACGTATCTTCGCGCGCGCCTGCTGAACGCCCTAATAAATGGGCGGCGCGCAGAACTTTGGCGCAGGGAACGGAGGGCGGACCCCGCCGCCACCGCTGCCCTCGCCGCCGCCACTGCCCCTGCCGGGGAGAGAACAGGTGGGCCCTTAGCACGGCGCAGCGGAGGCGCTGTGCTTCACAATTGGAGCAGGGCACCGGTGTGCCCCCTCCCCACACCGGGAAGCCGTCAAGGGACCCCGTTTGTGGAACCAGGAGAGCCTTTATTGGGAGCCTTTAAGGATCCCGAGCTAAACATACTAAAGCTCAGCTACCAGCGTGCATTGTGAGAGTAATTGAGAAACTGAATGAAATAAACGGGGCAGGAATAAAAAAATATTACCGTTATAGAATTGGATTTAGTGATTTATTAATTTATTTAAATTGCTTGAAACATAATTAACGAATGTGTTAAGATAATTTTACATGCGATTCACAAAAGATCTGAATATATAGGCTGCCTTACGTAGATGCAAGGAAGGAAAGTCAACACAGAATGCAACGTCTCTAATTTGTTATCTTCTCAATTTCTTCACAGAGTTGTAAGCTCATACCAATGAACTACTTTTAATTTTAGAGTTATAAACCTCATCTAAAGCAGCTAGAATGCGATAATTCATATCGTCATTCATCATGTCACAGAAAACACTCGAAAGTCTTTCAAAGTTTGAAAAGCAAGATCCAAATAATTTACAAAGTTTTGAGTTAAAGATGGTTGTGTGTGGTGTCACGCTGGCTTCCCTGGGATTAGTGGGAGGGGGAAGCCAAAAAGCATCACGTCGGATGAATCTGCGAAGATACTATGCTCGCTGGAAACTATGCTCGCTGTGGGAGCAGCCTTGCTGCTATTTGTCGAGGGAGGAGTCACTTAGAATCCCCCCTACATATAGTTCGAAGTAAAAAGAATGACGGACAGATTATGATCTGGACGTTGTTGTCTAATCGGTAGCTTTGTTACGATCTAAATTTTTGGCGTTGATGATTGGGTAACCCCGTCACAGCTGATGATCTTTCTACTTAAATCTGAGAATAAGCGGAGCGGTGGTGGGAAGGATCCGGGAGATATAAAAACGCGGAATCGCGCACGTTCGGTGGTCTTATTCGTGAAGACCTCGTTCTAAGCATAAAACTTACGCCTAAGCTGTGCGAATCGTTCTTCCGCAGGTAACACAGGTTTGTCAATGGTTAGCAGTGAACAATTGTGAGGCTTTGTCTCAAATAGTATTGTATTCCAGAGTTGTTCGATCTCTGCTTTCGGTAGAAAATGCTCAGAACTTGTGGAGAGATATTCATTAATTATGTAAATATATTGTGCACGTTCTGAGTTCGTGTTTGTGTAATATGCTTCTTCTAAGACATCATAGGCGGGAGTCTTACGATTCTCGCAGACAAGTATCTTACAAAAGATCCCCACCCGCATCTAATGAGGGTTGTGATGATGTTGGTTAGACATATCGAATTCTTGACTTTCAGACAATAGATCCAATAAAAACTATCGAACCTTCTAATCAATAAAGAAAAAAATTAGTGAAGACAAATAACTGTAATTATTTACATTGCACATAATATATCTCTAGCATACAGTACAAAAAAGAACACATGTGATGTGATCAGTGATGAATAATAATACTCTCCAAAAACTCATTTTCAAGAGTAGCATTTTAAATGGTTCGTGAACAGCTGTAAATTGAACCAGGAGCAAGAAAACCTGACATGTTTGAAGCGAGAGAAACCAATACTCAATCAAATGAAATCAGCGCGGTATGCACAAATTCTCGTAGAAAAATAAAAAAAATATGGTTCATAACCGTTTGTCACTAACCCCATCCAGTCTACCGTATCTTCTTTTACGGAATTCTCCCACCAGCATTGCACGTCAACGGGTCTGCTGACGCTATGCGAACCCCGGACCTGCGGCACCGCATTCTGCTCGGACACATCTCCGGAGCGTCGTCTGAGACGCGGCGGCCGCCGCCGCCGCCCCGTCCTTCCGCCGTCCCTTCGTCCCTGCGCTGATAGCGCGCCGCTCCCCCAGATTCCCGCAATGTCGGGCGTTCCACCGAAGCTATCAGGCGCGTGCTCGGCCGCCGCGGCAGCTTCCCTCCCCGTGCGGTTATCTCACCTCACGGCATTCAGCACCGCCCACCCTCATCCCCGCCAACGCCCGCGCCCCTGCCGGCGCCCTAGCCCTCGCCACCCCCCTCCCCGCGCTACCGTCCGCGCCGAGGCCCGCGCATCCTCCCAATACCCGTCTTCATCCCTGCCAAGTTCCCTGACTTCGATCCCGCTTTCGTCCCCGCCTTCCTCCCCGTCTTCCCACTCGCATTCGTCCCCACCTTCGTCCCCGTCTTCGTCCCAGCCTTCGTCCCAGCCTTCGTCCCCGCCTTCGTCCCCGCCTTCGTCCCCGCCTGCGTCCCCGCCTTCGTTCTCGCCTTCGTCTTCTCGTTCGTTCCAATCTTCGTCCCCACCTCCGTCCTCACCTTCTTCTCCTCCTTTCTCCCCGCCTTTCTCTCCGCCTTTGTCCTCACCTGCGACCCCGCCATCGTCTCCGTCTTCATACCCGCCTTTGTACCCGCCTTCGCCATTCTTCGTCCCCACCTCCCCACCTTCAACCCCACATTCGTTCCCGCTTTCTTTCCCGCCTTCATTCCCCCCTTCGTTCCCACCTTCGTCCCCACCTTCGTTGCCGCCTTTGTCTTCGCCTTCGTCCCCATCAAAGCCTCCGCTCTGCCCGGGTCTTGCATAGCCCCGGCGCTAACTCTCGTGCCACCCCAACATTTCGCTACCGCCCGTGAGTTCTCAAACCGCGCCGTGTCACACTTCTGCTCCTCACATTGTTTCCATCCACCCTCGCCCCGTCCCTCGCTAACCACCATCTGTAATTTTTCTGCAGCAATAGCATTGCAGCATCATTGACCTGGACGTCGTAAGGATTGACTTGAGACGATGACCGATTTTCAAATCCCACCTACATACCTCCGTTGAACGAATTTGAAACATCTGCAAGCGTCATGGTAATTCTTTCCTTTCTGGCAAAGAACATTCGGGTCACGAGCAAACAGAACTATTCTTCCGTTTCTAATTCACGAGAGCATATCGTTTTCGTTTGAAATAAAGTGAATAGGGGCTAAGATGAAACCCTGCGTTTAGGGAGGAAAAGTATTGGAATCACAATACGATTTTGAAATTTTCTGTTGTAAAATGCGTGTTTAAGTTTTTTTTAGCTATGACTTCGCCCACACGCCTAGACTACGGTTTCATTGGGCTATACCAAAGATTGTTAAGATTGGTGCAAATTGCACACAATTTTGTGCCTCAGAATCGTGATGTGTGAATGTATATATGCGTGATGTATGCATGTATGTAGTATGTATGCTTGCATACATGGAAGTATCAGTTAGAAATACCTGTGAGTAGAAACTTTTTGAAATTTGGTAAATACATTAAGTGTAAGTTATAATTGAACCGCCTAGCGATGATGGGGATATTTTAATTATGGGGGGTACTTTACATAATATGCCTGCGACATTTCAAAATTTCCTGAGAAATATCTTCAACTTCTTGTTGTTGTTTTATTTATTTATTTTTTTTTTCGTTTTTTTGTTGACATACTAGAAATGGCAATTACAAGAATGACATAGCTCCTATTTTCAGTAAAATGTTTATAATTTTTAGAATGATAAAATTCAATTTTTTATTCAAACGTGTTCTACATATCTAATATTAAATCCAGAGATTAGTTACACTTAATTTTAGATCTTTAAATGATGTCATTTACTTTAAAAATGTGAGATGTCGTTGAGTAAGAACTAGTAACACTAAGAAAGGAAACTTTTCGGTATACAGAGCATTTCCACTAATTTCTTGTTTTTTATTTGGAGAGTTTTCTGCCACGTTTGCTAAAATAAGAGTTTCTCGGAAAAACAGCATTAGTTCAGGTTGAAGAAAATGGAGTTAATGATGCCACCTTGTAGTGTGAACTTTAATACATCAGAGAGTAATATCGACACGACCTAAAGCGCATTAGTAGTTTAAGTAGCGCATTAAGAACACGAGGGAAGAATAATAGGTGAATGGAATGTGAGTTATTAAGATAGCTGTTTTTTTCTCATTTCTCACAACCTGTATTTTTGAACTTATTGTGTTTTTTTATTTTTTGCGAGACCCTTCAATCTACTATTTCGAAAGACATGCTTCAAACCAACACTTTAGTCGTGTAGAGTAAATTGAAATCAAATTTTCTTTAACTATTTATTCAGTTATGTATCCTTGTGAATAGATTGGACAGGTTGTTCGTGGAATATGTGATTTTTAGAAAACATTGTGCACAGTTTAGGAATATTTGATATTTACAGTCAGACAAACATATGGACTGACAGACTCGCGGTCTGGCAAACTCGTGGACTGACGGACTCGCGGTCAGATGGATTCGCGGTTTGACGGACACGCGGTCTGACGGACTCGCGGTCTGATAGTTTCGCGGTCTGATAGTTTCGCGGTCTGATAGTTTCGCGGTCTGATAGTTTCGCTGTCTGACAGATTCGCCGTCCGACGGACTCGCGGTCTGACAGACTCGCGGTCTGACAGACTCGCGGTCTGACAGACTCGCGGTCAGACGGACTCACGGTCTGTCAGACTTGCGGTGGTCGGAGTGACGGACTGATAGTCTGGTTGAGTCACTTAAAAATAAAACAAAACACTTCCAACTAGCCAATATCCGCTCCTCTCGTCGGTCACCTTGCAACCCAGGAACTCCGGGATTCCGAGCGATTGACTGCAGGGTGACGGCAGCGGTCAAGGGCGGCGCCGCGCAGGGGCCTTGCGGCGTGAACGAGCGATTAGTCGGGTGGCCAAGCACCGCCGCTCAATCTCTCCACCTCTCAACCCTCCCTCCCCTACCTTCGTCCTCCCTCTCACTCTCTCGGCTATGCTAGCTATCGCTCTCCACTTCTCATCATCACCATAATGCAACATTCTGCTGATTAGAATAGTTACGTTTAAATAATTGGTCATTTTATTCACATTTTTTTAATATTTTAAAACTATGGGACAACGTTCGATACACGAAAAAAAGAAGAGTTGCACTATACCAGATCCATGATACTGTAACAAGTTCTCTTGTTACAGTATCATGGATCTGGTATACTGCAACTCTTCTTTTTTCCGTGTGTATTTTGCATTTCATGTAAGTCACCCGAAAATAAAATTGAAGGTGACAGTTTAGTTGTTGAATAATAGTGTGTCTGAGGATTTTGGTTGAGATGCGAGAGAACAGCATAAAAAATATGAATAATAAAATTGCAACAAAAATTTCAATTCTTTCTCATTCTGTACAAATTTTACACTCACCGCTCAACACGGAATTCGGTAAAGTTGAAATTCTTTCTTTGTTCATTCAATCACCCTTTTCTTTTTACCAAAAGCTTATATTTAGGAGAACAATCTTTGATTTGATTCGTTAGTAATGCAGACATTTTTTCTTCAGCAATCCATGTAGAATTTTAAAATGATATGGTGAACGTTGATGCACGCGATATTGTGAACGATTATGTTTTTTCGTACTCCTTGCAGAGAAAAGAAGTCATAATCAACATCGAATATGATACAAATATACTGTTTGATAGCGAATTATCTTCGTCTGTATAACGTATGTCTAGTTGAAATACTTTTGAACTAAACAATTGGATTTAATGGCAAAAATGCTTATTCAATTATTGTAAAATAATTTAATGGTTCAAGCTCATAAATCATATAAGGTTATTGCATTAGCGAAATAAAGTACAAGGCGACCACTAAATTAACTTGATCGGAATTCAATCTTGAACATTGGCTCTTAGTTTTTGCGGGCTGATTTGTGCGGTCGAGTAATAAGAAAATATATATTTACGAATTAAGAACAAGCTAGTTAGTACGAACTAATAAGAAACGAATTTTGATATGAACAATATATTCTTGTTATTTTATTATGCTTGCTTGTTATTCTTGCTATTTCGTATCTATACTGCTAATTATAAAGAGATCTGAACCACTATGAAATTTCACAGTGAAAACTCTTATTCTACATTGTTATTTTCACTTAACATTTCCGAAACCTACGTCTGCAAATTAAAATAATTTTGGAATGATGAAGATGAAAAGTATGTTGCTCAGGACCGACAAGTATTTCATTTCAGTGAGAAAATTTATTTTTCTAAGCGATATTTTATTCGATGTGTCTCACCCTTACGAATGTAAGAAGACAAAGTACGACTCGTATTGTTATCGTACACCGGAAAACGTTGAACTTTCTACAGAAAAACGTATTGTCGGCCCTAGTTACGAAAATGTGAATAAATCCTCTTTCAATACATTGATAGGAAATTATTTCCTTTAGCAGGTGGATTAGCCAGACTCCATATTTTGAGGGTCCTTGATACTGTAAACTTGATCGACAAAACACCTCCGTCTGTCCATCTGTGGTCAATCTCGGCTCCTAAACCGTTCTACTGAATTTCTTCAAAATTGATATTCCCAGATCGATCTCAAAGAACTCGACTAGTTTCAACTGAATACTTTCATTTCTGTCGGTACTTTACATGAAAACTCAAAAACACTTTCAACATTTCTCAACAATGACTACCCATTCTTTTGATTAAAATTTGTCCAGGATAGATCAAAAGACACTTACGTGAACGGTAATGTTTGTTGAAGTTCCTGATTTGTTGAAAACTGCAAAAGTGCAATTTTTCCGCGCGTCGTTCCATGGTTACTATATTGAAGGTAGAACTTTTTTTTCTCAATGAAATGTGTTCTCTAAAGGCAGATCTTGAAATAAGATTATGTACAAGTTTTCGAAAATATGAGCAATTTTCCTATAATTTTGTATGACATAGGCAAATATTTTAAACAATTTTGGCCTCAAAAGACCGCTCCGAATTGTTTCTTAAAATTTTCCCCTCGTAAGGCGATCAAGGGAGGGTAAAAAAAAATATTACGCTAGTTCCATTTTCGGCGAACTCTGTCTAGTTTTGAAAAATGTTAATTTAGAAATAATGCGGGATAGTATATGCTGCACCACAAGTTTAGAATGGGAAAACCTTAATTTAAAAAATAAGGTTAATTTAATTAATTCCGTAAGTTCATATTTTCTTTCATTTGCTATTTTTTGAACTGTATTCCTACAGTTCCTATCATACTTGTTTTATCGTTTATGTTCGGTTTTCAGTTTCAAGCAGCTATTTCTATTAACATTGTGCTTTCAAACAAATAAGTTGTTATTTTTCTTTGAATGAGTCTCGAAAAATCTGTCAGAAAAGTCCGAATATTTCGCATTCTGAACTCAGTGTGATTCAATTTTTGCTCGACCTGAGCGTTTCGTGAAGTCCATCTGTGTATATTTCTCGTCTCTCAGAGCCAACAAAAACTCCGGTCTCACTGTCCACTGACGCAAGTTCCGTCGCTGGCTGATTCTCCGGGTCTGCTCGCTGGCGTGCATACTCGCTCGGACGAGACCTCCGTGTTTGCCGCCTTCCTGACCATTTTCCATTCGGGAGAATCTCCAGTGTCGGTTGAATGTAGTGCGCCTCAATAATTGATGTGCTTCGTTCACGGGTTGCTGTTTCGGACTGAATAGGAATTCAGCATGCTAGCTTCCTCATAGAACGGCTCAATTGCATTGTAGTATAATAGCCTTTATCGTTTTGACGTAATTATACGTTTTTACAATTTAAAGAGTTCTGCTGTGAGACTTTTGACCCCTTCATCGAATATTCCTCAACCTTTATATTACTTTCATTTTATTTATCTCCGCCAAGCAACTTTGGACGATTCCATCCTTATCTGTGCAATGTTTGTATTTCCTCTTTTTTAACATAATTTCTTCTTCTCATTGTGCTATCACCTACAGAAGCCAGTTACTATAAACAGTATATGGTGCATCATTCACTAGTCTTCAGACACTAGAATACTAGTACATTTGTTTCACACTCACGCCGCATTCGCCCGTCCGCCGCCCCCTGCCGCCCGTCGCGCTGCAGCATCCTGCGTCTCTGCCGCCCTGCGGCTCCTGCGCCACCGGGCCCCCGCACCCAACCGCCCCCGCCACCCAACCGCCCCCGCACCCCCGCGCTCGCACCCCGCGCTCCCGCCGCCCCGCGCCTCGCCACCGCGACTTCGGCACGCACGCCCCCCGCCCCACCACCCCCGCGCGCCCCCGCGCCCGCCGCCCCCGCAACCCGCAACCCGGCGCCCCGCGCCCCCGCACCCCCGCCGCCCGCCGTCTCCGCGTCTCCGCGTCCCGCCGTCCGCGCCCAGCGCTCCCGCCCCCCGGCGCCTCGCCACCGCCGACCTAGCCGCCCCACCGCTCGCCCAGCCACCACCCCGCCGAGTCGCGCCCGCCGCCCTGCGACCTCGCCGTCCGCGCCGCGTGCCGCTCTCGCCAACTCGCAATACCCGCCATTCCCGCAATTTTGCTATCCCTGCCGTCTCCCCACCGACTCCCAGCAACTCTTACCAATCGAAACCCGCACAACGTGCCAACCGCTGTCAATTCCTTTCTTCACTTCTTCATCCCCTGCTTAACTTCCCTCCCTCATTACCCCTCGTTCCCGGTCCCACCATCAACCCCCACTTCCACCGC
The DNA here is from genome assembly GCA_017312745.1 of Gryllus bimaculatus. Taxonomy (NCBI): domain Eukaryota; kingdom Metazoa; phylum Arthropoda; class Insecta; order Orthoptera; family Gryllidae; genus Gryllus; species Gryllus bimaculatus. The sequence goes on from BOPP01000037.1 coordinate 3,814,847, forward strand.
TTTTCCGCGCAGCGCGCCGTCGACGCTTCCAGCACCCGCTCCCCGCCCCGCCGCGGCACAATACGCGCAGTGTTTGCGCACATTAAATAAGTGAGATCGCAGTCGGCGCTGCGCACGGGGACCGCCCGCTCTCTGTGTGCGCGCTCAATAATGCACGCCCCCCGAGACGCCAGGCTCCTTGCGCCGCGCCGCGCCGCGACGCGACGCGCCGCGTCGGCTACGAGTGCAGCGCGGGCCTGAAGGGCTGCCCCTCCGTCTCCGCTTCCTACATCCCAATGTGTACCCGCCTGTTGGAATTGAAGAGATCATTTCCGTAGCGAGGTTGGGTTTTCTAGCGATATGCTGGTTATGGGCGGAGAGCAACATTCACTTGTTCACAAGTTGCCCACACATCTTGCATAAAAGGGCACCATTAATGGATTGATTGATTATTAATGATTCCGGGCGCGTCAACTGCTAAGATAATCAGTTCTGTGTATGTAGTGTCTTTTTGTTTTGTTCCCCCCCGTCCGGCGGTGATCTTGTCCCGATGAATGCAGAGATTCGGCGCCGACCTATCGTGTGTTTTCCCCAATCAGGTATCTCCCACCAGTGGGGCACCACCTCAGTCGGGACAAGCTCTATTTTCTCGACCGGTCTCCCGGCATGCGTGGGAGTGTGGTGCATCTAAGTGTGTGTGTAAGAGGTGATGATAGGACTTGGAGTGGGAAGGATAGATCGCTGCTCTCGCCTAGTATTGATCGGTGAAACCACGGAAAACTACCGACCAGAGCAGCCGGCCTCTAGAATTCTTCTCTAGACAGCGGCTGAACGCGTCTTACCTATCTGACTAGTGTCGAAAGTCCAGCAATCGTGAAATTCTTTCTCTGTTTAGGCTCTGTGGCTTTCATTTGTATCGTTTCTGGGTTTAATGATTGGTTTCGTGTGTCTACTTGAGTTTTGAAGATGCCAAGGTTCAATTTAATGCAGCTATCGGCAATTTTAGCTTCAAAATACCAACTTGCTGTTGGTTAGATTGTGAATTAGAACCTTGTTCTGAAGGAAATGCAGTGTCCTTTCTGTGCGACGAAACACTGCTCAACCTACAAAATATTCCTTTGGAATATTTTAATTCCAGAAAAAACACGGGTCATGGAGATACAATGTTTAGAGCGGCCGCCATGCCTAACACTATGATTGTAATGAACGCAATATTTTAGTAATGTCGTTCTGTTTTCATCAAAATAACCACTCCCTTTACCTACATTCCTTCACTACGTCTTTTAATAACTTAGTTTACTTCAGGCATTTCCTTCTCTCTTATTCTTGCCGTCCTCTTGCTGTTTGTTAGGTTGGTGACACTTAGTGGAGGGGTGTCTTAAAACAAGTATACATCACGTTCCGCTTGTAACAAAAAGATCGCTAGAATCTACGTGACGCACCTCCATTTCAATTGTTTTCGAGTTGTACGTATCGGTAGAGTCATAGCTAGGTCTCGAATTTTTCTGACATAAAAATGCTAAACAATTGCAAGCATTTATGACTTAAAAAGTACGAAAATATGACCATAAATGTGATTCAAAAGCATTTTGGTTGTATTTTCGATACCTTTAAAACATTTCCGCTGTTTAAATAACCATTATATTGAAAATATACTTTTAAAATCTATCATTTTCACAATTAAACCCTTGTTTGGTGCCCCGGGAACACAATTTTACTTAAGTTACTTAAGTTATTAAATTAAGTTTATAGAAGCTGTTGACCTTGGCAGAAAGCTGACAAATCGTAACTAGAACTTTCTTCGCATCTGGTGGAACATACAAGTATATTTATAGAGAAGATAGGCAACAATTATATTCAACAAAAAATTGTAAGAAATATAACAATTAGTAGATATTAAAAATATTCTTGAGACTGCAAACAAGTATGCGAAAATGAAATAAAAAGGTAAAAATATGAAAATTCATTGCAAAATATGACCACATTACGAAAAAATAACGGAAAATGATCAAAGGGTTAAAAAGACAAAATATGACAGTTTATGTCAGGTGAAAATTGCATTGAAGATAAAATAGGAACGCAAAGAAAAAATGATATGTCATAAACAGCCGGGCACTAGTTTGTAGCATTTATATAGAATGCATTGTTGGGACTTTCCTTATTTTTATATGAAATAAATAAATTAAATTCATTATAAGCCATCTACCATATTGTACAAATAAAGGAAATCTTGCTATCCTTGTGCATTTTTTTTATATTCAAAATTCTTAGAGGAAAAACATTTAAATTGTTTTAACTGATTCTACCCATCTGGATGGGAGAGGTGGCTAAGATAGTGTACAGACTCAGCGGTTCTGTCCGAAGGGTCACGGGTTCGAATCCCACCTTGGCTATGGTTGTTTGTCCCTTGACTCTAATGTATGTGTTGTCGCAGAAGGCTTCGCGTTCTGCTGACCTCAGATCAGAGGAATCCGCAAGTGTGATGGTGTCTAGTGGATGATTATATGTGTCCTATCGGGACGTAAGGGATAATTTCTTATTAGCTGGATAATAGCTCTAGGAAAACTGACTATAGACCACGTAATATATGGCTCAGGAAGCAGCTAAGGAAGTTTTAGGAGTGGAGCAAGAAAAAAGCAAGTTTGTAGAGAAATTTAGCGAAAAATTAAGAAAAGCATGATTAAGGAAAAGAAAAAATTATATTTGGCATGGATTTCAATAGAAATGCGACGCACGAAAGGAATATGTAGAAAAGAGAAAGAAAGTTAAAGAATTAGTAAAAATCGAAAAATTAACACTGGGAGAGATTACGTAGGATATAGATAGTAAATTGGAATATAACAGATAACAACTGAAGCATGGAAAACAATTAAAATATGAGAAAAATGTAACAGAAGCAAAGTACAAGTAATAACTCCTACAAAATGGATTGACTACTACGAAACATTTATTGCAAGAAAATAGAGTGGAATACCAACAAGATTTGGAATGCACACATTGGCAAGATGGGAACCTGAAATTAGTCGGCTTGATGTAAAGAGGACTTTGGCGAGAGCCAAAACAATAAGCTCCAGGACAGGAAACCTTAGAATGGAACTTTTAAAATACGAGGCTCAAGTATAATTGAATACTTCAAAATCTTTTTAATAGAATTGAAGTTAGCGGTGATATCCGAGAATGGAATTGTCATACATCAGTTCCATAACAAGAAAGTGCAAAACTATTTGTGAAATTAGAGAGGAATTTGTGTCATCCCATCAATAGCTAGGCTATCAGTAGTATTCTAAAGAAAAAAATACAAAAAGGAATAACTTTCAGCGAAGAACCAAAGTGGTTTTAGGAGTGGGAGGTCATGTTTGGATAACATCCATTGCTTACGCCAGATAATAGAAAAAAAATGGAAATGCACAATATAGATACATATAGACATTATTGACTGGAAAAGGCTATGAACAGTGTTCCAAGATGTAAATTTGCAGCAATGAAAGACTGAAAGTAAAGAGAAAATGGATTAATTTAGTTACAAATGTACAGAATATGAAGCGTGCATTAAAATGGGGAGGAAGCATTAGAACTAACAAAGGGTTAAAGCAAGGATGATAGTTTTCGCCACTTCTTCTTTAATATATATATAATAATATATTATAATATATATATATATATTATATATATATATATATATTGGAACAAGGCTTTGAACCTTGGGGTTTTTTTAGAAAAAAAAAGAAAATTGGTTCCCACTTTTCAAATGGGAGTTCCCATAAATGACAAGTGCTTACATTCTTTGCTGTTTGCAGATGATCAGGTAATTACGGCAGCAGATCGGGAAGATATGGAGTATTTGCAAATTAAAAGAAGAATACGAAAAATGGGGACTTAAAATCAACCTTAGAAAGACAGAATATTTATTCATAGGAGGAGATGCCTCTAATATTAATATCGCTGATGACGAAATAGCTAATGTTTCGAAATTTAAATATCTTGGGACTGTAATTACTGACGATGGGAAAATTGATGAAGATATAACTACTAGACTTGCAATGGGGAAGAATGCAAAGTTCTGCATGGCCTTATATGGAATAGTGTTTTAAGGCAAGATATAAAACTACACATATTCCACAGTATCGTGGAAAGTTATATTATATGGAGCAGAAATGTGGCCATTAACGAAACGCCGAAGAGACAGAATACGGTCGGTAGAGTTCGACTTTATGAGAAGATCTTTGCAGATAACAAGACTGGATAAAATAAGAAACGAAATGGTGTGGGAAAGAGCTGGGGTTCTAACAACCATAACCAGAAGACTAGAAAATAAAGCTCTTCAATGGTATAGACATGTCCAGAGGATGCTAAATGAGAGATGGCCAAAACAAAAAGACGTAGAAGAGGTAGTCCTGGTTTAACCTGAAGTAATGGAGGAAAAAGGATTGGAAGAGGGTCAATGGGAGGACCGAGAATTATGGAAATCGAAAACGGCAAACTCTAAGGGGTAGAAACCGTCGTAGAAGAAGATATATGGCTACATTGTGTCGCGAAACGTCTTATAGAAAAATGGTGTAATTATTGGCGTAATTAACATTATATATAAATTTAACTAAAATATATTTTTTTATTTTCATGTTGTTTCTACTTATTATTTTATGAATTGTTCTTGAAATACGCGAAAAAGTGCATTTAGAATAAAAATCTCCGGTAAATATAAAGAGTAACGTATATTAAGTTAGTGCGAATTGAATATTGTATGTAATACTGAAAATGTTTAAAAATTAAACTCTCTCTCTCGTCTTACTAACATTCATAAAAGGCAATTCTTGTGACATTATGTTTTCAATTTAAAATATTTTCGCAGACTCTACAACAGTGCAGGAAAATACTCGTAAAATCATACACTTCGATGTTCAAACAATCGCCACATACAGGCAAGATGTATTTTGAAAATACAAAGTATAGCGTTATTTGTACTTCTACTTGAATTTTATTTCAGTTCATGTTTCATTATTAAATCACAATGCTTTTAGCTCTACTACAGTCTTTAAAATAAAATTGATTTGTCACAAAATGCCCATCAAATTTTCTCCTCAGTCAAAAAATTATCAAAAGATTTTAGACCTGCAGCTCGTTTCATACAGTACGTCTGACTTAAAGGATTCGAAGAAACGACACTTGCTTTTCCAACAAAAGACTACGTAAGTCTCTGTTCCCTACTTTTATTGGCTCTTGGGGCGAGCTCTGTGGTACCCTTCCATTCTTACTCTTTCTTCTTACGTTTTATGGGCGTTCTTGTGATCGTTAGGCCCTTGTCGTATTTTACATTTATCTGATTTTCCAAAAGCAGATGGCATCTAAATGTGTGTCCGCACACTATGCGAGGATTTCATAAAAATTTAACGCAACATGTAATGAGACTGTCGTAAAAGGGCGGTCGTTTAAAAGCAGAGGTAAAACTCTGGAATTTTAAGCTGTTCTTACTACACTGCTAGGGTATTAGCGTTCTTTACAAATGACCCATTTCTGTCAATCTACACATCAAACCTCTTTTGCTTTGAGATTAGAATACATTTTAGAAACTTGTAGGAATATATTTTAGAGGGTTATGGAAGGAATACGTTAATCTATTATAAAAAAAGTTCACTATGACATTCATAAATAATAAATGTAATATAAATGAGAATTATTGCAATAAATGCCAGATGGCTTTTTTTCTGGTTACAAAAGCACATTGTATGGCGAATCACTCTTTGAAAACCGGTCGGCCCACATTGTCCCACGACCTGAAGCCTCACAGTTTATTCTGAGACAAAGTTTAATTGCCTGCCCCAAATGGTTCGAGGATTTGCACACTGATGGTGGTGGTGGTGGTGGTGGTGATGGTAGTGATGGTGGTGATAGTGTGGATGGTGGTGATGATGGTGGTGATGATGGTGGTGATAAACATTCTTTAAGTAATACTTACATATTACAATTATGAAACCGAAAAATTGAGTAAATGTCAAAAAATTCTACTTTGGGTGGCGGTAGATGGCTGCAGGCAAGATTATGTGGCAAGTTCGAATAGCAGGCCGAGACACTGTGAAATAGAAAACTAATGCAGGAAAGTCTGTGCTATTCTGTAGTACCTGTAGTTATGCTTAAATTCCATGTCAATGGATGTAAGGATCTTATAGCTTGCCTGCCTCTATTTGTTTTGTTCAGGACATCTTTGCTATCACGACCATCACTTGTTAAAGTTACACTCAGATAGTTGAATTCTTTTTCACACCAAATATTGTCCCTATGCGTTAATATGTCCTGACCATATGTTTTGCCTCCCTCTACCATATGTTTTGTTTTTGATACGTTAATGTCAAGAGCTCACTTTTCATATTCTTCAATTCATTTTCGAGCCATGTAGTGGATATTATCCTCATCACTGGCTAAGACTAACTTGGTCGTCTGCATACATCAAAGTATAAACGAAATCTGAACCAATTTGTATTTTCATGTCCATACACTTTCTCTTCCAGGTGTGAAGAACTCCTTTAATATATAATTTAAAAAGAGAAGGGAATATACAACAACCTTGGCGTAGGCCATTTTTTTAAAAAAAGCTATACAACTACTTGAACCAACTATAACACAGCTTTGACAATTTGCATATAGAAGCTTTGTAGCATTTATATACACCGTATTTATATTCTCATTTTCCTTAGTATCCCACAGTTTCGCTAGGGGTATCTAGTCAAATGCTTTTCTCAGATCTACAAATACCAAATGTATCTCTCTAGCTACCTGATTCTCTTTTCCATAATGTGTTTTAGACAGAATACATTGTCAGTGCAAGATCTCCCTGCAAAAGTCACTCTGTTCCTCCATTTTCTCCATTCCTTTCCAATCTTTCTCTTAATATCCGGTCATACAGTCTCTAAATTGTACTGGTAACACTAATGCCCCTATAATTTTCACATTTGTCCTTCTTAGCTTTCTTATAAATAGATGAAATGTGTGCCATTTTCCATTCTTCGGCAGCTATATCTTCTTCCAAACACATATTGAATATTTATGCCATGATATTGAAAGAACTTGAAGGGAAATTTTTAATTAATTCATTTAGAATACACCTCCAGGTCCCGGGGTTCTGCCACTTTTCATTGCTATGAGGGCCTTACTGACTTCCCTTGCTATTTGTGGAACATTTTGCTCAGTTTCTTGCGTTTCATATAGAATGTTCATATAGTCTGTTCTATTCTCAGTTAGTAGTTCTTCGTAATAGCTTCTCCATTTTCCCTGCCCTATTGGATCCACATTCCAATGCAATTTTTTATTCTTCCGGACTGTACTGATAAATTTTCGTTCTTTTCTTGATGTCGAACTCCCCATTAGTTTACTTACTTCTTTACACCTATTTCTCCAGTGTTCATTTTTTATTCTCGACATATTTTTTTCTAATATGTAGTCTAAATCTTATATATATTTGTCTATCTTAATAACATCCTATAGACACTCATCTTTTGTATGCTTTTCTCTTTTCTGTAACCATTTCTCGAGTTCTTCATTCCACCATTCGCATATTTCCTGAGCCTTTCCCTTGATGCCGATAGTTAATTCCGCAGAATTCTTTATAATGTATGTAAGATTTTGGTACATTAGTCTGGCATTTCCCAATGGCATAGTACCTTGAAGTGGGTATAATTTGTATTTACACCTTGTTGAAACATTCTGAAGCTTACATGCATTAAACATATTCTGTTTGTGAATACTATTTTCTAGTCAACGATCGTCATCTACAAAATTTACATATTTAAAAAGGACACAGGATCTTAATAGGAAGAGATCTGAGCACCCCTGTACACCCATATCTAGAATTTTAGTTTTCATTTGCTGCTTTCTTACCGCGTAATCTAAAATTCATGATAAATTTGTTCTTGGTTCAAACCATGTTTTTCGTGTATATCTTGATGTTGAAAAAAACCGTTTGTTATACGGAGGGAGAACTGATTATAGATTTCAATATGAACAATGAGAAGACGTTCTCCGTTATCATTAAGAGTATCCTCCTCATGAAGCTCCCTATATTATCACCAACTGTTTTACTAATTCATGCATTAACGTCACCCATCACAAAAATTTCATTCCAGTCACTAATTTCACTTAATGCTGTTGTCAACTCTTGAATAAAATCATCTTTAAGTTGCACATTAGCATCATCAGTACACTTGTACAATTACTACACGTAGACTAAATAACTTTATTTCAATTTTTATTATTCTGGGAGAAATAGCTTCCCAATTTGTAATGTACATATTATGGACTGCAATAGAAATATTACATTTCGCTCTCTAATTTTTATCTACCCCACTACCGAAATGAATATATTGTTCGTGGATTTAACTTCCCTCTCCTTTCTTTTTTGTTTCAGTGAGGACTGCTACTTCCATATGTAATCTGCTTAACTCTTTGAGGACTTAAAGGCATTTTGTGTTAATGCCTTGCACATGCCATATTCTAAATCGCATTGTCTTTTTCCGTTGTCTTGTCGTCGTTTATATTTCAAGTCTGGCATTATTTCTTGATTAGACTTTTTAGCATTGATTTTTGGTTTATGTGCGTCCAAGGGATACAAATTTTGAAAGTCGCTCACAAATATTTGTGCCAAGTGGGAGACAATGGAAAAATTAGCAAAGCTCGGGCATTAGATATTAACAGCAGTCAGCAGTTAGCAGTAGTAATAGCAGCAGCATCTTCATTAATACGACAGCAACAACAAAATAAATAAAAACGATTTCCGTCCTCTTATTGCAGAGAAAGTTCACATTTATAATCAGTAGCACGTAAAATATCACAAAGGAATGATAAAAAAATAGTTTTCCCTTAAATAGGACTAAAGTGTATTGTGGACTAAAGTGTATAGTTTAATTGTGAAAAATCAGAATTAAACTATAGTCTGCGTAATGCAGTCTTGCATTTCACTACAGTTCTTCAACCTTTTAATTATTTTGTAGTAATTGAAATTATTTTAAGTATTTTTGATCTTTTCTTAATGTCGCTGTTTGTTTACTAAATTGTTCAGCTACAGAGAAAATACACACACATGAATTTTTAATTTAATGTTTTTACAAAAAATGAAATAGATTGATCGTTTTATCAGCAAGTCTATTTTTCTCTGAGAGAAATCATTAAACTCTTCGAACATACTTTCACTCTACCATGGTGGCATTAGTAAACACTCAGATCCATTGTTGGGGCAGTGGTAGTTTCCCGGAGGGTTCAGGTTTTAACAATTTCAGGATTTTAAACTGTTTTCAGTCGTAATATAGTAGTTGAAGCTTATTGTCTGTACCCAGCGAGAAAGGAATCCAAGCGAACAAAAAAAAAGGATGCTACACTAAAATTTCAGTGAGTTTTTTTCAGTGAATGAAATAAATTGACCGCGCAGTCGAGGGCGGATAAAATGGTGTTGTTGAATTGTACTCACACACACGCTTTCTTCGTCTCACCGTTTCTATGTTTCTGTCGCTATATATTCCACTACGTCATTTTCAATTCCTCTCAGATTGATTATTTGTTTACTGCTTTATGTTCCTTTATCGTTCCGCTCACTTTCGTCCATTTTATTTTTCTATCTCATATGTGATTGCTTCTTGTCTCCCTGTTTTCATCTTCTCCTGCTCTATCATTGTCTCTCTCTCTCTCTCTCTCTCTCTCTCTCTCTCTCTCTCTCTCCCTCTCTCTCTCTCCCTCTCTCTACACACACACACACACACACACACACACACACACACACACACACACACACACCCAAACGACGCGAAATAGCAGCCGAACAATTGGGAGTTCACGGGAGGGAGTGGGATTGTATGGATTCTCTTTGAAAAGGCGTGACGGTTCATAAGCTCCTGCAATCAGTTCTTTTTTCAATTATAAAACACGGATAACTCAATTTTCGCGACGACGCGCATCCGAGCGAGCAGACCGCGTAAATCCTCAAATTACATCAAGTTTTGTGCGGCGCAAAAATGTTCGCAGTCCCCACGGGCTCGAATCGCACTCTGTTGCGGGGGAGAAGAAGGGAGAAAAGAGGTTGAAGGACAGAAAAGAATTTTAAAAGAGAACAAAGAGTTGACGGAGATGAAATAGAGCAAAAGTGGAAGAGCAGGGGATGAAGAAAACCTCGAATTGGGAACTAAGCAAGTAAAAGAAGAGAGCAGACATGCTTTTTATTAGGATATTTTATTTAATGGATATAAGGGTAGGAGGAAACGTTCAAAAAGTAATCGAGAGTAATGTGCATAAATATTATGTGCAGGGGAAGTTTAGAAGAGAGATCAGCGAATCGTTGCTGAAAGGGAACTAACCTATATTTTGCGGTACTTGAAGGGGAGCAAAACGGACTTCGAAACGGAAAAAGTCCAGCTGAAAGAGCCTTAAACAGTTACTCCCGACATGAAAGAACTATGAGAAATGTAGTAAACGGCGGCGAAATATGGAAAGTTGATAGAAAAATAATTTTGCAAGCGCTAAGGGTTACTATGTTCATGGTAGAGAATGACTACTTCGACACCATAGATTATGAAAAATTAAGAGAAATGTAGAGGAGGGGAAAAGTGAGATAAGGGTGGTTGAGCAAACTAGTAGACACAGGCTTCGCAATCATCAGCAGTGTATAAAGGAATCTCAGTGAAAAAGAGAATGAACGGGAAGACAAACTTAGGAAAATACGAGGGACGAAATTCGGAATCGTAAACCGCCGGGGAAGAAGTGGCGACGAGAGTGGATGGATTCCGCCCGCGTGGATGGAAGTGTGACTCTGCCCGGGTCGCGAGGGTGCACGAGCGCGGCGCGCGCTGACTCAGGGGGTGGGAACCGGAGCCCGAGTTACAACCCGTCTGGGTTTATCACCGTGGGAGGAGGCGGCGCCGGTGTGACAGAGGGGGGAGGGCTGAGCGCGGGGGAGGGAAAAAGCGGCGTCCACCTGTCCGCGCCGTGTCATTACTCGGCACCCTCTAAATCCTCCAGTCTACCCCGCTGTGGACCCGCACTCTCCCCTCTCCGCTCGGCTTACACCACCCTCCCCTCCATATTTCCTCCCCCTTTCTCTCTCTCTTCTCCCATTCTGAACCTTTCTCTTGTCCCATTCTTTCCAATTCATATTCCCTCTCTTATATTCTTGTACAACCCTATTTGGTTCCTCCCCCTTTCGCTTTCCTCTCTCCGCCGCTCCTTTTCAAGATATTATCCTCCTCCTTTCTCCCTGGTTTTTCTCCCTCTCCTCCCCCGTTCTTTCACCTCTGCCTGTCCCATTCTTCTTCTTTTTTTCCTTATATCCTACTAATCCTCGATTCACCTTCCTCTACTTCCTTAATTCGTCAATTTTTTTCTCTCCGCTGGTTCCTCCTCTTATTGTAGGTTGTCACTTTCTCTAACTCGTTCTTCTTCCTGTTAATACACTGTCCAAGAAGTCCTAGTTTCGACTCTTGCCGATGGCAGGATTTTCGACAACCGCTAGGTCAAATTCTGTCACTGTCTGGAGAAGAATTCTAGCGGCCTACTGCTCTGATTGGTAGTTTTCCGTGGTTTCTCTGACCAATAACAGACAAATGCCGGAGCATTACCCTAACAAACGGGCCACGGACCACTTACCAACTTTCCTACATTTTCCTTGTTCTCTCATCACCCTCACTCACACATACTTACATGTACTACATTACCACATGTCGGGAGAAGTCGATAGTATCGAGCTGGTCCCGAGGTGGGGGTGTTGCTCCGCTGGAGGGAGATACCTGGTTAGAGAAAACCCTGCTAGCCGACGGGATGGTCGGCGCCAGATCTCACCTTCCAGCGAAGGAAGGTCACCGCCACCTACCGAGGAAAGACCGTGCAGTACACTTACGGGACTAATGACCTTAGCAGTTGACGCGCCCGGAATCACTAATCAACCAATCTGCCTACCCTGGCATCAACTGCTCTCTTCTCTTGACGCCCGTATAGTTTCCACGATCCTTCCTATCAGGCACCTTCCTCTTCGCTTTTCACCGCACCCCTTTCCAATTGCGTCCTCTCCTTAGCGCCCCACTCCCCTCCCCGCTTCACCCCCCCCTCCTTCGCCGGGGAGGGTGGTGATGAGCGCTCGGGGTGACGACGAGCGGCGCGCGGCGGCTGTTTTTAAGAGCTGATTATTCGCACTTAATTGGCCGTCGCAGCGGCGGACGCCGATGTAGCAACCCTTTGTGCACGCTTGCTACCCCTGCGCAGGCAGGGGCGCAGTCGCTCGCGAGGGGGTGCGCATTGTGCGCAACTCGGAAGGAAGTCTCTCGGAGAAATTAGACGAACGCTCCATTAGACTCGGTCGAGGTATCGATTTTTATGAGGGAAGTACTTATGTTTGAAGGCCTCTTCATCGCAAGGGGACATGAACATGTCATTAGAGGGAGTTGATTAGTTGGAGTTTTCTACTAATGGTATGTAATAGCTTATGTATAACAATGCCCAATAACACTTATTATTCAAAAAGCCATTTTCGCGAATATCTAAGATATTTGACGTTAGAACTGCATAAATGTAATTGCAATTAATTGAAAACAAGTTTCTGTTACCTGCTTTTCGAAACTTTCACTTAACGGATTTTTGGTTTACAAATTATTTTTCTTGCTCACATCAAAATTTATCAATTTATTGTCTCAATGTAGAATTGAAAAACATCGTCAATTGTTTCTTTAAACGTTCACTTTATTTGATGCAAATATTTTTTCGCTCTTTTATTGAAATTAATAACCTATTTTAAATTCATAAACATTACTTTCTGTAACTTGCGAAACATATCCGTTTAAAAAAAAAATAATCTCAAGCAGAAGATAACTAATGGGCCAGATCTTATACGAAATGCAACTGAACTCGTTGAACAAAGTTGTCTTCTTAGATACTCATTTCAATATTGTTTATCAGAGCTTACGCCCTTTTGAGTACTGGTCCAACGTGGTAAATCGCTTGAATGTTAGTATCACATTCGTTAAAATTAAATCTTCAAATCCAACGTACAGCGATCACCGTTCCAAAACTTCCTAGTGTCTCTTGCGGGTTACAACATAATCTGTCAACATCTCCTCGACCACCAGATCCGTTTCTTCCATCCACCCTTCCTGGGTAGTCTTCCCTTGACTCGCACGTGCAATCAGTGCAGCAAGACCGCCCTCCGCCGCCCCTGCCACCCCGCC
>BOPP01000037.1:3838171-3868097 GCA_017312745.1 Gryllus bimaculatus
TGTGCTTTACGTGTCCAGCCACGTTTTGTTCCAGTTAGATGGGACAAGATGCGGATAGAGTTGAGTGAAAAAACGTGCGTGTAATTGCCTTGCCGTAAGCCATAACGGGAGGTTTTCCGCAAAGGGTGATGCCGAAAATATAATCTGGATAATGTTTTCATTCATTCATCGTCCACTGTAATCTCCATCGTGGTAGCCTGCTGGGTTGGTCCCGAGTAATGTCCGGGAAACACTGTCGCAGTGCGCTGTTGTTCTTGTTATGCTGCCATCGTCATCGGCGTAGCAAGTTGGTGTCCCGGCGTGCGGCCCGCCCTGCGCAGCAGCACGCCACTAGCGACTTGCATTCTGTCACGGCCGCGCTAGCTCCAGTCGTGCCCTGGCCGCTCACCAGCAGCGGCATTCATCTGTATTATTATCATTCATTCTCCTACATGACGGGATGGGGGTGCATTCTATGCTCCTGCCAGGCCCAGCTGTTAGCCCGCTCACTGAGGCCTGTGGGAAGGGCCGCTGTTGATTCATGACAACTGATCTTCCACCGCCGCCCCTAGGTTCAGATCCAGTTGGAAAACCTGTACAGTCCTCATAAGCCTTACCTAGTATTACCTTCTAGTAGCCTATCAGGACCCCCCATCTGCTCATTAGTTCCGGTCAGCGGCCACTCCGCCAACGAGGCTGTTACCACAATCTTTGGGTGTTGCCGTGCGACTTTAACAGGGCTCTCCGCGTGAAGGGTGAGAGTGGGGTTGGTGCAGGAGGTTTGTCTTGACACATTGCACCCCTTGAGCCCCTTATTATTATTATTATTATATTATTATTATTATTATTATTATTATTATTATTATTATTATTATTATTACCTCTTGTACCACCGTTCAGGAGTCACACAGGTATTTTCTATCAAAAGCGTGATCTCCAAATTACAATAGTTTTGCAAGCGAAGTTAATTTTAAGAACTAATTAAAAGGCAACCCAATCTACAAAGTATGAACACAAATAATTTATACAATTAAAATAATAAACAATTCTTAAACTAAATATTTAATTAGTGGACCCATAAATTCATCTCACTAAAGAACACGTTGCTCAGGATCACCAGCTTTAAGCAGACATTGATAGTTAATGTTCGTCTCGATTTCCAATTTATTCAGAGAGTGCTATGAGAGCGATAGGTAATCACACCTGTTGCTGAGAGGACAACGTACAAATCTCCACGTTCAAGACATGCCACTGCTCCTTACAACTTGTCGTTAGTTCTCTTACTTTTTGAATTTCTTTTTTATGTTGTGCGAGTTTTGGTAACCGTACAAACTGCTATGTCTGATCAGCAATTGCTTTTCCTTTTGATGTACCCCACGGTATTACATCCGCCTGGTTATGAAGGGACTTCTGTCTGTCAATACACTTCGAGGCTCCCAGTATAGCTCTATAGATGTCGTTCTCGATTGACAACTTTTGTGGATGTGACTTTGGTAGTTAAGGTATACCAGAATTCCAACATTGTCTTGCAAGTTTGGCGGGCATGATGTCGTGCCACTATATCGTGAGCGTTATATGTTTGGGCCGAGCATACATGCCAAACCGCTAGTGGATGTGCTGGATCGTTTCTTGGCCAACAACCACAAAGCCCCTGCCAGATATCAGAAGGCCACTTGGGTCCCTTTATAATGACAAGAGTTGTTGAGGTTTAATTTCTTGTCGCAATTTACCTGATCCTGCGATTGCGATCAAAAATCCTTCAGTCTTCGGATACAGCATACCCTCATTTTTGAAAGCCCAACTTGTTCGATACGTGAACATTACATTTGATTTGGCTATTTCTGTAGGATATCTACCATGAAGTGCTTTTTGTTTCCATTGTTCTAACTCTTGCGCTTGTGTTGATTGCTCGAGTGATACATTTTGCTGTTTAAGGTTGAGGGGTGTATAGTTCTCGTCTACTTGCTGTATTACTCTGTGTAGCTGAGATGACAATGCTTTCCCATTGAAATACTCTCTCATGTTCGTCAGCAGTTTTGCATGGATATTACCAATATTTAAAATTCCCCTACCTCCTAGTTTCCTTGGTAGTGTTATTCTTTGAATAGAACTTTTCGGTTGGTGACGTTTGAAACGAGTCATTTGGACCCTAATAGTCCTTTCAGTTCAAATCCCACTCTTGTGTTGTCCAATAGATATGACATTGGGTTTATAGCCAGACAGAACCAAAACGGACTGAGGCTATCTCCTTGAAATATTCCTCGCTTGATCTTCAAACTCTTCGTGACTACTCTCTCGTTCCTGGAATGCATGTGTATTTTAGTGCACCAGTGGCTCATCACAGACTTAAGAAATTCTACAATCACAGGGTTTATACCATATATTCTTAGAACATGAATAAGCCAATCGTGAGGGACCATGTTGAATGCGTTTCTGTTATCTATAAAACATATATATATATATATATATATATATATATATATATATATATCTCATGATCTTGTATAATGCATTAAGACATGTGATTGGTCGGTAATTCCCTGAATGTGTAGTGTCATCGGGTTTTGCTTTTAAGTATGTGACTCCCTCACTTAAGCGGTCTGAAGTTTCTTCTGGATTTTTAGGTAATGATTGATAAGTGTCAAGATCTTTCCATGGAGACATGTGAATCTTTTGAACTAGATGTTGTGAAGCCCATCAGGATCAGGGCATTTCGAATTATTCAGCTTACGTATTGTAGCCTGTAAAATGTCCATAGATATTTCACTAGTTTCCATGTGTCTGATAGCATCAGAAAGATTCGTAATATCACTCATCCATGATGTCCTGTCATGAAAGTGGCCTTCTGTTGACCATATTCCCCCCCTGAATTCTTCAAAAGCTGACTTCACTGGTAGCTGGACGCTTTGGATTTCTCCTTTCAATCTCCTATAAAACACTTTTTGGTTTCTACTGAATGTTTGATTAACGTTTTTACGTTTTAAACTTTTTTGTAGCGTCTCAGTCTTTGGCTGTAAAAGCTAAGTTTTTGTTTCAACGTATCAATATATTCTGAGATGTACTCATTTTGAGGATTATACGCTGCGTGTTTGAGATGCATTCTCATGATTTTTGATGCTTTTTTCTTCATCTTATTGCTTTTATTTCCTCTCAGATATGCTTCCAGCGCCGCTATACTGACCTGAGCTGCTTTATTTTCTTCTCTTGCCTTATTTTCCAGGGTTATTATTATTAATATTATTATTATTACTATTATTATTATTATTATTATTATTATTATTATTATTATTATTATTATTATTATTGTTGTTGTTGTTCCGAAAATGAGTTGAATTAACGATATAACGACATGCGACTACGTTTACAGGATGTTTTTTTCGATACTACTCCTGCAGTTTTCTTCTATATATATTCAACTTAGCGTTTTCTACAGAATCCTATTTTAAATTCACTCCACCGCCTTGAACTTCACTTGAAAGCTGTAAGTTCGTTCACAGAAGCTCACAAACATTACGAAATAACAACTTGAAAGAGCTCAAAGTGAAAACAACTTCGCTTCCGAATGCTATTCACAGTCGGGAGTTTGGTTTAGAAATTGATGAAAGATGTTGCTTTAAACGTCATCAGGCATAGCCAATTGAAACCACATTCATTTTCAAATGTACAGAATTACTTTCCCATTCGTAAGGTAAAGCTTCTGTTATATATTAACTACATACGTATACATTCTCTGTTGAGTATGCTATAATTTAAATCCAAACAAAAATATGCAAAATAAATATGACAATCTCCTCTTTGTATTTTAGGTTTGGACATACTTTGAAAACAACTATAAAATAATATCGTATATCGAACAATTGTAAATACATTAAAATCTGTTTTTTCCTGTAACTTCCTTTCTTTTGAAGTTAAACTACGGTGTCTAGTGATTCTACTGATAGTTTCAATAAACAACTATTATTTTAACAATACCATTGTGTATCAAATAATGTACTCAAGTTAAAAAAAGGTTTGATTTTACCGTGATACACTGACGTTTTGTCCAACATTGTGATCTACTTCAAAGCTAAATAATGTTGTAATACAATAAATTACTATTTAACTAGGCGAAACATTTATGACTATTTATGTATTTATTAACTTATTTTACTTGAAATTAAGTCTTTTCATCATTTATTTATTATAAAGTGTACCCATGTTTGATTTTACACAAAATAATACCATTATGAAGTCACTTGTTAATTTGTTATAGTAAAGTTTCATTTGAATCTTTTGAAACGCATTTATAGTACATTAGTGGTTTTTGAAAAACAATGTAACTGAATAACTCAACGGAATGAATTTTAGGTAATTTTTATAATTCGGAATCCTCTGATGACGTTTGTACTCGTTTCTTTCAGAAGCTATTTCTCCACTAGTAGTACTTCCGTGTATATACACTTCATTCTCACTCGTGAAACAGTTTAGTGTACTTAATACTCTTCTTTACCACTTCAACGAGAAGAAACATTGATGAAATTAAGAGAGGGATCCGTACAACTGAAATAAGTCAACCCTGCCAAAGAAAGTTTTGAAGAAAATCAAAATCAAAAACGAATGATGAAATCTGACAAAATTATTTTAAAAACTCTCCTTTCAAATAATGATCATCAACATACTAAAAACTTCATTTTTTATTATACTTGTTATGTTATTAGATTGTTCTTTGACTATTAGTAAAGTTCTTCATTTTTTATGATTAGAAAAAGCAAATGAAAATTTTTCAAAACAATTACAAACAAAAAAAATGGGATTTTTCGTTGGCATGAAAGTATTCTTACTGCTACAAACTGAATTGCGGGAGAGTATATAAAAATACACCATGGTTCACTATGTATAATTATTCAAATTACAAACGTGTATCAACTCAAATTATTAAATGTATATAAAAAAATGGAAAAAATATTGTATGTATGTTAGAGATCCATAAAAGGGTACCCTCCGAAATGTTCATGTTAATTGTACAATGTAAAAAAATATAATTTCATGTATAAACTATGTATGGAAAACAATTATGTATATATGACATCCTTTGAAAGACCAAATAAGTCGAACAATTATTATTTTTTTTTATTTCCACATATGTAAGGAACTGTAAGAAATATGGTGCTAGACCCATTTTGAAAATTGCAAAAACATTTTAAAAATACAAAATCAAAGATATTTTTCCCTTAGACAAAGTCTGTTGAACAAAATAAGCTCTTTAAAGAAGGTCATGTACAATTTATGGAAGAAAGAGCAGATTTTCGTAATTTCTGCTTGAAAGAATGACATATATACTGGTTTCACAGTAACGGGTCACAATAAAAATTGAATGAATGTTATGAAAAATAATTAACTTATTTTAATTATAATTTACTACTGGAAATAACAATATTATTTTCGTTTTACTTTCTCGTTTTTTTTTTACTTTTTACTCAATTTGTATTCCCAATGTATTGATGTATTGCTTTTTAAACAATCTGCAAAGTTGAATAGTAATATCGCAACAATGTGGCTTCGATAATTAAATAGCTAATTAATGTTTATCGGCGAGATGTTGGCGGTGATAAGACATAGCTGTTTATGAAGTCCAGCTGGTGACGGTCACGAGTGAGCAGCCAGAATTATCGTAATTATTTCGATGTCAATTGCATATATTCTAATTACTGTATTGATATTAATAGCCAAGCAAATATACATTGTTTTGAAAGGCTGCGCTGGTAACAATTCGGTGCTCTTTTCTCTATAATTGGTTGTGAATCGGTGCTGTATCAATCAAATGTATTCCTGATTGATTCATTTGTCAAAGTAAGAAATGATTGCTGCTCCTGACTATCGAAATGAATGCAGATATGCATCACAGGCGCTTTGTTTGAATTGGACGTTATCAATTAATTGTAGCTGAAGATTTAGTAGCACACAAAATGCAATACTTGAATATTACGTTGCTGTTTCTAGTAACGCGAGTAAGTATGTGCTATTTAGAACCACTAGTTTTCTTTCTTTTACATTGATCAGAAGCAATATTGCTTTCCTTTTCATTTTATTCTTGTACGTATCCTTCAGCATTGTATTTCTGTAGCTTCTAAACTAGGTACACAAACAGACGCATTAAATCTCAAAATTAAATCACACCTAAACCAACCACTTTTCCATCACTCTAGTACTCCCTGTGCCCGTTCGGACGACAATTATGATTTAGCAAACTAGTAAATAGCAGAGGTTGTACCCTTATAACTTGGCATTAATGAACCCTATCACGCTTGGAACAATAACCGCGAGAACCAAATGACGCTGAAAGCTATTTTCTTCTGGCGATTTCTGCCGGATATGCTATCGTCTTACACTGTTGACGTTAATGAATATTCAAAAAATGTAAACTCACTCGATTCATTTCGTATCTCGTTACAAGAGCGAGGTTAAATTCAGATATATCTTTGCACGCTGGCCACTCAACAAGGTTTCAGCACGACATGGAACTCCGTCAGATAGGAGCAACGTAGCCAGTACGAGCGAAAGGTGCTTTCTAGTTGTTCGCAACTCGTGTATGCTAATATTGGTCTATTATAAAGGATAATAGCACCTTACAACTACGGCCACTCGAGAATTACTTCTCGATTCTCGCCCACTCTTCGAGAATTCTACTCGATCTCGCCTTCGTGTATAGAATTTTTCGTTTACTGAATACCCGGGTTTTAATATTTTCTTCTTGTTCCTCCTATTGCAGAAGACACAGAAATAAGACATCAAGTTTTATTATTGAAATGTAAAAATTGAAACTCGAACCACATTCACTGTCTAAGTATTATCTAAAATAAAAGGCAAGTTGGGCTGTTCCCTACCTGATATCTAATAGCCAGAAATGTCACTACAAAAGGTCTGGCCTTTTGTTTGAAATAATGACAAAAAACTTAAAAGTTTCTAATTTAAAATAAAAATTATGCCAGAACTGATTTATTTCTTTCTCCTCTTAAGAAGGTACTTCTTACGAAGAGAAAGTTTTGTAATCTTGCGCCAGAACATAGCGAATTTTCGGCAGGAAACTCTTATTGCTGAGTCTTGGAGAAAAAAAAAACTGGATAAATCTATTAGCTAAAATTAGAAACAACTAGAAAAAATTAGAAAAAGTGGTCTAGCCAGATTTCATGATTTGAGGGTCCATGATTCTGAAACATCGATTGACGGCGAAATGTCTGTCCCTCCGTCTGTCAACAACGCAAGCGACTAAAACATTCTCTTGCTTGTTCCAAAATATGTATTTCCCAGACGATCTGGCTGATGTCGTCGCATTTTAATTTTACTTTGAATACATTTTAATTTTTGGGAGTACGAACTTTACATGCAATCCTTCGGACATTTTCAAAATTTTCAAAATGTTCAAAAAATGGCTCCAATGTTTTTGATTAAATTTTATTGTTGGATAGTGTGAATAACATTTGAGAGAATTGTGCTAGCCTCATGGTCGTTAAAAAAACTGAATTTCCAAAAATTGCAAAAATGTCGACGCAATTTTGGCCCAGCATCGTTTGAGGACGTTCGTTTCTGGTTAACTCAAGTTTGCTTCATTTCTAGTTTCCTAATTTTATTTCTTCAATTAGCATATATATTCTGAACGAAATATATATATATATATATATATATATATATATATATATATATTCGAATTCTGGTCATCACATGCGTGCACGCGCACAAATTCAAAGCTCACAACTACTGTATTATTGAATCTTTGTACCCATAGTTACTGCTATAGATTACGAAGGATCATAATGCTCTTTGCTTACACAATAGTGTAGTATTTTTAAATACCATCCAAAAATCTCTTGATTACTTCCGTCTCACCACACAACTTAACTTGCCTGCACATTTGCGTTCGAAAAGTTATGTACTGATTTGTTAAAAGTGAGCTCCATTCATGTAATGATATGCAAGTGCGCTAGCAGCAATAGTTAATGCACTTAATGAGCGGACGGCCTTTCACATTGCAGGCACATTAGCTGTCGGTAGAATCGCGATCCTAATTGGAAGATATCACTCTGCGCACTCTCGCTGCAATACGACGTCTTCCTCGATGCTCACTGAGGAGCACGTTTCTATCACAATACTCCTCCACTGGAAAACATTGCATTGTCCATTGCATATGCACTGAGCCAAAATGTTGACTGCTTATGTGCACCATTTTCTCCTTACCGATTAGTTGATTACATGTGTTTGATGTACCTATACCCTGAGTGCATTGTGTGATTGCAGTGACGTTTAACGCTATGGAGTTTATGAAAACAACTGAGCGTACTTTTTGTACTGAATGTCCCTTTCGTACTGAACGTATTGCGAAAACTAAATGATGTCTTTGTTTTCCTTCGTGAGGCTAGCATTAGGTGTGTATGCATCAACTGATTCTGTGTAATAAAAAAAAAACTATCAGTTTGCGTCGTAGCGGGGCAAGCTGTGATTACTCAGTGGGTGAAAACAATAATGGAACATAATGTCAAGAAATTATTGCCTATAACCCCAAAACTAGAAGTTTTTTTTAAAAAAAAGTGTAAAGACAAAAATATTGTTTGGAGCACGATAATTAAGTTGTCAGTGTTTTTTTCATCTTCTCTGGACATCCTGTAAATACGTCTGTCGTGTTTAGCACAAATATTTTATCTTCTTTAATTTTTTGTGGTGTTTAAAAAAGACAAGTCAACAAAAGCATCGATTCATGTTATAATTTTGCGGTGCCAATTTCAAAAATAAGATGTTTTCAACTAATTCTTTGTATGTAAATTAGGGAAAATTAATCAATTGTATGTGTTCCAATCCTCACTACTAGAAGATATAAGCTTAATGTTCTGCAAGTTTAATGCAATTTGGAAATCTACAATTCTTATTTTTTGTCCTTAAAGTACCACTACTGGTGTCGTTAGCTTATAGAAATGAGTATCAGTTAAATGACTCTTTGACCGCTTTCTGAAAATCTTCAATCGCTGACCAGAACTGCAAAGGATCAGGTATTAGGTAATGTAAATAATGTATGTAATGTTTATCTATTAAATAAATAAAATAATTAGTAAAATATAATTTTATTATCCTGGTAGACGAATTATTAACAAATGAATTTGATATGCTTTAAGCCAAAACAGAAACAGATAAACATATGTAAAAGGATTAAAACAAGGGAGCAATTCAATTGAATATGGTTATTTCGAAAACAAGTTCACTTCCTCTACCATTTAGAGAAAGAGTGCACTTAGCCAACAAAGGACACGCTCTTTCCACCTGCCGTAAAACCGTTAAGGTGAAATTGTGAAACACGTGGCTTCTGAGGAAATGCAGGATGCCTCTTTTCATAGTTTCTTTCCGAATATTAATATCTTTTTAACTTCATTCCTCTTTTCGAGAACTTTCGAAGACCGATGAAAAAAATATACATAATCAAAGTTTTGTCAATTTCTCCAATACTAAAACTGTTACATTATTTCATGATTATATGTTTTTTCGTATTATAATCATTTATACATGGTACAAGTAAATACGCATTTTTATAGCAACAATTACAAGGATATTACAAAAAAATGTATAATAATTTTCATGAATATTTTTTTCTATTTTCAATAATAATAGTCTGTTATAAACACAAGGACTAAGACTAAATAAATAAAATTGTTACTATCGAAAAAATATAATATCCCTCTTCCTCGACAAAACATGGCGTAAACCTCACTCCGACACATCAAACCGTTTTGAAAATTTTTTTATGGTCAACATAGGTTCTACATCGTGTATATCTTTTATATTAAACATCATAAAATTGAAAATAACACTGAAAATGGTTTATCAAGAAGTGCACTTTTTTTTCTCAACCGGATTCTAAGCTCATGATTTCCTGCTGTAGAATCTCTAAGCGAGTGAGCTATGGAATCAAATATTGCAATAGCGATCTGTCTCGCTAACAGAAGATCCTGGGATAGCCTTCCAGTGGAACCAAATATTTCCACTTCATGATCAATTTTCAGAATTAATATGTGGTACATTACCACAGGTATACCTTTTTTGTCTCTCAAGACAAATTCCAACTAGCTCAATTGCTAGCCTAGACTGACAATCCATTTCGTTAATCTTCAATCTTCACGCAAATTCTATCGTATATAAAAATAAGACATTTAAAATTATCAGAACTTATTCAAATTTTGCCCGCAATAATGAGAATATGAATAAGTCGCTGCCACCATATGACGGAAGAAAGCGCGAAAAGTGTCAAGACTTCTTACGACTTGTTCCGTTACAAACACAACGCTGGCGCATGCGAGTCCCAAAGCCAGCAACCTTAAGATCCCTTCTAGCTGGTTCACGGTTAGGGACTTCCCGCCAGAAGACACAGTCCCGTCCTGCACCAACCAGCCGTGTGCGATCATGTGCTCACGTTGTGCCTGTATAGCATGCGTGTATAACCCCTATTGTACAACACGAAGCACGAACTGGTTCACTAAATCATAGTGCGGCATATTTTTCCTTACCATGAAAGAGACGTGTCCTGGATAAATCACACACTCGGGTACAAGATGTAACATAATTTCACCGTGTTGCGTCAAATTTTTCTGACGTGCCAATACGTCATACAAATCGGTTCCAATTAAATATCCATCTTCCCCTTTCTGAGACACTTCTTGCAGCCGACTATTCATATCATCATACGATTCCACATCTAATTTTTGTCCGAGTCTATTCATTACAGGGCTAGACTCTGGCGTGTCTAGAATATGACGGAAATCCGAGAAAGTGTAAAGTCGTTCGATATTTTGCTCAGTCTCTTCTAGTGTGTTCGAATCGGTGTAGAATGGTCTGGTTGCTAAAAAGCCAAGAAGTTGGCCTGTATAGGCGTTGTACAACACAAGTGAGAAGAGTAACAAAGCTGCCAGCACTATGCGTTCAGACGATGTTCTGGTTCGTCGGCTGTATCCACTAGATATCACGGTTTGAGTTATGTCCAGAACACTGCGACCCACTTCCTCGAAACCTCTTTTCCGTGCACTTCGTTTTTCACTGTCTCCCCGAGGAATGATGCAAAACTGGTGTGTCGCAGCCCAACAGAAGGTTGCAGCTACCAATGACATCACGATCGCCAACCATGACCCTGATTTGTATGGAAGCAATAACACTAGACTAAATGGAATCTTCGGTGCCTTACGAACTGCAATGCATAAAGGGCATTGAGATATTGGCGAAGTAAAATCTACAGTCTTATATCTGTGTGACGTAAGATAAAATGTGTTAAATACATCTGCGGTTCCGTTTTCGATGCAGCGAAGTGTGTTTGATGATTCAGTGCGCGATGAAGAACTTGATTTAATGCGCTTTAAACCATGTGATTGTTCAAATAACTTCATTGTTTTGTAATCAGCTCCGTCAATTACTAGATTTTGACGTTTGTCGATCCAATAATCAGTAATTGGCGTTAATTTTCCACATTCTTTTAATATCATTTGTGAAGTTGATCGAGTGTTTCTTACTTGAATATACACTACACGAATAGAAACACCTATAAATATATACCATATTTTTATAAGATTGTGGTATATCTATTAGGTATCTGAATTGCGTTATAAGTATTATTACAGGAAGTATTCATAGTCAGTTTTGCAAATGGTAAATATCTAACAGAAAAATTTGTTACGCCCTGTTTGACTGCATATTGTACTAAAATATCAATGGTTTTATTGAGATTAGCTGGGTTCACAGTCTCTGCACTTGAATTTATTAACAGTATCATTTGTATTTCGTCCAAGATATCTGAATTAAAAAGATTTTTCAATTGAAGGAACTGTTGAAGATGTTGTAGAGTGATAATGTGAATAAAGGGCCGAACTTCATAAAGTGTTCCAATGTCAGTAGTGCTATTGCTTGCGTAGAAAGTGGCAATGGACTTCATGTGAAGATATTTTAGAAGCTTGTTTCATTCCTAAGAGAGCGT
Organism: Gryllus bimaculatus; assembly: GCA_017312745.1. Classification (NCBI taxonomy): domain Eukaryota; kingdom Metazoa; phylum Arthropoda; class Insecta; order Orthoptera; family Gryllidae; genus Gryllus; species Gryllus bimaculatus. Next base: position 3,850,128 of record BOPP01000037.1, read on the forward strand.
AAAGAAGTTTCATTAATACTGCATTTATACACTACCTTACTCAATAGTGTACACAACAATAGTGTTTTAATCTCTACCCGTTACATTCGATCATTTTTAAGCCTTCCATACAAACTCACATAAATAATTTAGCAATATTGAAAAATCCACCACTCATCATGCTTTACTGCGGTTCAAAGATTTGAAGCGTTTGAAATTCAGAAGTTTCGTTGCTGACGGGTGTGCGGCGAAAAAATATCTTTATGCCGTTTGTACGATCAACAACGGTCCCTGTAGCGATAAGCTCGTGCCTTGTGTGAGGTCGCGAAAACGGAGCCGGGCGATAGCCAACGTCTCTAAAAGAGCGAAGATTCTTTCTTTCTTTATTCCTTGTTTGGCCAGAAGGCCTTAGAGGAGCTTGAGTACAATTTGATTAATAGTCAGTATAGGTTTTGGTATCATTGCTAATTGTAAACACATTAAACCATCATTAATTTTGGTAGTTGAAAATTGTTTTTTAATTTGATTTTAATTAAATTATATTTTGGGTATCAATTTTAATAATACCAATAACTAACATGGTCGCAATTTAACTTTTGGAAATTTGAAAATTATTTTTCTGCGAGGTATAAAAACATTACGGCCTAAATTAAATTTTTGAGTAAGAGGAGAATTTTCGAGCAGAAGAGAAGATTTTTGAAGCATTTTCGATATCTGATTTTAAATGTAACCTACCTCTAACTCTCTATGAATTTGGAAATTTGGTGCAAACAAACGGGCTTGGAATATCCGCCTAAGACTATTATTTTGCACAATTTAAAACTTTCTTATTATTGTATCTGCAGTATTGAGCCAAATTGGGCATGCATTAATTAATGATAGTAAAATTATAGAGCGAAGATAAGAGTTGAGTCGTGTACCTCCGCAGTTACTCTCGCCAGTGCTCTTGGCTGTCAGAGTGACGGAACGTTGAACGCTGTAATGCCGACGTTTCGGACATCTTATCAGAATCTTCCGGCTAGCTTAGTTTGACCAGCCCTGAGGAATACCACTACAAGATGGTGGAAACGTCATCATCACAGCATTCGACGCGGCTTAGCTCGTACAGCCAAGAGCCCTCGATGATGAGGAGTCGCCATACAATCTGCGATAAGATCTGAAGAGAAAATTTTCAGGGGAAATCCCTCTGAATACACTAGTTCCTACTTACCCCTGAGCACGGTACAGTGTTGAGTACAGAATACGTACACGATCACGAAGAAAATTGTGCTTCGTGTGTTACAATCAAGGTTTTTGCACGCACACTTTTCAGATACGATACATTTGGTGCGGACAAGTTTGGACACACTTATACGAGTATGTCACGCTAGTTTCCTAATGGACCAGTTATTGTAAGAGAGTGATTTCGTATGTAAGTGAAGTGTGTAATAAAGTAAGAGTCGAGAAAACAACTTATTGGACGTCGTAATGCCGTTTCGTGTCACCCAGCGCGGCATTGACTGTTTCTTGCTGACGCGCGAGTCACATCGTTCGTGCTTATAATTCTCATGAAGTGTCTAAGAAGGAGATTCAACTCCAGTGGTGTGGTATGTGTGTGTGAAAAGCATCGGCAGCTACTCGGACTCACTGAGCTCCAGCCACATAACTCGGCCTCAAAAGAATGATTCGAGAAACTCTGCGCCATTTTGTAGCTCTACTAGTACTAGTTTAGTACAGTACTACTAAAACTAGTACTTGTACTAGTTTTCATCGTGTGCATTTAATATTTGATCAACGCTTCTTTTAATATTTCAAGTACTTCTAGATGAACCCCCGCGAATACATCACATAAAAGGATGAACTGTAGAAAAGTTGCAACCTAAAAGCGCTCCAAACGGACCATACGGAAAATCGAAAATCCCACAAATTTCCTTTCATGTTGTTCTTATTTCCCAAATCTCAAAAATGAGTATGGTTTAAACCGCACATGAATGTATAATTTTCCGTATGGTCCGTATGTAGCGCTTTCAGGTTGCAACATTTCTACAATTGTTCCTATTGTGTGCTGTATTTGCTGGGGTTCAGCTAGTAGTATGTAAAATATTGAAAAAAATTCTTTCATGTCGATATTTTTCAAACCTCATGAGTGTGATATATAAATTTTGGAACAATACAATAACAATTCTTTGAGAACACAGAGTTAAACATGCTTCTGCAACTATATATTTACTTATATCTGAACATATGTTGTAGTAGACTCTGGTAAGATAACCTATTATCCGCCTTAACTTAAAACGTAATGCTTTACTTATAATTATAATAATTGAAAGGTCTGTAAAAGTACCCATAAGACAGATGATTGCTGAATATTGCGTTTATTTAAATACATTTGCTAAACTTTGGATTTATCTCCTATCGTGTTGTCTCCTTTTTCCGTACCCTTGGTTCACGCAACGCTTCTAGTAGCTAGTGGGGCAGCGTGACCACCACATAAATCGCGTGACGTGCCACTTTCTTCGCTCCAGTATACTACGATTTAAGCGTAAACCTACTATTCTTCGATTAAAATAGAGTGACACGTCAAGGTCACGAGCTGGTCAGCGAGAGCACCGTGTTATTCAATTGGGAGCTGGTATCTGCAGACATTTTTGGCATTGCAGTTCCCGCTTGGATGACAATGCCCCCCTCCCTTTCCTGCTCGTGACATCGACGTTCCATTTTGTTTAAATTGGAGTGTAGTAAGTATACGCTGGCCAATCTTCACTACAGGACGTCGGCTTACTCTGGCGGCATTACAGCCCACAGTCGCCGTTTTCGATTGGGTTCTCGCTGCTGTCGCCTCAGTCTATTCGCAGGGCGACGCTAACCGTGGTTAAGCCTTGCTGCTGTCGTCTTCAAAGCCAACACCGCCACGACAACGTATTGAAAAGCTCTGAATTGGCTGTTCGTAACATTGAAATAGCAGACGTGTCAGTGCTTCTATGTTTTTATTTTATAATCATTACATTTGTTTCCCGAGCCTTGACTTATTGAAAATCTCGAACTTTTAATACAGACAATCTTTGAACACTCGTTATCATCGCTTGGCCAACATTAAGCTCATAATGTAAAGATTTCTTTGTATTGCAAGTATATTGTATTTGGGCTTGAAAATGAACAAATGATGAACGAAAAAATTCATTTTTATTAATTTTAATAAATTAATAAAATTTACTGTATTAAGTATAAAATCAGTTAATAAGATCACGTGTCAACATGCCTAGGGCCGCCTACCTTTTATTTAAAAGAAAAATATGGTTGTATAGAAAGCTACACTTATTTTTGAACAAAAAACGCTTAGTGTTTAAATATGAAGAATGCTAATATTATTACCTGAAAGGAATTTCCGCTTAAACACTCAGACAAAATAACATGAGCATTTTCTGATGGAAGACAATTCACCAAATCTTGATATCCTTTTTCCAAAATCTCTTTTTCTGATTTTGTAATGAGACGTGAACCTCTCACTGCCCATACAGAACTCAACCTGACAAAGAAGAATAATAAGAGAAACTTTTCAATGAGCATTATATTTTCCTTCACCAAAATAGAAATTACGATGAAGAAATGGAGATTGATGTTCCATAAAATCGTATTATCACGGTCGTCCAGAAACAATTTTTTCTTGTTCAGATGCTTGATTAAATTTATTCTACTGTGTGTAATCACACTGATGATGTTTGATTTACACATAAGTTCCATTCGTGTGTTCTGCACTTCCTGTAATTTCGTTTCCGCTAACACGAGAAGTAATACATCAGTGTACTTTGCTTAATGGAAGAATTGGGTAAAATATTGTCAATATATGTAAAATTATGCAAATAAAACAATGAATTCTTGGTTCAATTCAATGTTGGCTGCACTGAAATGCACTAGAAATTCGGATCAAGAATACTGCTTGCAATTTAAATATTTTTTTCTTTTGCGGGTTGCATTTCCATGCAGTATTATTAAGGAAAAGAGTTTAAGACCACAGATTTTAGCATTGTTTATTTTCTTGTTTCTTCATTTATCTGCACCAATTTTCATAATTTTTCACATTTTATCCTGATTTCAGCAATCATTGAAGTTACGCTATTAATACACTTGTGCGGGTGTCATGAAGTCATACTTTTTCAACTAATTATCCTGCTTTTTTCCAGATTATATACAAACGTATTTCGTGGATTGCCATATTACGTAGTCTGTTGCACCAAATGTTCAATACACAGCGTGAGAAAGACGCAAAAATATCAATGAGCAGTTCATCATGTTACATACTAATGTAAAAATGGGTCAGTGCTTTATGAATCTGTCAAAACAGTTCCAGTTCTATGCTTCTATTTAGTAAACCTCCTTGTTTACGTTTGTGTTGACCAAATCATTATTTCATCAGCACGTTATTATTTCAATCTTCACGCAGTGATTCTTCTTGAAAGGGCTATTGGCACTGGAAAATGTTGACCTGATTCATAAAAGCGTATCGACCTACATAATGTTGTGAAAGTGTTCATTAAGTACGATAACATCTCTTACATTTTCTTTCTCCGTTATACCCAAAACCTTTTTTCCATGTCACTCTTTATCGTATTTCTATTCTATTACGAATTACACACTGAAAGTTGACGTTGATGTTAAATGGTAGATGGACCATCTACGAATTATATTACTACTAAAATTTCACTATTTTTATTTCAACTACATAGAGACAAACTTATAGTGATATGCAGAAATTTATAAGAAACCAAGACCCGCAAATAATATTTTTCTACCAAAAAATCATCGTTTTCTGGCGCACGATTACATAACTCTCTTCTTATGAAGTACCTGCGTAAGAGCGAGAAATTAAAAATGTATTCTAACATTATAAATGCATGATTATTTGTTATTTGTAAAGCTACGACGTTTTACATTTGCAAAATACGGCCGCACGCATGAAAATCATTGCGTTTGTTGATGTGAATGTGGTACTTCTTGAAACCGCTAGATAAAGAGTACTGTACTAATACTCCGAATATATGTAATTTTGACTCTAAAATCAGTTGTTTGGTGTTCTGTAAACATACATAATTAGCACTTACATCCTCTTCCATGACAGCTTTTCAATTATCATACAAATGGGTATTGGAGTAATTTTGTTGTTGTATTTTGTAAATTACTATGATATATATGTCCTTGGAATGTATTTCCAAGAATTATAATAAAATTCAACAGAAGAATTTAACTGAGTGCTTCAAGCGACTGAGATGTCATTATTCCATTAAGCATTCTGAGGTGATGTATTACCTCGTTTGTTTACCGAGACGAAATTGTCGTTGAAGTATTGAGCCCACCAATGGAAATTGTGTAGGTATAGAATATTACTGGTACACGTATAGAGTCAACTGAAACAAGAAGTAGATCTTTATCATGGCAACTTTTTGTTATTACAATCAGTGATATCGTGAATGTTTCGTGTTATCGTGTAATGTTCATTGCGGTGTCTTGTACAGTTTAATTTACTTAATGTAAAAATAATGAAGATCGACAATATAGTTTTATCGATAGTTATAGTAATTTTCGATTCTTCATGTAGAGGAACATATTTACTTCTTAATAGAAAATACGAGAATGATAATTTAGATATTGAATTTCACGATCTGGTGGCTTATCTTCAATCAGAAAGTCTTCATGTTATTTTGTCTGTGTGCTCAAATGAAGATTCCTTTCAGGTAATCATGAAACATAATTCAAAAGTAAGAAATACACATTTCTAAGTAACAATAAATATATGGAGGTTAATTAATAAAACAATAATGAAATTTAAGTTTTGATAATTATTAAATAACTACATTTGCCGAATAATTTATATTTCTTTAAGCTATTGAATGATTATTTTTTACAATGTATCAGTTTACTGCGTAATGACATTCTTAGGAAAATATATGGTAACAAATTTAATGCGCTATTACGATATTATTTATATGAAATTTTATTGTTGTAAAAAGAAATATTATAATAATAATATATATAGTATTAAATATAAGTAATCATTCCCAACTGTGAGATATAAACTTTTTTTTTGAATGATCTTTATTTTAGTGTCTACGGAATATTTTTTTATGTCGTAGGAATGCAACGATCTTCCAAAATATCTGCACCTGAAGTCCGTTGAACCTGTCTACATCATCAACAATACTAACGACATCAGAACACCTTATGCGTTTTCACCCATTATTCACATAATCAGGTTACAAAATATTCAGCGATTTCTTCATTTGGGAAACCTTTTTAATTCAGATACCTTAGAAGAGATTCAAATGTGGCTTTTTATAAATGCAAGTGCAAATAATGTAACCTCAGTTCATCTCAATGAAACTATCAATGATCTAGAACAACAGGCAAACAAACAAGGTGTAAAAAATGTGTCAATCATCTTATACGGATGTTCAATGAAAGGTGTGAAAATGAATATGAATTTTACCTGCAGACATAATTATAGCTCCATTCCGATTCTAAATACACACAATCTTATAAAATTATGGTATATATCCATTGATGCTTTTATCCGGGCAGTGTATATTCAAGTTAAGAAACAGACTAAGGCATACGTGTTGTTAAGGGACTGTGGGTACGCATGTCCAATTAGTTATTACTGGACTAACAAATCTGGAAATCGGGTTATTGACGGTGCTGATTACAAAATAATGCTATTGTTCGAACAATCATACGGATTAAAACACATAAAGTTCAACTCTTCATCGCGTACTGAATCATCTAACGCACTGCGTTGTATCGCCGATGAAAATGCAGATGTCGCATTCAATACATTTTATGCTACGTCTTACAGATACAATATTGTGGATTTTACTGCGCCAATAGCTCAATACCCTTTTTGCATTGCTGTGCGAAAGGCAGCTAAGATTTCGTTTAGTATGGTGTTATTTCTGCCATACAAACCAGCGGCATGGTGGGCAATCATAATTTCATTAACAGCTGCCGCGCTGTGCTGGGTTCTAATCCACCCGTGCCGTCTGATTCCTCGGGAAGTTCCAGAAACTCACAGTGTTTGGAGAAGAGGTGTGGAGGAAGTGGGTCGCAGTGTCCTGGACGTAACTCAAACCGTGATATCCAGTGGATGTAGCCGACAAACCAAAACGTTGCCTCAACGGGTTGTGCTTGCTGCTTTGTTACTATTTTCTCTCGTTCTCTGCAGCGCCTATACAGGACAACTTCTCGGTTTCTTAGCCAGCAGACCATACTACACCGATCCGAAGACTCTGGAAGATACTGAGCCTAAGATTGGGCGACTTTACACATTTTCGGACTTTCGTCATCTCTTTGACACGCAAGAGATTACTTCCGCAATGGGAAGACTCGGACAAAAATTGGATGTGGAATCGTTTGATGAAATGAATCTTCGGATGGACCAAGTGTTGCAGAAAGGGGAAGATGGCTATTTAATTGAAACGGAGATGTACAACGTGTTGTCACATCAGAAAAATAGGACGCAACAAGATGAAATAATGTTTCATCTCGTGCCGGAGTGTGTGATTCATCCCGGTCATGTCTCTTACGTGGTTAGGAAAAACATGCCACTCTATGATCTAGTGAACCAGTTTGTACTACGCATTGTGCAGTCGGGTTTACACACACACGCTCTACAGGTGCAAAGAGATCGCATGATGGCACACGGGTGGTTGGTGCCGGATGGAATTGTTTCTTCGGCCGCCAAACCTCTGACCGTAAACCAGTTGGTGGGGATCTTCAGGTTGTTGAGTTTGGGGCTCGGTTGCGCCTTCGTTGTGTTTCTGGCGGAACAGGTCGTAGGAAGTCTCGATAATATTCGAGTTTTCTTTCGCCGTATTTCTGCTGCGGTTTATTCATATTCGAACTATTGCCGAGTATGAACGATTTTTGAATGTAGAGGAACCCGCGTATGCGGTATCTTCGATTAAACTGTCATCGCCATTAACGGCAATATTTCGTGAATTCCATTAGGTACGCGTAAATGTTTCCTATTTACATAAGACCCCTTCTGAGGGAATGTAGGAAGCCAAGGTTCCTCTAAAATATTCAAAAGGGGTCCCTGTTTTTCTTACGCAATAATAGAGTTATTTTCTACTTCTTTTACCGGAACACTTATTTGAGGATGAGGATTTCCAAGCCATCTCGCTACTGTGAAGGGTTCAACACAAGAACGTTATTAAATATCTGACTTTTCAGAACAGATTTTCCTTAAAATAAAAATATCCATTTCGAATATTGTACTTTTGCAATGTTATTTTTTTGCAATTTTTTAAAATACAAGAGTTTACCAGAAATGTTTTAGCACAAATTCTTTTACCGTTCTTTGTTATATACGAGGGACATCCGGAAAGTAGGACCCGTTTTGAAAGAAGAACAAAACTAGTGCATTTTAACAAATATTAATAAATTATTTGTAAAGAACATATTTTAAACTACTACTCCACATAGCCACCTCGCAAATTTAAGCATTTGTCATAACGTGTGACGAGTTTTAGTATCCCAGCTTCGTACTCCTCTGCCACCACCTGAGATATGTAGTCACAGCTGCTTTCAGTTCTTCATCACTTTCAAATTTCTTTCGTTCCAAAAAGGCCTTGAGCTTTGTAAACAGATGAAAATCTGAGGGTGCGAAGTCTGGGCAGTAGGGTGGATGGTTGAAATTTCCTCATTTGAGTTGTTGCACAAGTTGTTCTTTTATCCGAGCCGTATGAGACCTGGGATGGTTTTGTGTTCGTCAGTAAGCATGCGAGGGACCCACCTTGCAAGTCTTTGCATAATGAAGATGGTCCTTAACAATTTCATGAGTAACTGTTCATGAAATAATGCGAAAATTTTCACTGATCTCATCAATTGTCACGTGCCGATCAGTCCTCACGAATTCGTTAATTTAACTCAGTAGTTCGTCCGTAATGACTGACGGCCGTCCGAAAATCTCGTCATCGTGGGTGTTTTCTCTGCCCAAGCTGAAATGACGACACTAACGCCAAACTGATGACTCACCCATAACATTGTCTCCATACACCTCCTTCAGTTGACGATGAGTATCGCAAGGTTTCATATTTCTTGCGTTGAGAAATCTAATCAGAGCCCTAATGTTACGTTGTTATGCTGGTGGCGTTTTCTATTTTCTTGAACATTATAAATACTGAAAGAAAGAATACTCAGTACCAGCGAGACACAACTTTGAACACAAACAGCTGAAATGTAACTGAATGTGTTAGAACGTGTCCAGCGGCTCCTTAAGTTACCAGCGCTCTACAGTGTACAAACGCGTACTACTTTCCGGACGTCCTACGTATGTTGAGAAAATACAAACAAACTAATGGTGCTAAAACAACCTGTAGTTTCTTGTCATTAGTAATGGTTATGTAATACTATTTATACTACAATTTCTTTCTGAATTACTTTTTGTAAAAATCGTTTGAAATCCTAGAACATTTGGTGCGAAAAGTAAGCAGAAAGAGAGAAAGTAAAATCATTAAAAATTAATTAATAATACGATACTGATAGCATTTAATAAATAAAAGCATTCGTTACCGCGAACGAAAAGTAGCCGTCGTTATTGCCTTTTTTATCCGTGCGGCGTTACAACAATGGGTAAAAACAATCTGCAATGATCGCTCGTACACTATTACATATTAAACACAATTAAAAGATGCAATTTAAAATGATGTAACATAAATATAATAAAAATAATAATATTAAAATGAAATATGAAATAATATATAAATTATTACTTACGTAGTATCCAACTGGGTAAATTGGGAGCGGACGACTGAATGCTGTCAATCTTTATTTGATATTTATTTCAAATATTTAATATTATTATGTATGATTAAATAATGTCTAAAAGATTAATTTGTAAACAAATAACAAAATCTCCAATGCAAGAAACGAACAAATAAGTATGAAATAACATACACGTTCTAACTTGCAACTACCTCAATGCATCTAAAATCACGATTAAGAAGCATAGGATTTTCAGAGCACGCGACTAATTTTCACACCCACAAAAACACTCATATTTTTGAAAAATTTAACGTGAAATTATTTGAAAATCTGGTTTTAGTAAATCCATTTCATTAAAAAAAATTGTATCTTCATAATTGTAGTACTAGGAAGACGCCGAATAATTTAAGATTTTTTTCAATTTTCGAAAAATCAGATATTCGTTTAGACTGCTCATAAACAAAATTTCATCAAACACGTTTAATCAATTCTTGGGAAAAAATTGTTTACACGAAAATTAAAAATTACCTTTATTTCACGCAAAATCACGCGAAAAATACTTAAATTTTCGAAACATTCTACATGACCTTATTTCAAAATCTATCTATAAGAAACAGATTATATGAAGAGAAAAAATCTCAATATTTAATATTTTAGTTGTGGGAAGACGTCGGAAATAGTTTGAATTTTCCAATTTTTTAAAAAATGAACAATTTTCAATGAACATGAGAACTGCGTCATTCTCTTTATCACTCTTTAAACTATGTACCAAAAATATTAATCAAAATTGATGGCGCCATTTTTTTGAAAAATTTGAAAATGTCCCAGGGGTTTCATGTAAAGTCCAAAGTCCTTCCAAAATTAAAATATCAATTTTAAATTTAAGGGGCCACAACATCAGCCAGATCATTGGGGGAGTATCAATTTTGGAGAAAATTCACTGAACGAACGCTAGTGTTGTTTACAGATCGACAGACGGACAGATGCTTTGCCGTCAATCGATTTTTGGGTATCAAGGACAAAAATTCGCGGTTTCACGTGCAGCTTTATTTAACTTTCTCTTCTTAAGAAGTTCCTTCTCAAGCGCGAGAAAGTAAATATTTCGAGCAATTTTCGACAAAATATTTGTAAAAATTTTGACAATTTTTCATGCAAAATACGCGGAATCCATATTTCCGAAAACTTGTACTTGACCTATTTAAAGATACGTTTTTGAACAACAGATCCGATAGGAAAACAAATATATCTTCAAAATTCTTGTTCTACGGAGACGCCGAAAAAAATTTGAATGAGTGTAATTTTGGAACAATCGAAGATTCGAACGAATTCCCACCGCCTTACTATTAAGCGTAATTTACACTACCTAAGGAGAAAATTTAATCAAACAATTTTGTGTCGTTTTTGAGCAAGTTTTAAAAATGTTGAGGCTTCATGTAAAGTATGTTTAGAAATCAAAATATTGATTTTAAACAGGGTCTTCAGTTCGTTTCGATCGATTGCAAAACACAATTTTGGAGAAAATCATCTGGATGGTTTTTTAGACGCTCATCACCAACAATTGAACAGGCGTTTTCTCATTAATCGATTTTTCGATTTTAAAAATCCACAAAACATAGGATCTTGCTACACAATGAATGTAATTTACTACGTACAGTAACCGGATTTTCGACTTTTTTTTCACCAATGTCAAGGAAAATAGGTTTTTCTATGAAAAAATCACCCATTGCTGGCGTACGGTTACAATATCTTTTTATGAAGTAAAGAAAGGAAGTATAAACGATGTGATGTGGTGTGAAGTGAAGATTTCGGATTATTTTACTCAGTACAATGCATTTTTGAGGTGTTAGATAAATTATACAATACATGTTGCTGACAATGAATATTCAAAACGACTTTGCAAAGTTCCCTAATAAAAACGCCACATTATATAATATTTTATGCATTTAATCTGAATTTCTATATAGTACATGTATACCAAGTGACATTGATGAGCTTTCTAATGTCATAATATTGTTTCCGCATCATAATATTGTATACATATTGCCCTTACCTGTTATTCATTTATGTACGAATACACGTACGTCCTCGTATATATATATATATATATATATATATATATATATATATATATATATATATATATATACACACCACTGTGTATTGTGTTCACCATGTATTGTGTTAAGTAAATAAACTTATTTATTATTAACTAGCTGAAGAACCCTACATTGCCCTGATATTTATTAATCACGTTGTCATTTATTCAGGAGAAGAGATGAATTCTATAATATTCTTCCTTTACTCCCCTATGACCCCTTCTTAGACGTCCAGCCGTGTTCGCTAGGGTCGTCATTACTCTGGGAAGCTGCATATTACTCGCGCAACGTTTCTTGAACGATGGATTGAAGAAATACGGGTAGAGTGGGGTTATTAGTTACTAAATCGGCCACTAGATTTTATGAAGCAATGCCAATCTCTGGAGAATTAGTTATGCCTTCGCTACTTGCTCAATAATTTGTGTTCTGACTTTCTCATGAGTTCGAGGTATCTCCTGTGATGGATTTTATCTACTTCGATAATTTCTTTAGATTGTTTGGCGAAACTAACGGACAGAAGTTATCATCCGAAGAAAATTGTTTCTATTATGCGCTCGTGAGGTTGTGTTTGGAATGTTGTCATGAGTCCTCGCTGCGAGCTTTTGCCTTCAACTGTTTATTATGCCAAAGGGGGATGCAAGGTCATCGTTCAAGGAAAGTTGCGCGAGTAATACCGACCTTCGCGGCCATCTTCCAACAGTTATTTACGTAGTTTCCGTTGTGGTAGCAGTTATCATCTGGTAATCTAAAATGTGAGAAGGAAATAATTGTCCTCAAAAAGTACAATAATTTTATTGAATAAATAATGTATTAAATAGTTATTTTCCCACTGAGGATGGGAAAAGTGTTTTCCCGGAAGTTAACTCTGGGTAATAATTAATAAAATTATAATACTTTTTGTGGACGTTATTTCCTTCTCCCATTATTTACGAATTATCTAGGTCGATAAGTAAGCTGTTTCGAGAGCGACTTCGCCAGAGTGCCTTCGGGAGGAAATCGTGAGGGGCAAAAACATGAAGTAACGCCCGTAGTGTATTAAAAAATTATGATTTACTAGTTCGTTGGTGACCCAAACGAGAATTAGGAACATTTTTAATTTTTTCTTGCAAGAAAAGTAAAATACCAACCAACATTGTAATTCTCTTTTGTCGGTGTACGGCGCCTGAAAATCAAAACAGAGTGAGTATCTAATTAATATTGCATATTGAACAAATCTGTTCGTACAAAATAAAAAATATACTGAAATTTCTGCGGAAATTGCCGAAAAAGTCAACAAAGCTACTAACAGTTGTTTCCAGTAAAATTGCGTGAAATATTTGAAACAGTATTCAAAAGGCTTGAACGGGCCTTTAATAGAGAATTCAAAAGGCCCCCAAGGGTATTAACAATACTGTTACGTGTTTTGTTCCAGGTTCGTAAACACAAAGCAATGAGCTAATTAAACCGTAATAGTTATTTATGTATCTAGGGCGTTAGGTAGAAGTTTGGAAGTCGCCCTCGGGAAAAAAAAATCAGTAACGCCCGTGACGCATACAAAAATTTACGATTTACAAGTTCATTGCTGAATGAAACAGGAATTCGAAACATTTTATAACGTTTCTTTATTCTGCTTTCTTCTAACGTTATTCTATAACTGTCAGTTAAACAAAACAGAATGCATATCTAATTACTACTGCATACTTGTTGAACTGATTTGTTCATACAAAATGAAAAAAAAGTATTGTGAAGTTCTTATAGAAGTTCTTGCAGAAGCTTACAAAGCTAGGGACAGTGGTTTTCAGTAAAATCTCTAGCTATATATGAAAATGAATATGGTGTATTTGAAAGTTATATGGAAAATAACAGTGTGAATTGCGGTGATGAATAGGTACTTTAGGTTATTTGTCTTTATCGTCAAAAGTTATTTAGAAAATTTCATAACTTCAAAAAATGATTTTTCAAAAATTTTAGACGATGTGCCATATACATCTTATTACTTCTAGTGGTATTGCTACTCAGGAAGCACATATATTCCTAAAAAAGGTGATACGAAACAATGAAATGTGAGTGACAGATGGCATTTATAAATTCACGGGAAAATTACAAAATTGAAATTTTCATGTCAATTAAGCAAAATAAGGTTTATAAAGAGTTTTTTTACTTATTTGAGTGTTATGCCGTTTATTTACTGTATTTGATTGTAACTTACCTTTAATAAATCGAATTCATACAAATATATGTATTGCGTTGGTATTAGAGCGGGCTATACGTAAAGTATTCTAAAGGCCCTCGGGCATTAAGAATCAGAAAGACTTGCAATAATATCGCTACATGGTTTGTTTCAGATCCGTAAATATACAGCAATAAACGAGTAAACCATAAAAATAATTTTGTCCTTCAATTTCTCAATGCCTATTGTGCTATCAGAATGAATCCATTTGCTTTCAGTAAGAAATATTGTGGATATTCAAGAAACTTTTATCTAGTTTTGTGGGTTGACACCACATTTTTGAGATATTCACAAAAAACTAAAATACTCCCCACTAAAAATGTTGCTTCATTATGGTATATGAATGAATGGAAGTAACGTTTACGAAATCTCACATAAACATTATTTTTTTTGTTTGTATGAAGTCCTAAAAACTAAAACAAAATTGTCATAAAATGATTGAGGGGCTATTTATAAGATTGTAAGAAATATATTTTCAAATCATCAGCAGACACTCCAAATTTATTAAGGCCTATAAAAGTTTTACATTGGTTGCCACTTGATCTTCCCTGTACCATTTATTCTGTACACCAATTATTCTACTTATTGTCACTGTACTATTCTTTGCAACGGCGACGCACCGCTATGTCTTGTGTACTCGTATTCTTCTCATTGTAATACCAAATAACGTGCACATCAGTGTTGAATTTAAAGTATCTTAGTTAAGAATTTGGCATATAATAAATATTCCTTCATGAAACTGAGAATAGAAAGAGTTTTATTTAGCACAATATTACATTTTCACGCGGTCACATGTCGGGAGACCCGTCAGGTGAATAGTGCTCTTTGCTGGAAGAGGTAACTGGAAAGGAAATCCCTCACAAGCAGAATACGGATCAATTAACCAACGTTTAGAAAATCCTCAGTGGCGTAAACTGCAATTTCCTGTCATTTGTACGATAATTCAAGTAATTCATGAGACATTTTCTTACTTCTTATTTTCTTTCTATTTATAACCCATTGTAAAAGTGCACATCTCTTACCTGCCGGTGTATCATAGCTATTAGCACGTCAAAGCAGTGTAGTAATCGACAACATTATCGATCTTCTACGTATCGGTAGTTACTTTCGCATCGCCTTTGTGAATCTGAGCTTGCGCAAAAGATCCAGTTTGCTATTTATGGCATGCGAAAACTCTCTATTTTTCTTGACTTTCGAAAAGTCGATTTTCGAAATTATTTTCAAAATGCTATCTATCTTGTAAATTTAGGTATTTTGGTTCTTGCATTTCGTATATGGTATTTTAGAGACCAGTGACAATCCGAAGAGGTGCAGCAGGCAATGCTTTCTCGTTTATAAGTCACACTACTTCTCTTTACAGCCCACCGTATGATGAATCATCAAATTATTTATTTGATTATAATTGAATTACAACGCAATTCAGAAATAAGGGGTTCAAATGTCTCAAATGAAATATGCAACGGACCTCATAAACAAGTTTTGAAATTAATGAATGCCAAATATTGCTTTAGCCGAGCTTGCTAAAGCATAGTATGATCCAGGTCTGCGCAAAATAATGACTTGCGAAGGTTCTACCAGGATTAACTGCAGGTGTCGAATTGGTGTTGGCGTCAATGTTTGTTGTTGGGTCGCAGAGAGGTCTTTACACGGACGTTCGTCTGAACCGAAATTGGTGGTTTCGCCGACTTCCAAACAGATGCTACCAGAAATCTCCAACAATGCACCTGCATGCAAAAGATTCTACGATAGTGAGTGCCCCACTTAAGCAGGCAGCTTAAACAAATTAGAGGAAACGAAAAAAGGTAGAACAGGCGAGGATTAAGGTGTTTCAGGTGTATCAACTGCTAAGGCCATTAGTTTTATATGTGGTGTGCTTGTCGGTAGTAAATCGTGTATGCTTTTATCGCAGAAAATGGAGATCTACCCCCGCTGGATGGGCAGATCAGGCGCCGAACTACACGGCAGCTTCCGGGTTTTTCACTGCCAGGTATCTCCCACCAGTGGGGCACTGTCCCTGCAGGGACAAGTTCAAAGCTCTTTACCGGTCTCCTAGCATTTGTGGTAGTGTAGTGCATGTTAATATACATGTGTAAAAGTAAGGGGACAAGGGAGAGGAGGGAAAGATCTCGCGCGGTTCGTGGTCCGTTCGATAAGGTACTGCTACGGCATTCTGTGTTCATCAGGGAATACACAGAAACCATCGATTAGAGACCTGACTTTTAGAATTCTCCCTCAGACAGCGACTGAATTCGACTAGATATCTATTCTTGGATAGGTTCAGTTGACGTAAATCAGCTGTTACGGTATCATCCAATCCGAAGGTTGAAAGTCACCATAGCGACGTCACTGTAGCGACGCGTAAGCTCCAGATTGGATGACACCGTAACAGCTGTTGATCTGCCAAATGAGCCCTTTGTAAATCGAAGTATAGTACCTAGTGTTAAGATCCCTGCCGCTGTTGGGACTCTGGGGCGCGTTCAGAGTCCATGCATTGACACCAATTGACGACTAGAGCCACCAATAAGTCGGCAAAAAGGCAAAGAGAGCCAGGCGTGGCGGAGAGTTCTCCTTGCGACCGGCTCCGGCCGGCCGTCTGGCCACGCCACGCGTGAGCGGGCGCGTCAGGTGCGGCGCGGCGCGGATCCGCGGCGGTGGAGGCGGTGGTGGCGGCGGCGGCGGGGAAGTGGGCGGCGGCGGGGAAGTCGAGATGTGAGTGCCCCAGCTTAAGCAGCATGCTGAAACAATTAGCAGGAAACGAGAAAAAGCGAGACAGGCGAGGATTAAGTTGTTTCAGGTGTATCAACTGCTAAGGCCATTAGTTTTTAAGTGGTGTGTGCTTGTCGTAGTGGTAATCGTTGTGCTAGCTTTTATCGCGATGAAAATAATGGGGTTTGTGTACCCCCGCTGGGATGGGCAAGATCAGGGAGGCGCGAACTACACGGACAAGCTTCCGGGTTTTTCACGCCAGGTATCTCCCACCAGTGGGGCACGGTCCCTGCAGGGCACAGTTTCAAGTTCTTTACCGGTCTCCTACATTTGTGGTAGTGTAGTGCATGTTAATAATACATGTGTAAAAGTAAGGGGGACAAGGGGAGGAAGGAAAGATCTCGCGCGGTCCGTGTGCGTTTCGAAAAGGTACTGCTACGGCATTCTGTGTTCATCAGGAATATACACGGAGAACCCATCGATTAAGGATTGATTAGAATTCTCCCTCAGACAGCGACTGGAACTGACTAGATATCTAGCGTCTGTCGCAATAAGAGGTGTAATACTCAGTTGGAAGAACAGACTAAATCAGTGCTTTGCTGTGTGCGTGTGATGTGGGGTCTGGCTATTGTTTCGATCCAATCAGTAATCCTACCGGTACTATGGCTTGGTAATAGACGTATACATCCATTAGCAACGTCACTGTAAGCGACGCGTAAGGCTGCAGATTGGTGGATGTATAACGCCAGTACAACTCGGATGAGGTCGTCAGAATGAGGACACCCCGGCCTATTGTTAATTATCGAATGTATAGTACCTCGTGTTAGATCTGGCCGCTGTTTGGGTGCTGGGTGTCGTTCAGGGGCAGTCCATGCAAGTGACACCAGAATTTGAGATAGACAGGCTAACCATTAATGAGTCGGCAAAAGCAAGAGAGCCACGGTGGCGGAGCATACGTTTCTCTTTTGCGACCAGAGCTGCGGCGGTGCGCTGGCCAGCACGGCGTGGAGCCGGGCGCCGTCAGGTGCGGGCGCGATGGCGCGGATTGCGGCGGATTGGTAGGGGTGGTGGCGGGCGGCAGCGGGGGCCGGCGGCGGGGCGGCGGTGGTCGGGGAGAGGGTGGGACGGTGCGGGGTTACGCGTGGCGGGGAGTAGCGATATTGAGCATAGCGAATGTCGCAGAATATTTGCGAGCGGCGCGCACGGCTAACGAGGTCCTCCCTCGGCCCGCGGGCACCCTTCCCC
>BOPP01000037.1:3868122-3956830 GCA_017312745.1 Gryllus bimaculatus
GGGTGGCTGGCGGGCGGCAGCGGGGGGCGGCGGCGGCGGGCGGGGACGAGGGCGGGCGGTGCGGGGTGCGTGGCGGGGCTAGATGAGCTAGCAGCCATAAGCGATGCGCAGATGCGGGCGGCGCGCACGGCTTAACGAGGTCTCCTCGGCCCGCGGGCACCTTCCCCCCGCCTCCCTTCCCCAACCGAACACTCTCCTCGCGCGCAGCAGCTGCCGCTGCAGCGGGCGCGGCCCCAGCACGCCACCTCCGGCGCCGCCAAGCGGGCGCGAAGGCTGGCCGACCCCGCACGCGAGCGCTCGGCGCTTATGGACCCGCTTTCAATTGCATGTTACGTAATGGAAAAAAAGAGGGAAAACGGAGATTTTTAAATATACCTTCTAGCGGGAGAATGTATAAGAATGCTGCCGTATCATTTGATTAATCGTTGACCATTGGGTATCTAGCTGACAATGTTTTCAATACCTAGCTCTCATTGCCCCTAATGACAGTATGGAAAATGATTGTTGATGGATAAATATATTTGTTTGATAGTATTGCTTATTTTTGTTACTGCGATGTTGTTTTATTATTGTGGCAGGTTAAGGATGAATAATTGATATATTTTTATATAAAAATATATTGAAAAACTTAATAGTATGATGTTTCAGCAATAAGGTTAATTAAGAAATTTAACCATGAAGAAAACTTGTAAAATGTTTGATCTCTTACATATTGACCGCACTTCTTGTCCATACTCTTTCATAAAGCAAAACGAAGAAGTTTATTCATTTTCCAAGAGCTCATTGAATCAGATACAAGTTGTTTTCTGTCGTTTGTATTTCCATTTTCACTAATATCCTTAATTTTTTCAAGCAGAGAAAAAATTGTTAAAAAAATTATGAACAATACGTTTTGGTTTTCACTTGGCCTCATGCGAGCTTCGGAAACTTGTTGTTCACGGTGTGTCGATACGGGAGGCTCATTTGTAAGCAGCGGAGTGTATATTCTTCTTTGATGCACTATATCGACTTCTTTTAGTAGGCAACGTACATTCTTTACTTGTCCATGTGTCGACACACAGGGGCATCACAATAAGGGGATCAGTAATTAATTACTGACGTTGTGCTGACCGAATAAGACGGGAATCTCGCCTCCGTCAATTTTACTTTTTGCGGGGACGTTGCCCTGGATTATTTTTCAATGTCACAACTAGCCACATACTCCTCGCTTGTCTTAGCTAGCCGAAGTTTGGGTTTAGTGCAGCAAACTGCCAATGTTGGAACAAATGAAAAATACTGTTTCAAGAGTATTTTAACAAATAATTAGAACGTTTTTGAGAAAAATGTAAAATTGGTGGTTAAGAGAGCTACATTTTATGACGGAGTTCATAAGCCGGTAGTGGTGTAATCATTAAGACCATTAGACAGATTGTACTATAGAGAGTCTGGAGGGTGCACGTCATTATTCAGGTATACTTAATAAATAACATTGTTGTCATTAGACGTTTTAAGTAGTAGGCTGATTATTTATCGATTTTGAATTTGCTTGGATTTTATTGGAAGCAATACAAGTAAAATGAGACTTTGGGCAGCGTAGAGGGTCTTTAAAGTTCCGAAATGGTGTTGGTCGCTCTAGCCTTGAGTAAAATGGCCGAAAAATCTGTAATAAGTACATTCTTTAGGCAAAACGTATGTAGTTTCAGTACACAACTGATGCTGTGCAACCGAGAGATAGGAGGGTAAGGGTCCTGACGGTAACAATTTCCTCAATAGATGAGTCACTCACTCACCTTCCCACCGACCTAACGTCCAACAAAACAATAAGTGCTACTTTTAGGCAGTAAAATTACTAGAAACACAATATTCTTCCACTAAATTTCGGTATATTATTTTTTTTGATTTACGAATTTTTACTGGCAAAAAAAATGTAATTTAACACAACTTTTTTCTAAATTTTTACTTGCTCAGGAGTGAATTTTCAACAGTATTTCATTTTTTTATAAAAATGAAGAAACTTCAACTTTTAATTCAAGGGTATCCGCCGCACGCTACTCGCTATGTCACACGTCAGCAGCGAACATGAGCGGCTATCCTACGGCTACAGAGTTGCCACCTTGTCATCTCCTCTCATAATGCGCGCGCGATTTCTTCTGAGAGCGCAAGAGCGCTGGCACGGTGGGCCTGCTGGCGAGAGGTTGGATATAGTGATACGTAACGAAATCGTTCTTCCTCATGTGATCAAGGGCGTTTGGCCGGACGATCGAGGAATCGGGAGTATTCACCTAATTTACACTTACGAAGAAAAACAATTTAGACGTATTGTTTGCAGGCAGTCTTAGTGTATCTGTTTGCGACAATGTTTAACACGGTGTTAGCAGCATACCTGTACATGAGAAGCCCATATGGAATGGACAAACAACATCGTGAGGTCCTTCTGGGTTTGGCCTATCACGGTCGTGTAACGGTAACTGGAGAACAGCTTGATGAAGCACCGTGGACTGTATTTCGGTCCCTGTAGTCGAACGTGTCTCAACTAAGGATTTCGTAGCAGGATTGGAAAACGCCAACTAGTCCAGCCTGCAACCAGAATGATCATATCCGCAGATTACCATCCAGCATTTTGGTCCACGTTAAATTGCCAGTAAGTACTTTGCCGCGCGAGGAACGAATGATGCGTGAACTACGTAAACCGAAGGAACCTTGTCCGTAGTATCCAGTGGAACACAGACTATACTACACGTGGTCATAAAACAGACAGGCTGTCACTCCAAAGTTGAGGTGTTGCTGTTAGATTTTGAGACTTCCGGGTCTATAAGAGGGCAACTCTGTACGCATATTAGGACGTTGCGGACGGTGAATTATCTCGCTATAGAAACCGGAGTACAAACATAAGTTAAAACTTGTATACCACTCTATTCGTAGTATTATGATATCGTAAGGAAATAAGACGCGACGTGCTACTGCGCATGATCGTGGAGTGCAATGAACTTAGTGTGCATAGCAACAAGAGTTCAGCACAGCAAACTCATGCTCAAATTTGAGTTGGGAAACTTTAACATAGGATAATTAACAACGCAGTCCAAACCAGGTCATAAATGTGGTAAATTGTATACACTGAAACAACGAAAAGCAATTGCCGGGACCACCAAATTAGTAATATGAAACTTTTATATTTTTGGCGGAGATCAGAGTAATCTAAGCAACCATACCCCCCGTCACAAGGCTTAAGTGCTTTTGCAATATCTGCACCATTGAAAATTAGAAATATAGATAAACGCCGCATCCTCTTCCATTCGCATGCGCGTTCCATTTATCAGCGTACGCTTTGGCTCTTTGTCAAAAGCCTGGCGTCCAAGAGGGTCACGACGTATGGCCCGGGGGGCGGGCGCGGAGGTTGCTGAGCACGCGAGGCGCGGTGGGGGGTGGGGGCCGGGCGCCCGGAGCGGCACGGGTTTTTAGCCCGGGCCGGTGCGTGCACACCGCTCAAGCTCCAGCCGCGCCCCCGAGGTCAGCGTGCAATTCGCGAGTCGGCGGGTGATCGCAGGCGTCCGTCGCCCGTGATGGAATGCTGATGGTCCACCATCGGTATGCCCTGCGGTGGGGAAGGATGGGGATAAATTTTCGGTTCAGGTTTTAAGCGGCGACGACAAGTTTTGGTTCCGGGGGATAATTTGAGGGAGTGATGAATCATCGTTCGAGGATCGGTATATTCATCTGTAATTGGATTGCTTTTTTTTCACTGCTCTACGACATTTATGTGTCGGAGAAGTTGTATTCCATTTCGGAATAAGTTACAGAGTGTTTTAAACGATAAGAAAGTGGCCAAGTACTTATATCGTCCATGATTTGTGTACAAAATCGGAATAGATTTCCGGAATGATCTGCAAAAGAAAGCTCGAGAGTTTATTGTATTTGTCGGAGCTTTCTGCATGAGCTTTTTGTATGAGAATGAAGGATTGATTTGGTTGGATCCGCTCTTTTCAACATGTTCTTCTTGTATGGAACTGTTACCACAAGGCAACTATATATAAGAAAGATTGTCTCTTCATGCAGAATTGTTCTTTGGTACAATATGTCGTTCCTTCCAACCCAATCAATCAGTAATACCGGTGGATTCCTCTTGGAGAGAGTACTTATATGTTTTAAATCCATGTGAATCTAATACTATTTAATTCACAATAATACTACACCGGATGTGATAGTTATACTTCAGATACAGCATTGTTGCTCCCTCTATAGCTTACTCCGACGAGGACAGTCCGAAGTTGTAGGTTCGAATCCTGGCGGACGCGAGTTTCGATAAAAGCTAGATAGGCTTCGGTGAATTCAGCCGCTGTGTGATGGAGCATTTGCCAATTTCGCAGCGACCTGCTGATAGGAATCGTAGCTTTCTGTGGAGTTACTAATCACCTCAGCAATGCTGGATTCCAATGAAAGCGGGATATCGTACAATACTTCCTTGTCCTTCATTACCCTATTCCTATACCGTCACACACTCGTCGTTGCTAGCTCTTGGGTCAACGTGATTTGCTTTCCCCCGGCCCCGGGAATCTTCCGCGTCAGGCGATTTTTTTGCGTGGCGTTTTACAATGTCGCAGTATATGTTGCTGTGGGGTAACGATGAGAAAATTCATTTCTCAGCTTCAAACGATTGAATACGGCAGGGGATGTCTACGTGCTAACCCCGCGTTCCCCCTTAGCCCCTGCCGCGAGCGCAGAGACGTCGGCGGTTGGGGCCCTCAGCCCCGTTCACGCAAGGTAACATACTACAATCCCGTTACAACCGCCCAATACTTCACACTCACGATCACAGATGTCGAGGAACTGTCGGGATATTAGAGCGTATTCTGCTGGCAGCGATGCCCGCGGCGGGGAAGGTATGTGGAAGGGGGAATCCCTTCGTCTGACCTGTAGGCTCGGCGCAGAATCTCTAGATCCATTGGAGGAGGAAAACTGGAATAAAATACTACAGCAGTCGCGCACTAGGACCACAGCAGTTAATCGTGCCCGAATAATCAATCAGAAGAAGAATATTTAGTTGAGAAGGATTTTTGGAATTGCGATTTTTCCAAAGACAATTTCTGAGTCCTTATAAAATTTTTTGAATGATGTCGAAGCGCAAATTTACTTGGTTTTACAGTAAAAAATTAAAGAACGAAGAAATGAAGTATAAACTGGTAACGGATCATGTGTCTCAACTCTTATGCTTTTGCAAGCCCTCTGTGCAACATTATTGCTGATTGAATAGCGCACGTCCTGATGATAGATAATGATGTTCAGCATGTTTCCGCAACGCCAGTTTAGAGTGTGTTTATATTAAATCTTTTGGAAGCTAATTTAATCCTTCGTGTCACACGCAAAGGAATTTTCTTCTTAAAGTACCGATTGATGTATTAGGTACATTGAGTTTTCAATCTTTAACATTTTTCACGTGTGATTAATTTTTTCAGAATATAGATGTTTGCAAAAAATATACATAATCTACACGATGTGAAAAGGGACAAGTAGGTATAAAACACACTCTTTCGGTCATCTTAATTTGTTACAGCATGTAAACAAATAATTTGATTTCCTGTGAAAACATTCAACTATCTCAGTAGAATGAGAAAGATGTGAATCTGCCTCAATTTTCCGTATCTCTAGCATTATCATTTAGCAATCCAAGATGTAAATGGTGGCCATGCATTACTAATGAAGGAGCTACCTTTGGAGCCACTCGCTTAAATTTGATTTTATTGAGTTCTAGACTATTTTTATATGGAACAAACGAACGTGCTTCACAAGAAGGATTTGGTTTCATTCAGTATTTTTTGGTGTGTTTCAGTAATACAACATAAGATCTTCAAATATCTCAGCATGTGTTACGCGATTGAAACGTCGTCACGGATTGTGTTGAGTGGATGCTGCGAAATAGCAAGTGTTTTTGTCCTTCGTCTAAATCTATTCAATGTGTGACATCCTTAATTTTAATAATATTGGGCATTATTACATATAAAGAAGTTCGGACTTACTGTGTGTTATTTAGAGTGGTTATACTTGAATTTTATTTATTCGTAACTTAAGGTTTTGATCCTACAAGTGCATTGTGAGAGCGGGTTTCCATTGAGCTGTTGAATAGAAATATAGTTTCCTGTTTGACTGACTTATAGAAACGTCTTTTTTAAATATTATCTACGTAAGGTTAATTAAATTTAATTTTAGTGATTATCCGCAGCGTCATCTCACGTGCTTACGTATCGCTCGCCCGTGTGTGTTGTTGGTGAGGGAGGGGGAATGGCTGGTGAGAGGGAGGGAGAAGAAATAGAGAGGGAGAGGGAGGGAGAGTAAAAAGGCCGAGGGAGAGAGAGAAAATAGAGGAGGGAGGAGGGAAGGAGAGAAAAAGACGAGGGCGAGAGAGGAAAGGTGAAGAGTGAGAGAAAATTGGGAATAACATGAGAGAATTCGAGCTAACAATCTTTTAAGGTATTTCAATTTTGGTTTTGATTTTCGTCATTGAAGTGATTTTGCTGCTACTTGCAAGAAACTTAACTGTGCGGGAAATGGGACCTACCAGCTAAGTAACTATGGCAAATGTTGGCTAATCACTTTGACTAGGACCTCATTGGCTTCACATGGTCTCAAGCAGTTTTAACCTTCAACTTTGAATGCAATACTGTTGTTAATAGTACAATTCAATTTTTCATGGCAGGATTTTTTAGTTTCCTTTTATTCAATTAAGACTTTAAGTATCCGTTATTTCAAAAATGTCCGCAACAATCGCTAAAATATACAGATAAACGTGTAACAGTTGGCCTGCATATATAGTTATGTAAGACTTTGCCAAACAAAATTTAGTTTCCAAAACCAAATATTTTGTTATCTACAAGAGTTAATTTTTTAAACCAAACAATTGTGAGCTTGTGAATCAGCTGATTGTTTCCGGCCGGAATCTTTTCAGTGTCAAATCACGCTTCGCTAAAATAAGACCTCCCCGACAACTCTTCACCCCCATCTCCCTCGCGTAGGCAACAGCTGAACTTCAGACGCGTTTGCTAATGAGAAATATAACGAAACTCCGATGCCAAACTCAAAGCCTTTCTCCAGCCGCAGCTATAATTAGCCGGGACGAGCAAGGGAGATTGAGGCGGAGTGAAAAGTAACTGTAGTGCATCTGCCTCGGCAGGGCGAAGGACGTGGTCTCTATGGGGCCGTGAGTACTCCACCCGGCCGGGGGGGGGGATGAAATAGAAAGCAGAGATTTTTCCTCCTTCGCGAGCGCTAACTCAGCCGCGGACTCGCATGATGGCTTTACTTCTGACAGGGCTGCTGCTTTCAAACTCTCGGAGCACTTGCTGAGCTATATAGCGGCACAGCTGGCGAACCGTCCGAGCAAGTTTCTGCTTCCCGGCGGATAGAACAGATGAATCTCTGGTTTGAAACGTCAATTTCGTAACCAAGAAATATTTCTAAAGAGACAAAGATTTTTTTTTTGCCATCCACATGAAGTTAGAAGTACATTAGCTACTCAAATGAGGCGTTTTGAATAATAAAATAATAATAATAATAATAATAATAATAATAATAATAATAATAATAATAATAAGTATATCTGAAGGTTTTCTAGAGAAATGCAATATAGTTTCACTATGTGACTCACTCAAGAGCGGGCCTCCAAAGGTAAGTAAATAATCCCTGCCATTGGTTGCCCGCTCTTGATTTGCCACTTGAAATTAGTCCACTCTTCACTAAACAATAATTTGATTTTGCCCAAAATGTACGATACATCATATAATACCACCGGCAACGTCTGAAACTTTAGGTGCAGATGCGAATCTCTAAGTGGGACAAACAGAAAATCATATAAAATAAAGGTATTATATAAGGTAAAATAAAATATGAATTATTCCTCGGTCTAAAAAGTATAAAAACTTTGCAAACTGTAATATGTGAATCTAAATTACGTCATACCGCTAAACAGTAAGTTTTAACTACGGTAAGTGGTGAATCAAAAAAGATCTAAAAAAGTTCTCCTAAATTATTTTTACAATGTTACATAATAAGTGAAAATATGTATGCTCAATTTCTGTGAAATAAATTATTTTTAAAATAAGAACTCAAATACACATTTACAAGTTGTGTACACATTTATTAAGTTCCAATTAAAAAAACTATGCCGCATAAATGACTTTCAATTACTATCTATTTCAAGAAAATAAGGGACTATATTGTTAATCTCCGATCATTTAATGTGCTTGCAATCCTTTTAAGAAAAATGAACCCTGAAAAAGAACAATAGTTATTTGTAGAGAATAAACTAAATTAATAAATGTCAAAAATATCATTACTAATGTTAAAAAAAATATTGAGGAAAAACGCATGTTTACTGTAAAATAATTTAAATTTACATCACAATCATAATTAGAACATCAAAATATAAAAATATTTAATTTCGGCGCCAGTTTTCTTCGCTTTGCGTTCACGTTCAGGGTTTTCCGAGGAGCGTAGCAAACGCGACATCGAAAGAGACCTGCTTACCGAACGGGGTGAATGGAGCCGGGGACGCTGCCGTGAGCCCCTCCCTCCCCCAACCGACACTCTCCTCGCGCGCAGCAGCTGCCGCTGCAGCGGCCGGCCCCAGCCAGCCACCTCCCGGCGCACGCAGCGGGCGCGAAGGCTGGCCGACCCCGCACGCGAGCGCCTCGGCGCTTATGGACACCGCTTTCATTGATTTACGTAATGGAAAAAAAGGAGGGAAAACGATATTTTAAATATACCTCTTAGCGGGAGAATGTATAAAATGCCTGCGTATATTTGATTAATCGTTGACCATTGTATCTAGCTGACAATGTTTTCATACCTAGCTCTCAATTGCCCATAATGACTAGTAGGAAAATGATTGATGGATAAATATACTTGGTTGGATGAGTATTGCTTATTTTTGTTACTGAATGTTGTTTATTATTGTGCAGGTTAAGGATGAATAATTGATATATTTTTATTATAAAAATATATTGAAAACTTAAATGTGATCAGAATAAGTACATTAAGAAATTTAACCAATGAAAGAAAAATTAAAATGTTGATCTCTTACATATTGACGCACTTCTTGTCCATACATCTTCATAAACAAAAGAAGAAGTTTATTCATTTTCCAAGACTCATTGAATCAATAACAAGTTGTTTCTGTCGTTGTATTTTCCCATTTTCACTAATATCCTTAATTTTTCAAGCAGAAAAAATGTTAAAAAAATATGAACAATACGTTTTGTTTCACTTGCCTCATGCTCGAGCTTCTGAAACTTAGTTGTTCACGCTTGATATGATCTATTTTGTACAGCATTATTTCATTTGGCACTATATCGACTTCTTTAGTACAGACTACTTTCTTATTTCCATGTTCGACACCAGGCCGCATCACAATAAGGGGATCAGTAATTATTACTGACGTTGTGGCTGACCGAATAAGACGGGAATTGCTGGTTAATTTACTTTTGCGGGACGTTTGCCCTGGATTATTTTCAATGTCACAACTACCACATTACTCCCTCGGCCTTGTCTTAGCTAGCGAAGTTGGGTTTAGTGCAGCAAACTGCCAATCTTGGAACAAATGAAAAAATACTGTTTCAAGAGTATTTTAAACAAATAATTAGAACGTTTTTGAGAAAATGTAAAATTGGTGGTTAAGAGAGCTACATTTATGAAGTGAGTTCATAAGCCGGTAGTGGTGTAATCATTAAGACCATAGACAGATTGTACTATAGAGAGTCTGGAGGTGCACGTCATTATTCAGGTATACTTAATAAATACATTTTTGTCATTAGACGTTTTAAGAGTAGGCTGATTATTTATCGATTTGAAATTTGCTTGGATTTTATTGGAAGCAATACAAGTAAAATGAGACTTTGGGCAGCGTAGAGGGTCTTTAAAAGTTCCGAAATGGTGTTGGTCGCCTCTAGCCTTGATAAAATGCCGAAAATCTGTAATAAGTACATTCTTTAGCAAACGTATGTAGTTTCAGTACACAACTGATGCTGTGCAACCGAGAGATAGGAGGTAAGGGTCCTGACGGTAACAAAATTTCCTCAATAGATGAGTCACTCACTCACCTCTCCCACCGACCTAACGTCCAACAAACAATAAGTGCTACTTTTAGCAGTAAAATTACAATAGAACACAAATATTCTTCCACTAAATTTCGGTATATTTTTTTGATTTACGAATTTTACTGCAAAAAAATGTAATTTAACACACTTTTTTTCTAAATTTTTACTTGCTCAGGAGTGAATTTCAACAGTATTTCATTTTTTATAAAAATGAAGAAACTTCAACTTTTAAATTCAAGGGTATCCGCCGCTACTCGCTATGTCACACGTCAGCCAGCGAACTCGATCGCATCCTACGCACAGATGCCAACCTTCATCTCATAATGCGGCCTTTCTCGAGACGAAAGGCGTGGAGGTGGGCTGTGCAGAGGGTTTATATAGAACGAATGTTTCCTCCATGTGCCATCGGGTTGGCCGGACGATCGAGGAATGCGGAGTATTCACCTAATTTACACTTACGAAGAAAAACAATTTAGACGTATTGTTTGCAGGCAGTCTTAGTGTATCTGTTTGCGACATGTTTAACACGGTTTCAGCAGAATATGTACATGAAAAGCCCATATGGAAGGACAAACAACATCGTGAGGTCTTCTGGGTTGGCCTATCACGGTCGTTAACGTAACTGACGAACAGCTTGATGAAGCTACCGTGGACTGTATTTCGGTCCTGTAGTCGAACGTGTCTCAACTAAGGATTTCGTAGCAGGATTGGAAAACGCCACTAAGCAGCCTGCAGACCAGAATGATCATATCCGCAGATTACCATCCAGCATTTTGGTCCACGTTAAATTGCCACGTAGTACTTTGCCGCGCGAGGAACGAATGACTGCGTGAACTACGTAAACCCAAGGACCTTGTCCGTAGTATCAGTGGACACAGACTATACTACAGTGGTCATAAAACAGAAGGCTGTCACTCCAAAGTTGAGGTGTTGCTGTTAGATGAGACCTGTCCGGGTCTATAGAGCAACTCTGTACCCATATTGAGGAACGGGTGAATATCTCGCCTATAGAAACGGAGTACAAACATAAGTTAAAACTTGGTAACCACTCTATTCGTAGTATCTATGATACTCGTAAGGAAAATAAGACCGACGTGCTACTGCGCATGATCGTGAGTGCAATGAACTTAGTGTCATAGCAACATAGTTCAGCACAGCAAACTCATGCTCAAATTTGAGGGAGAAACTTTTAACAATAGGATAATTAACAACCACGTCCAAACCAGGTCATAAAATGTGTAATGTGTAATACACTGAAACAACGAAGCATTGCCGGGACCACCAATTAGTAATATGAAACTTTTATTATTTTTGCGAGATCCAGAGTATCTAACAAAACCATACACCCCCTCACAAGGCTTAAGTTGCTTTGCAATATCTGCACGCATTGAAAATTAGAAATATAGATCAAAAACGCCCATTCTCTTCCATTCCATGCGCGTTCCATTTATCCGTACGCTTTGGCTCTTTGTCAAAAAGCCCCTGGCGTCCAAGGGTCACGACGTATGGCCGGGGGCGGGCGCGGGGGAGGTTGCTGAGCACGCGAGGCGCGGTGGGGGGTGGGGCCGGGGCGCCGAGCGGCCACGCGGTTTAGCCCGGGGCCGGTGCGTGCACACGCTCAAGCTCCAGCCGCGCCCCCGAGGTCACGCGTGCATTCGCGAGGTCGGCCGTGATCGGCAGCGTCCGTCGCCGTGATGGATGCTGATGGTCCACCATCGGTATGCTCCTGCGGTGGGGAAGGATGGGGATAAATTTTCGGTTCAGGTTTTAAGCGCGACGACAAGTTTGTTCCGGGGGATAATTTGAGGGATGATGAATCATCGTTCGAGGATCGGTATATTCCATCTGAATTGGATGTGCTTTTTTTTCACTCTCTACGACATTTCATGTAGTAGGAGAAGTTGTATTCCATCGAATAAGTTACAGAGTGTTAACGATAAAGAAAGTGCCAAGTACTTATATCGTCACCATGATATTGTGTACAAAATCGGAATAGATTCGGAATGACTCTGAAAAAAGAAGCTCGAGAGTTTATTGTATTTGTCGGAGCTTTCTGCATGAGCTTTTTGTATGAGAATTGAAGGATTGATTTGTTGGATACGCCTTCTTCAACAGTTTCTTGTATGGAACTGTTACCAAGGCAACTATATATAAGAAGATTGTCTCTTCATGAAGAATTGTTCTTGTACAATATGTAGGTTCCTTCCACACCATCAACAGTATACGGTGGATTCTCTTGGAGAGAGTACTTTATATGTTTTAAATCCATGTGAATCTATACTATTTAATTCACAATAATACTACACCGGATGTGATAGTTTACTTCAGATACAGCATTGTTGCTCCCTCTATAGCTACTCCGAGAGGACAGTCCGAAGTTGTAGGGTTCGAATCCTGGCGGACGCGAAGTTTCGATAAAAGCTAGATAGCTCGGTCGAATTCAGCCGCTGTGTGATGGAGATTTCCAATTTCCAGCGACCTGCTGATAGGAATCGGTAGCTTTCTGTGGAGTTACTAATCAACCTCATGCAATGCTGGATTCCAATGAAACGGATATCGTACAATACTTCCTGTCCTTCATTACCCTATTCTATACCGTCACACACTCGTCGTTGCTAGCTCTTGGTCAACGTGATTGCTTTCCCCGGCCCCGGGATCTTCCCGGTCAGGCAAGATTATTTTGCGTGCGTTTTACAATGTCGCAGTATATGTTGCTGTGTAACGATGAGAAAATTCATTTCTCAGATTCAAACGATTGGAATACGGCAGGGGATGTCTACGTGCTAACCCCGCGTTCCCCCCTTAGCCCATGGCCGCGAGGCAGAGACGTCGCCGGTGGGCCTCAGCCCGTTCACGCCAAGTACATACTACATCCCGTTACACGCATACTTCACACTCACGATCACAGATGTCAGAGGAACTGTCGGGATATTAGAGCGTATTCCTGCTGGAGCGATGCCCCGGCGGGGAAGGTATGTGGAAGGGGGAAATCCCCTATCGTCTGACCTGTAGGTCGGCGCAGAATCTCTAGATCCATTGGAGGAGGAAAACTGGAATAAAAAATCACTACACAGTCGGCACTAAGGACCACAGCAGTTAACGTGCCCGATACATCAATCAGAAGAAGAATATTTATGTTGAGAAGGATTTTGGAATCGATTTTTCCAAAGACAATTTCTGAGTCCTTATAAAATTTTGAATGATGTCGGAAGACCAAATTTACTTGTTTACAAGTAAAAAATTAAGAACCAAGAAATGAAGTATAAACTGGTAACGATCATGTGTCTCAATCTTATGCTTTTGCAAGCCCTCTGTGCAACATTATTGCTGATGAATAGCGCACGTCCTGATGATAGATAATGATGTTCAGCATGTTCCCAACGCAGTTTAGAGTGTGTTTATATTAAATTTTTGGAAGCTAATTAAATCCTTCGTGTCACACGCAAAGGAATTTTCTTCTTAAGTACCGATTGATGTATTAGGTACATTGAGTTTTCAATCTTACATTTTTCACGTGTGATTAATTTTCAGAATATTAGATGTTTGAAAAAAATATACATAATCTACACGATGTGAAAAGGAAGACAGTAGGTATAAAACACACTCTTTCGGGTCATCTTAATTTGTTACAAGCACTGTAAAAAAATAATTTATTTCCTGTGAAAACATTTCAACTATCTCAGTAGAATGAGAAAGATGTGAATCTGCACTCAATTTTCGTAATCTCTAGCATTATCATTTAGCAAATCCAAGATGTAAATGGTGCCATGCATTACTAATGAAGGACTACCTTTGGAGCCCATCGCTTAAATTTGATTTTATTGACGTTCTAGACTAATTTTATATATGGACAAACGAACGTGCTTTCAACAAGAAGGATTTGGTTCATTCAGTATTTTTTGGTGTGTTTCAGTAATACACATAAGAATCTTCAAACTCAGCATGTGTTACGCGATTGAAACGTCGTCACGGATTGTGTTGAGGGATGCTGCGAAATACAAGTGTTTTTGTCTTCGTCTAAATCTATCAATGTGTAGACATCTTAATTTTAATAATTTGGGCATTATTAAATATAAAGAAGTTCAGGAATTACTGTGTGTTATTTAGAGTGTTATAATTGAATTTATATTTATTCGTACTTAAGGTCTTTGATCCTACAAGTGCATTTGGTGAGAGCGGTTTCCATTGAGCTGTTGATAGAAATATAGTTCCTGTTGACTGCCTTATAGAAACGTCTTTTTAATATTATCCTACGTAAGTTAATTAAATTTATTTAGTGATTATCCGCAGCGTCATCTCACGTGCTTACGTATACGCTCGCCCGTGTGTGTATGTTGGTGAGGGAGGGGGAATGGATGGGAGAGGGAGGGAGAGAAATAGAGAGGGAGAGGGAGGGAGAGAAAAAGAGAGGGAGAGAGAGAAATAGAGAGGGAGAGGGAAGGAGAGAAAAAGAGAGGGAGAGAGAGGAAAGGTGAAGAAGTGAGAGGAAAATTGAGGAATAACATGAGAGAATTCGAGCTACAATTCTTTTTAAGGTATTTCAATGTTTTGGTTTTGATTTTGTCATTGAGTGATTTTGCTGCTACCTTCAAGGAAACTTAACTGTGCGGGAAATGGGACCTACACTAGTAATATGGCAATGTTGCTAATCACTTGACTAGGACTCATTGGCTTCAATGGTCTCAGCAGTTTTAACCTTCAAACTTGAATGCAATACTGTGTTAAATAGTACAATTCAATTTTCATGCAGGATTTTTTAGTTTCCTTTTATCAATTAAGACTTTAGTATCCGTTATTTCAAAAATGTCCCAACATCGCTAAATATACAGATAAACGTGAACAGTTGGTGCATATATAGTATGTACAGAATTTGCCAAACAAAATTTAGTTTCCAAAACAAAATATTTTTGTTATCTACAAGAGTTAATTTTTAAACCAAACAATTGTGAGCTTGTGAATCACTGATTGTTTCCAGGGCGGAATATTTTCGTGTCAAATACGCTTCCTAAAATAAGACCTCCCCGAAACTCTTCACCCCCATCTCCCTCCGTAGGCAACAGCTGAACTTCAGACCGTGTTGCTATGAAATATACGAACACTCCGATGCCAAACTCAAAAGCCCTTTCTCCAGCCGCAGCTATAATTAGCCGGGACGAGCAGGGAGGATATGAGGCGGAGTGAAAAGTACTGTAGTGCATCTCCTCGGCAGTGGCGAAGGACCGTGGTCTCTATGGGGCCGTGAGTACTCCACCCCCGGCGGGGGGGGGGATGAATAGAAAGCAGAGATTTTTCCTCCTTCGCGGAGCGCTAACTCAGCCGCGGACTCGCATGATGGCTTTACTTCTGACAGGGCTGCTCTTTCAACTCTCGGAGCACTTGCGAGCTATATAGCGCACCAGCTGGCGCACCGTCCGAGCAAGTTTCTGCTTCCCGCGATAGAAGATGAAATCTCTGGTTTGAAACGTCAATTCGTACCAAAGAAATATATTTCTAAGAGACAAAGATTTTTTTTTTGCCATCCACATGAAGTTATGAAGTACATTAGCTACTCAAATGAGGCGTTTGAATAATAATAATAATAATAATAATAATAATAATAATAATAATAATAATAATAATAAGTATCATCTGAAGGTTTCTAGAGAAATGCAATATAGTTCACTATGTGACTCACTCAAAGAGCGGCCTAAGGTAAGTAAATAATCACTGCCATTGGTTGCCCGCTCTTGATTTCACTTGGAATATAGTCACTCTTCACTAAACCAATAATCTTGATTTTGCCCAAAATGTACGATACATCCATATAATTACACCCAAACGTCTGAAACTTTAGGTGCAGATCGAACTCTAAGTGGGACAACAGAAATCATATAAAATAAAGGTATTATATAAGGTAAAATAAAATATGATTATTCCTCGGTATAAAAAGTATAAAAAACTTTGCAACTGTATATGTGAATCTAAATTACGTCATACCCTAAACAGTAAGTTACTACGGTAAGTGTGAATCAAAAAAGTCTAAAAAAGTTCTCCTAATTATTTTACAATGTACATAATAATGAAAATATGTATGCTCATAATTTCTGTGAAATAAATTATTTTTAAAATAAGAACTCAAAACACATTTACAAGTTGTGTACACATTTATTAAGTTACAATTAAAAAACTATGCGCATAAATGACTTCATTACTATCTATTTTCAAGAAATAAGGGACTATATTGTTAATCTCCCATCATTTATGTGCTTGCAATACTTTTAGAAAATGAACCCTGAAAAAGAAAAATAGTTATTTGTAGAGAATAAACTAAATTAATAATGTCAAAAATATATTAATAATGTTAAAATAAAAATATTGAGGAAAAACGCATGTTTACTGTAAAATAATTTAAATTTACATCAAAATCAAATAATTTTAGAAATCAAAATATAAAAATATTTAATTTCGCCCACGTTTTCTTCGTTGCGTTCACGTTCAGGGGTTTCCGAGGAGCGTAGCAAACGCGACATCGAAGAGACCTGCTTACGAACGGGGTGATGGAGCCGGGGACGCTGCCGGAAGCACGCCACTCGGCCTACACGCGCAAATGAAAGAGGCCACCGAACCCTTTTGCCCCGCTCCGCCCGTCCCTTCCTCTACTCTCACCCACAGCCTCGCCCGCCGCCCCTCCTCTCCCCGCCCCGTCCCGTCCCCGTCCCGCCTTCCGTCCGCGTCGCGTCCCGTCCTCCGTCCCGTCCCGTCCGTCGCCGTCCGTCGCCCTGTTCACCACTGTCCACCCGTCCCACACCGCCCAGCCCCCCCGCCCCCGCCCGCCCGCCGCGATCCTCTCTGCCCCGACTCTGCCCGCCCGCGCCCCGCTTCACCTCCCACTACCTCTACACCCTGAAAAAGCTCCACCATTTCCGCCAAGCCACGCCCTAACCCTTGCCCCCCCCCGTCCGCTCCCCGTTCGCTGCCGGCCCCGCCCCACGCCACGTCAGGAACCCCGCCACGCCTTGTCCCCGCCACGCTCCGCCACTCTCCTGCTACGCTCTTAGCACTCCCGCCACGCTCAACCACTCTCTGCCACGCCCCCCAATCTCTTCAACTTCGCCACACCCGCCACACTCCACCACCACCCCGCCTTGCCCCGCCCCGTTCTTCCCACGCCCGCCAAACACGCACGTCTCGTGCCCCGCCTACGCTCCAGCCACTCCCCTCCACTCTCCGCCACTCCCCGCCACGCTCCGCCACTCCCAGCACCTCCTCCGCCACGCCCCTCTCCCGCCCAGCTGCACCGCACCGCACCACGCCGGTTGGCGATGCACTTGGAGTGTTTGCTGCGTACACACTGCACCCCCTTCCCCCTCCACCACACTCAACCCTTCCCCTCATGCTTTCCGCGCCGGGTCGGATATTCGCTTGGGCGCGGGAGGGAGGGGCCGAGATGAGAGGCGGCGGCGAGGGGCAGCCGGAGGCCCTTGGAGTGTGGCTTGGGAAGGAGAGGGCGCCGAGAGGGTCACGCGCGAACGCACCGCCAAATCCATAACCGCGCGGATGGCCCGTGGTAGCCCGTGGTGGCCCGTGGTGGCCCGTGGTGGTCAACGCGTTTACTTTCCGCACAGAGGGTGAAATCGTGATAATTACCGGCGATGATATTTAGATCTGATATTTAAATCATATTTAGATGTAAGCCATTGTCAGGCAGTTGTCAACAATGTCATTGCCATTGTCGTTAATCGATAGGTCCTAGGGTTCGAGTCCCGATGTTCAAGTATTTTCGTCACCAGGTACTTAGCTAGGTACCTTCTATTTATCTGACAGAGTATTCTAGCAGTTAGTGGTCTCTAGTTTTTATGGCTGATCGCTAGTTTTTCATGATGAACATCAGGCGAATTGCGGAGTACCCTCACAAGCAGGCCATGGACTGCGCGGGATCTTCCCTTCCTATCTTTGACCTCTTCTCTTCTCTTACACATACAGTTAGATATAATGCATACAACTAACAAAACTGACGGATGATTACGCTGGAGCAAAGAGTTTGTCCCGGCCGGCGAGATATCTAGCTGGGGCATATACTTTAAGAGGGAGGACTTTGCAAACCTATGTATAGGGAACTGTCTAATCTCAAATTCTAAGCCATTAGCAACGCCACCGCATCCATGGGTACAATAACACGCAACATACCACAGTTACGTGACAATTGACCAGTACATGATGCACCGGAATCAATAGTACTCACTCATCAATTATATTTTGAAACAATATTTCACAATGTATTATTTTATAAATATCATAACCATAAAATCGATACATTGGTAAGATGTTGGTATTCGAATAGTTTAAATAAAATGTATTATTTAAGGGTTTTTTTGGGATAGTTACTTTCGACGGTTGAAGTGGCAAGTTATATTCCGGGCTCACATAGTTCTGGAGACCCATCGAAAGCTGCTAATCAAATGAATAAAAAAAGCTTTTATTGGAACTATCATTTAATCATCCTCCTCACGTCTCCTCCATGTTACTTCCGCTGAATTTACAACAAGCTTAGTCGCTTCGTTTAAAATGAGATTCGATAGTTTATGTGAAATGCCTGGAGATTTTCATTTGCTATTGTTGAAATGTTTTACCAGATGAAGATGAGCAGACTTTATCTAATGTAATTAGTTATTTTGAAATGTATAGTGCCCTTACTTTTGTCAATAGAATTATTGAAAATAATTTCGTTGATTTATTGCTTGTATAAGCATATTTTCTTTGCTTGCTTTTTAAGAAATTTGCGGAATATTGCAAATATTTTTAAAGCTGCTAGAGTATACTAATAAACACAAGTCTTTTATTTACTTAATACATATATGTAGTATCGTCCCATTTCACGATTTATTTGATAAGAATTTCAATGACTCTCTTTACAAACAAAGTTTTAATTCATTGAAAGAATTTAGTGAGACGTCAATAAATTTGAACCTCTTATTTACCACCACCCCCCCAGTGTACATCCATACGCTCTCTAGAGAAGACTCCCATCTAGGTACAATAGCGTAAACATTCGAGAAACTTTTGTACTCCCCCTCGCTTTAAGAGAGCCACTACAGCGTCTGCTGGAAGTCAGGGCTCCCGAGTATTGCGGGGTGGAGAGTCAGGGCCACTCTGCATGGGAGGTCTGCTAACCCTTCTAACCCCCGCCTGCCTCCCATCCTTCCGCCTTCTCACCCTCCCTCCAATGTCACTTTCTCCCGTTCGCCCTCTGCCGCCCCAGACGTATCCTCTGCCCCTCCCTCGAACCGGCCGCCTCATTGCCCCCATCCCTGCTGCCGCTGCCATCCCTGCTGATCCCTTCTTTCCTGCCGTCTTCCCTGCACTCTCCGAGGACTTCATCGTATCCATAGTCTACACTGTCACTAATGTGACTACGGTTTCCTCTGTCTTCGCACTAGCTTGGGTGGTTTAGGGAATCAACTGATGTCGCTACAATGCTTCAAACCGTGTGTTCCTAGGGTCCGAGACACGGCGGTCACTGGATTTCTTACACAAGCTAAATAGTTAACCCTAATTCAGGTCCAGTCTGTAGGAGAATTCTAGCTCTGATTGGTTTTCCGTGATTTCTCTAATCAATACCAGGCAAATGCCACATCAATACTCACAATACAATTCTATACTAAATACTCACAATACTAAGAAACGGACCGCGCGTGATTTTCCTATCCCCTTCCATGTCCCATCTTGATTCCTTACCAAAGACCAATCGGGAGCTCAGAGCTTTTCCCGGCTGGGGCGGTGCCCTGCTGGGGAGAGATATCAGGAAACACTGTCGTCGGGAGGAAGGCGCCCAATCTCACCATCCAGCGAGGAAAAAGTACAGCCATCTTCCAAGGAAAAACGCATGAACTACACTTACGGGAGTAACGACCTTAGCCGTTGACGCGCCTGGAAACACTAATGAATCAGCCAACGTTCCCGTTGCCATTGGTAGCCCTCTACCACCCTCGTTGCTTCCTCCTCCCCACTGCCGTTCCAGTCGACCCAACTACTCCAATGCGCCAGCCTTCCTCCCACATTTCGCCATCCACCCCGCCAACCCCAGCAACATGCGTAACTTCACCATCCTGTCATCACTCGCCTCGCCCTCTGCTCCACCGCTCTCGTCATCCTCAGCACTCTACTCCCTCCCCCCCCCCAACTCTACCCCATCCTGTCCATCGCCGCTTACCGTCTGGCCCTCCCCTTTGTTTGGCGGGGTCACTACCCTTGTTTTCATAGCTTTAAACAGCGGACCTGAATTATAGAAAGCTGGGCGCGCGGAGACGGGGCTGAAGGGTTAGTCGCAGTCACTAAACGCACCGTGGGGGAGGGGGGGAGGGGGGGGAGAGTGGAGCGTTGAGGGGCATATGTGCGGCGAGGGCGGGTGCTCTGCGTTGCGTATGCAGCAGCGTCCTCCCCAGTGTGCGACGCGCTGCGCCGAGCCGAGCCGGGCTGGCCTGCGCTCGAGAGGATTTTCATCTTGCGCGCTCCGCCATCTTGCTTCGCGTGTTTGTTTTTTCCCCCTCGGCGCCCGCTGGAGTGGCTAGGGGACGCGCCGCGGGTGGACCGCGCTGACGGAGAAGAGCGGCTGCGAGGTACAGGGTTAGAGGATGGGATGGGACGAATCTGAGTCGAAAGATGGGAGGTTGGTAGACGTGATTATGGAAAACGAGAAATTGCAAAGGAATAGTGGGGCGCTGCTGATGATTTGCATACCATAAGATTGTAGGTACGCTTCGCTCTCCATACTCCCGCCTTGTGATCTTAAGTTCCAACTATGTTAGTTATGTATTTTGTAAGACTCCAGGTGTTCCAAGGGATTTTGGAAATCGAGACTTTATTAGATGGTTATGAGAGTGAACATGTGAAGGTGTATTTTTGTGTGGAAAGATAGAGAAAGGGAGAGGTAGAAAGTGATAGAGAAAGAGGGGGAGAGAGCAGACACACACACACGTACACACACTCACACATACTCGTGCTATGAAAATATTATTTGATCTTCGTGGAACTGATTTGTTGCATAGCGTGTTTAAATATGCAAGTGAAATATAATATAAATGTTTCAGCGCACGGATGACAAATGATGACGAAACGTTCGCACGTTGAGGTGCAGGTGCGACAAAATAGAGAATGTGGTATATTAATATTAGCATAAATTTGTAATGTATACAAAGAAAACGTACAGAAAGATTACTTAATGCTTATTCCAAATATTAATCCTTATGTATTCCACCAAGTACTGCCTTAAAACATTATAGTAATAATTATATAACAATCCATTTACCCTGTGAGAGCCAAGAGATTGATAAAAATGATTGGTAATGTGCTAACCAGTGAACAGAGTGTGAAAGAGAGCCACACTATTCCGGGACATAATAATTGAACATAATAAATTTTCACTAGTATTGACAATCCTTAGGAACGTTGGTTGTCCTTTGATTCAGTAAAACGAGAGTGTATACAGTCTTTTTACAAGTTGAAATTTTAGAGAAATGCAGACGATACAATTTTGAGTGCAGTTACTCAACATATTGGAAAAAATCTGCTTACAATAATCTATTCAATTCAAAGCAAAAGATGTTTTTAAAGAAATGCAGATCAAAGTAACGATTGAAAGAATGGGCGTAATGGAGTGGAATAGGCTGAAGTGGAATGGAGCGGAATGGGCTGGTGGTGAGGTAGATTTCAGTCGCTGTCTGGAGGAGAATTCTAGTGGCCGATGCTGTTATCATTTCTGTTTTTGTTTTCTGTTTCGTGGATTCTCCAATGAACACCAGGCAAATTCTAGTGCATTACCCTAACAACTGGGTCACGAATTGCGCGAGATCTTCCCTTCCATTTCGTTGCCGTAACCTCGCCCCGAACTTACACACAGTAACTCGTACATGTACTACACTACCCCACATGCCGGGAGACCGGCCGGGAGCTTAGTACTTGACGCGGCTGGGGCAGTGCCCCTCAGATGGGGGATACCTAGACGAGGGAAACCCCACAAGTCGACGTGAAGGCCGGTGCCAGATCTTACCATACTACGGGATAAATACGCCACCACCTGTATTAAATAAACGAATGACCTTAACAGTTGATGTACTCGGAAACACGACATAATTAATCTACTCAAACACGAGTAAGTAGGAGCATTCCACATGTGTTAATATATTGACTAGTCCACGCGTTAGCAGTTTATCAAATGAATACCCTCTGTGGGCGGGCCGAGAGAGCGTAAGGCGGGCGGGTCTCCAGTGAGCGAGAGGCTGTGGATAGCGCGCGGGCCGCAGGCGTTGGCGGGCGGCGGGCGGCGCGGCGGCGGGCGGCGGGCGGCGGGCGGCGCGGCGCGGGCGGCGGGCGGCGGGCGGCGGCGGCGGCATCGGCCGGCGCGGCGGGCGGGCGGCGGCGGGCATTCGGGCGGCGGCGCGGGCGCGGGCGCGGGCGCGGGCGCGGCGCGCGGCGGGCGGCCGGGCGGCGCGGCGGCGGGCGGCGGGCGGCGGGCGGCGGGCGGCGGCGGCGGGGCATCGGGCGGCGGCGGCGGGGCGCGGGCGGCGCGGCATCAGGGCGGCGGGCGGCGGCGGCGGGCGGCGGGCGGCCGGCGGCGGGCGGCGGGCGGCTATGAGGCGGCGGGCGGCGGGCGGCGGCGGCGGGCGGCGGGCGTTGACGGGCGCGGGCCGGCGGCGGCGGCGGCGGGCGGCGGGCGGCGGGAGCGGCGGCGGCGGGCCGGCGGGCGGCGGCGGCGGGCGCGCGGGCTTGACGGCGGCGGGCGGCGGGCGGCGGGCGGCGGTCGCGGGCGCGGGCGGCCGGGCGGCGGGCGGCGGGCGGCGGGCGGCGGGCCGGCGGGCGCGGGCGGCGGGCGTTGACGGGCGGCGGCGTTGACGGCGCGGCGGCGGCGGGCGGCGGCGGCGGCGGCGGCGCGGCGGACGGCGGGCGGCTGGGCGGCTGGCGGCGCGGCGGCGGGCGGCGGCGCGTTGACGGGCGGCGGGCGGCGGGCCGGCGGGCGGCGCGGCGGCGGGCGGCGGGCGGCGGGCGGCGGGCGCGGGCGCGCGGCGGCGGGCGGCGGGCGGCGGCGCGGGCGGCGGGCGGCGGGCATCGGGCGGCGGGCGGCGCGGACGGCGGGCGCGCATCGGGCGGCGGGCGGCGGCGCGGGCGGCGGCGCGGGCGCGGGCGGCGGGCGGCGGCGGGGGGCCGGGCCGGGCCCGCGGGCGGCGGGCGGCGGGGCGGCGGGCGCGGCGGCGGGCGGCGGCGGCGGCGGCGGGCGGCCGGGCATCGGGCGGCGAGGCGGCGGGCGGCGGTCGGCGGGCAGCGGGGCGGCGCGGCGGTCGGCGGGCGGCGGCGGCCGGGCGGCGCGGCGGCGGCGGCGGGCGCGCGGCGGGCGGCGGCGGCGGCGCGGCGGCGGCGTTGCACGGCGCGGGCGCGGGCGGCGGGCGCGGGCATTCGGGCGGCGGGCGGGGGCGGCGGGCGGCGGCGGCGGGCGGCAGGCGGCGGCGGCGGGCGCGGGGCGGCGGGCTTTGACGGCGGGGCCCCGGGCCCGGCGGGCGGCGGGCGGCGGGCTGTTGGACGGGCGGCGGGCGCGGGCGGCGGGCGCGGGCGGCGGCGGCGGGCGTTGACGGCGGCGGGCGGCGGCGGCGGGCGGGGCCGTGCGGGCGGCGGCGCGGCGGCTTGGCATCGGGCGGCGGGCGGCGCCGGCACGAGCGGCGGGCGGCGGGCGGCGCGGGCGGCGGCGTTGACGGCGGCGGCATCGGGCGGCGGGCGGCGGGGCGGGCGCGGGCGGCGGACGGCGGGCGGCGGGCGGCGGGGCGGCGGGCGCGGCCGGGGCGGCGGGATCGGCGGCGGGCGGCGGCGGCGGCGGCGGGCGGGCGCGGGCGGGGGGCGGCGCGGGCGGGCTTGGCGGGCGGCGGGCGGCGGGCGGCAAGGGCGGCTTTGGGCGGGCGGGCGGCGGGCGCGAAGCGTAGGCGCGGGCCGGCGAGGAGGCGGTGGCGGCGGACGTGCTGAGAGTGGCGGCAGCGGCAGCAAGCGTTGCGCGCCGCGACTAGTAGGGCTGTGTATGACGCGCTCGCTGCCAGTGGATGTCGCATGTTGTCGCCCGCTGTCAAGCTGTCGCGTCACCGCTCGAGTAATTAGCTCTGAGCGCTCCCGCCGTCCCGTCGCTGTCCGCTCTCCCGGCGCGCTCGCAGACGTGTGGGGCTCGCGGCTGTCACGGCCGCACCCCGCCCACTTCTCAACGCACTCCGCGCCTGCACACCGGTCCCTTGCACGCCTACTACTCGCCCACTGCCCCCGCCGCACTGCCCGCCCACTGCTCGTCCACTTCTCGCCCAGTACCCGCCACTGCCCGCCACTGTCCGCCACTGGCCCGCCCACTGCCGCCCGCCCACTGCTTCGCTCCACTATCCCGCCCACTTACCCGCCACTGCCCGCCCACTGCCTGCCCACTGCCCGCCCACTGCCTGCCCACTGCCCGCCTACTACCCGCCCACTCAACTTCCCGCCTTCTCGCCCGTCCACCCATAACCAGCCACCCGCACATGCACAATACATCTGCTATCAGCCACTCACCACTCGCCATCCACCAATCGCCAGTCACCACCCACCGCATACCAATTCCCACTCGCGATCCGCTCACCACCTACCATCCTCCCGCTCAGCGCCTGCAGATCCACCACCCGCTCAGCGCCCGCCCGCCAACTACTCTTCCACCCTCTCCTTATCGCCTGAACTCTCACCTTTTCGCCAGACCACTCAGATAGCTCTCTCACTCTCTCTTTTTCTAGCTCTCATCTAGCATCCTGCATAGTCCTTCTTGTTCCTTTCCTCTCACTAACGTTTCACCCGACATTTGTTCACATTTTGCTCGCCTTTTCGTGCCCACTTGGCCATTCGCCCACCCTCACACCCGACTTTTTACACGTATCTCCCTTTCGTTCGCTCTCTCTCTTCACACCCCGGCATACCTAATTGCACTCTAATGTTGATTTGAAGTAGATAAATTTTATTTCTTCTCTACTGCTTATGCTATAAAGAGAAACTCATGTAATGATGCGAAAAAACTGCAATTTTTTTCGTCGAAGTTTGTACTACTTTTTAACCTGTTTCTCATGTAATAAACCTTTTCAAAAATATTTAATAATATTTTTGAATATGTATTTTTGAAGCTATTTTTCATTGAGAATCCAGATGTTTATTGTAATTGAGTGCAATAATGTTTTATAATAGTACTACTAGCTTAACTATGAGCTCTGCAGAAAGGATAAATCACATTTTTGCTAGACACCACTCACTGCAAAAGTACAAAATACTGGTGAAAAGACATCCTGTTACCGCCATCCATATTAATGAATTTAAGTAGAGAATTTGTCCGTATAAACTAGTATCCTCAAAGCAGTCCAACACAAAAAGTCTGTAAAAATATTCTAGACGTCTAATACAAAAATTAGAATGCACGTGGTTTAAAGTCATTGGTGTGTGTGTGTGTGTTTTTAAAAGTCAAACCATCAATTTTGATGTTTATTGTTAATTTCAGTAGTTTGCTTCGGTAAACAAACCTTTTGAATTTCATATGAAAATTATCTAGAATATAATTAAATTCTTGGACCTCTACACAAATTTTATCGCATCGACCTGAGAAATAGTGCATTCATTAAATAATGGAAGTAAATACAGTTGTACTTAATGTAATACATTAAAGTTTATTTTGAATATTATTTCCTTTATTTGGAACAATCGTGAACGAATATTTGGAAAGGAATAATCAAGCTCATCGTTTCAGACGAGCCATTGATATTCTTTCTCAAATATTATTACTTCAATCTTTTTTCAATAATTCATATTTCTCAACTTAAATACATCGATTGACATGAATAGCGAAATATTCTCATACATACGTTATTTTCACTTCTATTACTATTTTGTTCTCTGTGAAAATATTAAGATATATAAGAAATTTCTTTGTAAGTGAGTTTGTGCGGTGTGTTGGAATGTCGACAAAAGCAAAGAAAATTAAGGAGACTGACGAAAGTTTTTATCGTTATCTCCTTTGCACATGCTCACCACATTTATGTGTATTCACTTTTTGCAATTAAAAACTGCTATTGTAAAGCGGTTAGGTTGTGCCAAATATTGATATATAATTTTTTTAAATGAGAAAATTGATACAA
This sequence comes from Gryllus bimaculatus, assembly GCA_017312745.1. Lineage (NCBI taxonomy): Eukaryota > Metazoa > Arthropoda > Insecta > Orthoptera > Gryllidae > Gryllus > Gryllus bimaculatus. Next base: position 3,894,329 of record BOPP01000037.1, read on the forward strand.
ATCTCTACATTAGTATCTTTGTCACATGAGAAATTGTTATTTTTCTTTTTTTGCTGTAACAATTTAACTAAAATATTTTTTATTTTCCGCAGTCATTTGCAGACTGCATGTAATCCTTTTAACAAATTTCACACCCCAAGAGTTATTAATGTATTATATGTCCTGAGATATTTTTCAATTCCTCGCACCAACGTGTAAACATCGAATTTCGTTCACCATCTCAACGTTCACGTTTACTTCATTAACGAGGCTAGGTGTCGAAGAATTAAATAACTGAACTAATTTTTGATCGCTTAAATAGATTATTAAATAATTTAATTTTTGGATTATAATATCTCGTATTAATATTTTATAATTTTAATATAATATAATGTATTATTTTTTCTTTTAACAGATGCACAAAAAGATAATAAAAGAACTGGTGCGCATAATAAAAGAGAAATAAAATTGAACTTGAATTGTTAAATGATCGTAGTCTATTTTTTCTAATGTGCCTAAGCAAATTAGATGTACTAGGGAAGCACACACTATCCTAGCGAAGACACGATGATCAGTTACCAGGCAGCGAGTTCTATTATTACAAACTGGACGATGATAGGTGGCGCGGAGGTCTAAACGTGGCCAAAGGGTTCTTTGCAGACATGTGAAAGTGGAGGAACGGGGGCGCGGAAAAGCAGACAATAAGTAAATGTAACAGCAGCATAAAATTGCCATTGACTTACAACATTCCTCGTCGTCCGATTTTCACTCCCAGCGCCCTTTCCCAATCGTGGAGTCGGCTTGCCCTCTTCCCTTTGACATTTCGTGAATCCCTCTGATGTACATTAAGTCGCAAATGAGAGCCATATTCATTTTTTGCGTGAAAAAGGCGTACAGTCAAGTAGTGTGGGATGTGTGAGACTACCACCGGTTATATGAGGGTTTTGGGATGTTTCTACTCTATACATCATTATGTATCATATGTCAACACCCGTGATCACAGATCTCTGGACTGCAGTAATTTTTAAATTACTGATAGTTTTTATTTGTTACTCTTTTCTAACAATAATGTTAATGTATGTGCTTGAAAAAGACCTCTGTTGAGAGTGCGAAATATTGCTTAGATGATTGGGAGAGCATTAGCAGAAACTGCGACGAGAAGTTTTATGCATCGCTTCCTGTGTTCTCATCGGACGAGATCTATTGGTGAACTCTGAAAAAAGGCGATTCATATTTGACAAAAATTATATTGCCGCAAGAATCAGTGGGTATTGAAGAGATTTCCATGGTTACCACTGTCTTGTCTAAAATAAACGTTTTCCTTACGAAGTTCACGCTTGGTGCTTATCCACGCCTCGTTCCTTCCGTGTTTTGGAGTCTGACGTTACGCAAACTGCAGTAATGTGCTTGCAAACAAACCGAATAAAACTCTCCATACGCCCAATACACGTTTCACTTCGCTTCTCGGCACGATCGCTACGAACTGCACACGGTTCCTCTGACTTTCAAACAATGCGAGCTCTTCGCGTAAGACATGGAAAAAATAGACTCTGAGATACCTGACAATGAGTGAATCTTTCGTCGCGGCCCCCCAGGAAGTGGTGCGATCTATTGGTGACTTTTCAAACCATTTGAAACAGTTGGAAGTCCATTTCAAAGAGCTTTGTGTCAAATGATTTTTCCACTATTTGTGAGAGAATTCACGGTTTTTTTGGCCCACAAAATAACTCCCCCACTGTGGAACAACCCCAACCCAGGCTGGAGACAAGCTCTAAGTTACTGACAGGTTCCCAACATATTTGGTAGTGTAGTGGATGTTCATGTGGCTGTGTAAGGGAAGATGAGAGGAAAGAGCACGAAGAGAAAATAATTGCGCGCGGTTCGTGTGGCGTTTGATTCGGTGATACTCAAATATTTGCCAAGTAGTGACCGAAAAAACCACTACAAATTACCGATCAGATAAGCCAACTGCTGCATACCATTCCAATTTCCATCCACATAGTGGTTGGATTTGACTCAGCACACTAGCTAGCGTGGAGAATGAGTCAATGTCGAGACCCGCCGGCACCCAGGGACCTCCTGGATAACCACGCCGCAGAGGTTACGACAATGTCATTACTGAGCCATTACAGTGGGACGGCTCCCGGAATTTGGAACATCTGACCTACCGCAGTCGGCGCTTCTCGGCTTTCGGCCCATTCGGCTTTCTGACCTCGTTCATTCTCGAAACGTTGCAACAGCTCCTTTCGCTTCCTGACCGCTCCCCACACTGCAGTCGTCTCCGCCACCCACCCCCACCTCACAGACGCGCGCGCCCGCCCACAAGATCCTCCGTCGGCAACGCGGCAGGGGCACAGATAAAGCTGGAGGCTTATCGCATCTTAATAATGGAGGAGGCAGACTAAGGGGAAACGTATTAGCAGGGAAATTGCTTAATTTTGTGCAATTTGCTCACTCGCCTCCTTGAGAGAGCCGGCCCGAGCTGAGAGAGTTAAACCCTCTTTGACTATTCATACCCAGCGCGCCGATGTCGTAACTCTACCTAGTAGTGGGCGGGCGGGGTGGAGGAGTTGGAAGGAGCAAGGATGTGGGAGGGGAGGGAAGGAAGGAAGGAGGTGGGAGGGGAGGAGACGTAGCGAAGGAAAGGGTCGGGGATTGGGAGGTGAGCGGAACAGGGAAGGAAGACGATGCGGTTGTTGGATGGAGACAGGACGGCAAGGTACTGTAGGTGAAAGAAAGGCAAGGATGGAATGCTATGGGAGAGGAGAGGAAGAAAGGGAGTGAGGATGGTAACGAAGGGAATGAGACAATAGCTGAGCAAGAGATAAATAGAATGAGATCGAAGACACTACTCACACGGGAAAAAAGGAAGTATGAGTTGATAAGGAAGGGGATGGAACAGATAATGTTGGAGGGTAGAAGAAAGTGACTGTAAATGGAAGGGTAGAACAATAGTGTTGATAAGTAAAGGGAAACGCAAAGGGATACTGTTAAGGGGAATGGGCGGTAAACATAGAAAGAAAAAGGTGTGGAAAGAATACGAGGGAGAGTTAGATTGACAGGAAAGAGAGAGATAGGGACGCTTTGAGAATTGAGAGAACGTTGTTGGAGAGGAGTGCAATTCCAGAGAAGGTGTCTAGGTGTTGGAGGACGTTATTGTGCCAGAAAGCGGAAGAGGACACTCCAAAATTAGTGTTAATGGAGACGTCGAGGGAAGAGCCAGAGGGCACAATCGGCATTGCAACACGATGCAGGCGAGGCGACTTGAAACTGCGGTGAGGAAGTCTGCAGAGCATTTACAACTTCTCGCGATACACTACTAGAGAATTAATTGAAACACGTCATGAGAGGACGCATGAACGTCATAAAGTACAAGGCAATTGAAGTTGAATACAGTCAGTAACAGGATATTAACAGAGAACAGTGAAGATAACCATTAATACTGAAATGTTCTAACATCTAAGTAATTCTCTTTATGTAGAATACACATTTTAATTATTAATAGTTTTATATTTAAACTATATTCGCAAACTATACGTGATATTTTCCTTAGCAACTCACATCTCTGTTTTCAATGTGGTGTGAATGACTAATTCTACTAATCTGGCATATGGATAAATCCAGGAAATCGAATTTAGGACAGAAAAGAGAAAAGGCATGTTAAAAAATGAAACCTGAAAGAGGAAAACATCAGCTTCATTCGGGTAGCATGAACTTACTTTAAAAAATACAACAAAAAACAATGCGTATCAAAACTTAACTAAAATATAAATATCCACACAAACGATCATTGTAATTTGTTAGATATGCATGAGTATGTGAAAATCGACGTACACTTGAATGTAAATGTGACCAATGTAGAATAATTTATATAATTAAAACATTAATAAAAACACTTGTAAATACAAAAAATATCACGTGGTTTATATGTTGTGTTGTTGACGGAACTGGAGCCAAAGAGAAGAGGAGGAGTCGAAGGTGGCATCCCTGCGTTCTGCGGTGCACTACCAAGAGAACGAACGCGCAACGAAATTACATGGCCTGTGACTTAACGCGGCTGCTTATGAATTTGTGTTTATAATGAAGCACGTAAGAGCACGCTACGCACTTGCCGCAATCTCCCCTCCCTAATCCCATGCTCTCGCCCTCGCCGCCACTTCACCCACCGCTTAGACGGGCGCCTCTTCTACCAGGGCTTCCACCGCCACCACCCCCGTCATGTCTTCCGCCAGCAACCTTTGCTGCCACCACCACATCCACGCCATTACTACTACAAGCACCACTACTATGACAACTATTATCATAACATATATTTCTTACATGATTATCCCCATCGCCGCCGCCCCGCCCCCGCGCCGTCACCGCGAAGACCCGCCCCCGACGCTGCCCCGCCCCGCCACGCGTCCTCGCCACTGTTCCCGCCCTGCCTGCGCCCGCGCCCCCGCCGTTATGTGACATTTGGACGGAAAAGGTTCTCATACATTACAGCACGCAGATATGATATTAGAAATTTCGAGTATTTAGAAGACTAGACGCCAGGGCCAAGGAACGGAGTTTTCACATTCTCCCTAAAGTTGGCTATGATCTACTCTGAGTTGATTGATGTCTGAGTTGACTGAGTTGATAGTGGGTCGTAAATTTAAGAATGATTAGGAGTAGAAATTTCGTCTAGGAAACTTTTAAAACCAGTCTTTCCCCCTTTTAAACCATCTTCAGCAGCCTTTGATACTAAAAGGGCAGAAAACTTTATTTACCTACCCCATAATACACTTGAGAAAGGGAAAATCACTTTAATTAACTCTATGAATGTAAATTTTGGAAGGTTTGCAGAAGTTTAAAGCAAACCATATTTTATCAGATTTTCGTCTGGTTCGTCCCGACTCGTTCGTACGTATGTGATACAGTCTCCTATAACGCGTTCTGCTCGCTAAAAGTATAAATGCCAAGAGGCAAAAAAGTGGGAGAGATGAAAAACAGGAAAACTTTTACAGAGAGTCAGAACAACCGCTAGTTGTTAATTGGTCTTTTTAGACCAAACCCAAAAGGATAAGTTGTTCCATAGTAACTGAGAATTTGAAGTGAATTTTTAATCTTCTTCATTACTCTCTTGTCACGATTTATAAAATGTTGCTACTTCTAAGTCTCATCGAAACTTCTCACACCTAACAGCTTCAGGAACTGAAATTGGCTAGGAACTATGAAATATAATTCAAGTGAAATTATAAAGTCTCTATTTGTTATTAGAAGCGGACATTGTAAAACGTTAGTTCTCACTCCGTTTCCCAAAACAATATAAAAGAGTACTATTTTTCGCCTTACTACGTACATACGTAATAAAAATAATTAAATTAAATTGCAGAGCGGAAATCGGCGTTTTTTTAAAATAAAAACTGGTATAATGCGGCTCATGGCAACGAACAAGGGAATAAATCTTCCATCTATATGTTGTAAATTATTTCCTCTAACACATTGTGTAGTTAAATTTCTCCTGCGTGCTTGATACCGTCTTGAGCACCCTTGATACCAAAAAATCGATTAAGAGTACACGAATAACGGTTTGTCTATCGGTGGTGAGCACCTTAAACAATCAGAAGATTTTCTCATAAAATGATATTCCCGATCGATTTGAACGCATTCGAGGCATATGAGTTAGAAATAGCTATTATAATTTTTGGAGCGAACTTTAAAAGAAGCTTCAAAAATAACTTTCAGAATCTTTCAAAATTGCTCCAAGTTTTTATTAAACTTTGTTTTGGAAGAGAGTGAAAGAATATACAAAAAAGACGAAAGACCTATTTCTTTTAAATCTCTGAATTTTAAAAAACTTAAGTTCAAATGTTTTTCAGCGTCTTCCTACAACTATTATATTGAAGAAAGACTTTTTCTGAACAAATAAAGTATGTTGTTCAAAGATATTTCTTGTAATAAGGTCATGTAGAATTTTTCAAAACCGGTAGTTTTCACATATTTTGCATATAATAAAGAAAGTATTGAAATATATTTTCTCAAAAATGGCTCAATTTTTTATTTATATTTCTTGATATGTATCAAAGGGCTGTAAAAATTGGTGCTGATTCATTATTTTGCAAACTCTTGGCATTTTCAAGAATTGAAAAAAATTACATTGCACAAATACATACTATTGATGAAAACATACGATTTATAAGTAAAAAATCTTTTCTAGAAATTATATACTTAAAAAAGGTCATGCGCATTTTTAGAACCTGTACTCTTCGCGTGATTTTTTCTAGAAATTAATGCAATTTATAAAAGAAAATATAATTTTGAACGTTTCCAAATTTTGCAATTTTTTCTGTTGATTTAACTTCTCAAGCTTAAAAACCGACGTAGGTATTTTCATTGAAATCTCTGAAGTTTAAAAATATAGAAATAATGCGAATCATTTGTGCTGTTGTAGTACCACGAGTTTCTACTTTTATCAAGTCAACAAAATGCTAGATAAGATTTGCTATTTTCAAAAGAGAACAGATCTACCTACAGTGTCTGCAAATATTATCGTGTCATTACTATTTTAGTGCTCCACTGTTTTCGAAAAATTAAAGTGAACGTTGAAAATCATTTATAATTTTACAAGCCTCAATTTATGAATACAATGTCTCACAATGAATAGAAATAATGATCATTCCTTTGCTAAATGATTCACACCAACGTTAAGTTATAACTATTGCTCCAATTATGAACCTTGTGGAACCCCGTAAAAAGTATCCCTGGGCTATACCTTTTGACATTTCATTTCAATTCCTCTGTCCGCTACTCCGAATTCCGCCCACCATGTTGGGAGCGCCTCGGTGCGCAGCGCTGCGCTGCGCCCGGAGCCGTGTTGGCTGCGCGCGACTCAGCGGCGCCCGCGCGCGCATCCATCAAGATGGTCGCCGCAGATGGCGCCCGCCCGATAGCCGCGTAATTGAGCGCCCGCCTTCGCCACAACTACGGCGGTGGCGGCGGCGGCCGGGCGAAGCACTAGCGTTGGCGCAGATTGTAGCGCCTGGGCTGCGGGTGGAGGAGGAGATTGAGAAATTATGTATTTGGGTTAAAATATGTGGAGATAATAATAATTAACTTTGCTGTTTACGTAAAATTTGAAGCTGATGATCTAAAATATGATGTACCCTTGGGATCATATCATTGAGTCCTTGTATTTACTTGCAATTCAGAAATAGAGTCTCCATATTCTAATAATAACCCATATTTTTGAATATTCTCAGAATATCAGATACTATTATTATATCCGAACACTTACGGTAAGGTTGGAAGTTGTTAACAGTTTTAATTGTTTTTTCGATGAACATTAATATTTGTGAATTTAATTCCGAAGCAAATTCCTGAAATCTCTGAAGCACCTTGGATTTTTAAATTTCTAATTTCATTGAATTTAAACATTTTCTTCTACTTCTCATTCTCCTCCTCCATCTTATTTCTCCAGTAAATTTTTCGAGAGTAGTACACAATCAGAATAAAGGATTCCCAATTGAAGGACGACCTTGTAATGTTTTTTTATTGTGGGAAGAAATTATTGGTTTGTAATTCTGTTATCGACTAAAATTGTATGCCATTTTTTCTGCTTACAGCACATTTTTGTTGAATTTGTACTTCTTAACATATTACAATACTCGAGGTCAACACAAACTGGTAATTTAAATTAAGATATATAATACTGATGCGTATGCGAACTTAAATACACATACTGCATGAGAACATCAAACCGACAAGTACATTTCATCAAAGCCGTTTGCTCTATTTTAAAGGGCAATATATTATTTATTAGATAATTTATGTAGCCAATTGTATATAGAAAGGAGAACCTCTCAAAACTCACAATTTCAAAAGAGTGATAGTTCTAGGAGATAATTTTGTGGCATAGTTTCTCAGTGCAGATGGAGCAGAATTGTCTAAAGAAATGCATTTCTAAAAACAGTTTATCGTCGTAGATATATACTGCAGCGTCGAGCCACGCTTAAACCACCGGATGTTAAATAAAGGACGCAGTGATGACCCACTGGGACTTTCCGTGGAAGTGGCGGGCACAGAGCGGCTTTGGGGAGGAGGCAATGGGGGCGGCGGGTAGAGCCAAAGGCCCTATATAAGGTCAGGAGAACAATGCCCCAGTCTTCTTGTGCTAGCGGCGTCGGCGACAGGTGAAGCGCGTGTCTGTGCGTGTAGGTGCACTAGGGCGAGGGGCCGGCAATTCATTGTCGTGACTTGCGAGACGCGTAGATGGTCTCAAAGTAGAGCGGCTTCATGCAGGGAACATCGGTGGTATATTGCGGTGTGGCAGCCGTTCTTAAATTATCTCACCTTGTAGTGGGTGTATTTATTTAGTTTATTGCGAGCAGGGTAGTTGTTAAATTGAGACAACGGTCTAGATTGTTAATAAATCTACTGTTTTAAAAACCTCTCTCGTCTGGGTTCGATTACACCCCATCATAGTTACTGTGACGATGATGATTGCCCTACTTGGTTCCTGCCTACGGTGAACGGTGGAGATTTGAGTCCGGATGTCTTCCTCTGTCGTAGACAGATACTAATTTTTTGCGATTGTCTTACAAGAGATGGTTAAAGACAGTTTTTTTTATGAATGGGAAATTTTGAAAAGTGATGAATGAATATGGAGAATGATAGTTCAAATAATTTTCTTTGTGATACGAGAAACCAAAATTAATTCTCACGTTTAGAAAGGGTGTAATGATACATAATTCGTAATTTGATCCAGAATTGTAGAACGAAAAGAAATTCCGTAAATACGACCAGGTTCATCCCAAGTTCTGTATGGCAGCAGCGAAATAGAGACGATAAACACTTCACTCCTTCTATTACTATCAGGGAGACTGTACCATGAATGTCGCGACATCCGGTATGCACACGGCCCTGGACGCCGTGACGGCGGGCTCTCTGTCTGGCGCCCCGTCGCGCCCTGGCGGGAGAGAACCGAAGGCCGCTTCGGCGATTTACGGGCGTTCTCGGCTCCATTATTTTGAGTTAATGGCATATAAAAGTTAAAATATTGTCAGTATTCCGTAATTACTGGTATGGCACCGTGTCCATAAATAGATAGAGGACGCCTTTTATTTATTACCGTAGCCTGGACACGATAAGAGGCGTCGTGCCGAATGCCATTGCGGTGTATATTGCATTAAGCCTGCGCGCCGCTCTGCTCCACTCCGTGGCGGGGTGATGTATGAACGAAATAATTAAATGTAAAACACTCAAATAAACATCGTGCGCAATTAATTTGTTCTGGGATGTGCCGTGTAAAATAGTTATTCCCTCTCGTGCGGTTTAATTTTCGACAAAATAAAACAATTGTTGCAATGTCGATTTCTCACCCCGTAAAACGTTCTCTTATTGTTCTCGTCTGTATGTTTCAATTATTTGTTTCATTAGGTGTGCTCGGAAAAGTCGTTTTGCTTTTTCGAATAATTGTTTTTTTATATTGTGTGTCGATTTTATAAAGCAACAATTCCTTCGCCGTATGTGTATTGACATGTATGGGCAATTACAACGAAACGAATGTACATAAATACCATATGCTTCAAAGAAACTTGAAAATGCTCCAATAGACCTCACTGATAACATTAGAAAATGGCAATATTGTAACAAAATTGTCAATATACATTAATTTGTGGACATTTTCAATTGCTAAAGAGATCAGCGTTCGAATGAAGACACTCGTATAAGAAATATTATTTGATGGACAATTTGAACCAGACATCAAACCAATGGAGTTATTCGCGACAGATTTTATTCACTTTATACGCTGGTTTTGTAATAGCTGTAATTTTGTAATAGCCGTTTTGTTTTGTCCTTTCCGATTTAGAAGATAATTTAGTACTCTTACAATCCGGCGAAATACATAGATTTTTAACCTTTTTAACAAAGTATTATGCAGTATTTGAAGAAATTGTCGAAATACAATTTTTTTAAAAAGTCTACTATTTAAAACATATATTACAAAGGAAGAGAGTGTATAATTAAACATTTTCAGGATAATTAAAATTCTTTTGAAGAATGTTCGACAAATTGATTACTTGAGAAGAATCCTTGAGCAAATGCTGAGATGACTCCTTCTTTTTCTTCTGGACATAAATGTAACTTCTAATTAACTTCTCCCTATTGCACCTCACAGAGAGATTTTAACTGCTTTTGACGTAAATAAATAAATAAAACAAAATTACGAAATTTATGAAATGTGAGTTAATGAGGACGTATTTTATGCATTCATTGAACTTTCGGATATTGTTACCTCCCCTGACCATAAAATAACCTTTATACCTTAAAAAGAGAAGTGGTAATTCTAGTTTCTTCAGTTATCTTTACATATTTACCCATATAAACATCATCCCCAGAAAGCAGATTCTTCACGAGAATTTTGGTGAATATTTTACAAGAGCACGAGTTAGTTAAAATGTAAGGTCTTGTATACCAGCCCAGTGTTAAAGTAGTTTCTCAATTTATGACACTTCTAAACAACCAAGACTGATACATTTCCAATCAGTGAAATAATTAGCTTTAAAATTTTAGCAAGAACCAAACATCCACCTACCTACACACTCGTAATGTAGTTAACTCGCCCACGTTCAAAACAAGCAGATCGGTCTGATAGCCACGATAACGGGCGCTCGAAAGTGCTGGCAGTAATAGCAGCAGCAGTCATGCTTGTCCAGTCAGTTCGTTAACTATTTTACATGCCAGCAATTTGTACGGCGCACTGGCAACTGCCAACGGGGCGCCCGGGTACACGGAGATATAAATGAGCTCTAACTCATAAACACTATATTAGTGCCCTTCGCTCATTTGGAGCCGCAACGCGAAGGAGCCATGAAAAGTTAATTTCCCTGCTACCGAAGAAAACAACTGCGAGAAATCAACATAAAGCATCTCCTTGTTCGCAGAGGTCGTTCGCACTACAGCTTCTCCAGACCAGCCGGCGCTGATAAGTACATCGCAACTGCCTCTCTCCAGCGAGATGTTATTCGGCGATACTCGTCCCTTAGCCAGGTCCCTCAACTCCCTCGGGCTAGTTCTTCTCGCAGTTACCTTCTTTTTCCTTCCGCGCGTGTATGTCTTTTTCCTTTCCCTGCCGCTTTTTTTTCTCCCTTTTCGTTTCGCCTCCGAATTCTCAGCTCCGGCGACTGTTGCTTTCCGCACCTGCGGGGTTGTTGCAGCCAATGGAATTATGCGCGGCGTCACGCATGAATAATTTATGAGCATCTCGCGCTTCGGCCTCTTGCAAGAAGGAAAAGTAGAAGAAGGAGATGCTGCCCCGGCGGTGCGACACAGTGGTGCATTTTAATGATTGCCTGGGCCTAAGCTCCGCTGCGCCGCGCACTTGCACCGGCCACCAACGAGTTCTTAAGATAAGATAAATTTATTTGGACTGCAAATGGGCATAACCCGGTGGCATCTAATTACATTAATAAGATAATATAGCTAACATGCAAATTATATAATAATAATAAAAATGGTACACTAATAATCATAGAAACAATAAAACAGCTGATAAAGCAACGATAATAATAATAACAATAATAATATTAATAATATTAATATTAATAATAATAATAATAATAATAATAATAATAATAATAATGATATAAAAACTGTCTATTTCATAGAACATTAAATTACCTAGAAAAAGAAACTTCTGTGATGTAACTCCACACTGAATGTTTGTTCAATTAAGACATCACTACACTACACTTCACTTCCCTTCGCTTCACTTCACTTCACTTCACTTCACTTCACTATGACCCTTAAATCACTTCCTTCATTATTTATCTGTCCTATACTGCATGACACCTCACTTCATAATATATCACTTACGATCGCTTTAGAACCTACTATTCTCAGTTAATTCCCTCACTTACTTACTAATACCCTAAATTAATTTCCTAAACGCTATGAGGAAAGGATTCAAATTTTGCAGGCAATCTATTGCTGTTATACGACTACTAATATATGACTACTATTATTTACAGTTAAATAATATTAATTGTATAAGCATGATCATCTCGCGCTTTTCCCTCTTGCATGAAGGGGAAGGAGATGAAGGAGATGCTGCAAATTGTTTGACTGTGAAATATTTGTGCCATTGGAAACGACATGAATAATATTATTTACAGTTTAATAGTTACATGTGTAACCTTGACTTATTTGCGCCCAAAGTATTACTCCCATTGCCGGATGGAGTGCATACTTCCCCAAAATTATTTTTTTAAATTAAACAAGACACGTTACATCGTTACATATGTTACATTACCTTAATCCTTTTGAATCAATTTTATTCAAAAGACGACTTCATTAAAGGCTATATGGAAGAAAAAATGAAACGGGAAGAGGTAGAATTATGAAGATTCTCTTTTTGTTTTGGGACCAACAAGGTACCAGAATAATCGTAACTAAAAACGTGAATTGCGGTTTTTTACTATGTTTAATATATAATGTGATGTATAAACTTAAACGTTGTGGTATAAATAGGTTTTATGTAATATTTAATTCTTCTAAATTGTGTCACTACCAGTAAATTGAAAACTCGGGTAGTAATATGATACAGTGCTGTATTATTAAGAATAAAAGTGGAGTTGTTCGAAAATGTTTAAAAACGGCTTTATTGATGTACATTATGTACAATAAGTATAAATACATGTTTAAAAATCACGTCATGTTACAATAATCACAAATGTTGACTTAACTCTCTGGACCAGCACAATTACTGTGGGCCCACATTCTGCACAAGATACACTGAATCCACTATTCACCTATACAATATTGAGAAAACTTAGTTATTAAAACAGTCAAGTAATAATATGAGAGGGTCTCATAATGCTAACAATAAAGGGTCTCATATTACAAACATCATACCATATTAGATGTTGCCAATCTTTCCTACCTCTTCCGTGTCCTATCCTCTCCCCTTACACACACAGACTAACACGCACTACATGAGCACACGTGCCAGGGTGTTTAGAAATTGTCCCGGCTATGTGATTAAGGTGATATTGGTTAAACATAAACACAGACTTCAATTAGCAGTACACAAGTTACGAATAAGTTGGAATTCATGTTATTAAAGAAATTTTATCAGTGTTCAATATCAGTCCGTCTTTCTTAGCAGGTTCATAATAGAAAGGCTCCGAAGAGGCTCCTAGGATTTCGTTTGAGGTTTGAAAAGGTAAGGGCATGTGTGGTTTACCATTGTCCCATGGGTTGTGTCGACAGAGTTATATAGAAAATCGAGCAAAACATTTAATAAAAATAACACCAATAATTGATTACTTGACTGTAAACTTCGGTGACTAGCCAAACATTCTCTATAAGGAAGCTTATCAATATGCAACGAGCTCCTGCCATGTAGAAAGGAATTTATAATAATAAAATAATTATGACGTAAGTATCGTAATACTCAAGGACGTAAGTTCTAAATAGATTTTCAAACTCGGAATAACGGCCTCGTTTGAAAGTTCTCCAACCTCGTGTTGTATTAAGATGCTACGATACAAATATTGTATATCGTTTTTTCTACTTTCTAGAAAGCAAATGAGCTATAATTCGTTATTAAATTTATTATTGCATATTGAATATTAATGCAGCGAAAATATGTTGATGATTACTGATGTTGATTAAACTTAATAGGAGTCCTTATGTATTTCTAATAGTACTTTCTACTCGTACATTACGAAACCCATAATTATTTGTAATAATAGAAGCCATGGATTATTAGAACGCTTTTGTTCTAGTAACTCTTATTACGACACCACATCACTTTCGTTAAGTTTGATTTCGGAAAATCAAAGTGGATAAAATAATCATTCATGACAGCATAATTAAAGGTACGTTCCAACAATTTTCCCACTTCATGGAAACTGGTATAGCCAGACATGCTGGCGTTGTTGTAAACGGGTTACCTCTCACTACCATGCCTGATAGTCGGTACCTAGAAAACCGAAGTTGTGTCAAAACGTTGGTTTTAATGTTTTTGTACACAACTTAATTCAAAATACTAAACACTTCAAATTGCATGTCGTGAACTGAAAAAAGTACTATTGTTGTACAAAAATGGGTGATAGTAAGTGGATTTAAATAGCTTCCAGTTCTTCCTTTCAAAATCAAATTATAGTAGAATAATCAAAAAATATTCAAATGAACAGAAAGGTGCGGTTCTCACGTTTGGATAGTAGGGTCAATGTGGGGTTTCAATCTGTGATTCAAATTAAGGAAGATCCAATTAATGTAAATGTTTGGTTCACTATCTCTAAAGTTTCTATAACCACTGTACTGTTTGAAGTGGATAATACTTAGTTATTAGTTGTTTATTTTCACTTCGGATGCGGATTTAGTTTTTTCAAAACAACATATTCAAAGATCTCCATTGTTATACAGATGTATAGCATCTCTTCATTCTGGAGACTAGGGTTGCCTCAGCCATAAATATTAAGTTTTCGTTCACTAATTATATTATTACGTTACAATCACAATTCGTGTAAGATATAAAGATATATTTTAATATATATTTGTATTATTTTTACTTTTTCACCTATGATATACTATGCATACGTAGAGAAGGGAACGTTGCAACGGAAAGTTGCAATTTTTTTGTCAAAAACTAGTTTTCTGTGGCACTGATACAGAAAAATTATACAAACCTAATTGTTATATTAAGCGAATTACTTCTTCTAACATGTGAAGTTAGAATCCATTTTAGTGCGCCCTTGTTGGCGAAAAATTGGTTGCCGCCTGTCTGCCTGTCCGCCTATAAATTGAACTTGCATTTAGTGTTACATATACGAGTATAAAGTTTCCCCTAGTATTAACAATATTCTTACATTCCATCAAAATTATTATAATATCCGAATGCTGTATTTTACGAGTCTTCAGAAACAAAAATCCCTTTATGACACGCGTTTTTTTGTCGATCTTTAATCGATATCTTTGTCGATTAATTGATATCTTTGCCGACTAATTGTAATTGATATTGTAATGATATTGTAATCGATATTGTAATTGATATTGTAATTGATATTGTAATTGATATTGTAATTGATATTGTAATTGATATTGTAATTGATATCGTAATTGATATTGTATTGATATTGTAATTGATATCTTTGTCGATTAATTGTATCTTTTGTCGATCTTTAATCGATAACTTTGTGTATAACATACCTGACGCACAACACGACAAAAAAATTCTTGAAAGAAAGACCAAGAGAAATAACCGAAATATTTTGGCCATAAGATGGAGTGTGTGTACCCACTGCGAGGCAGCGGTGCCGTGCGAGACGAGCCAGTGTCGACGCCCGGCGCACTAATGCGCCCCTGCGAAAGAAGCAGACTCGAGCGGCGGCGGCGGGAAACGCAGCAACAGGTAAAGAGTGCGGGATATCCGGAACCCTGCAGGCAGAGCTGACTCGGCGGCGTCGCGCCGCTCTGCATAATCTACCTCTAAACGTCGTCTGCTGGATTAGCCTGGCAGGCTGTGATGACGGTCTTTCATAAAGCGCACCTGCTGCGCAAAGAGACGAATGAGTGAGTGAGAGAGATGCCGGGAAAAGTAAATGAAAGAAATTGTGGAAGGTGATGTACTAGACAAGTACTTGCCTTTCCTTCAGGAGAAGTGGTGAGAAGGGGAGGGGGTTTCTCTGAGGAGGAGTGTGAAATTCTGCAGAATGAGGTTCTAAACTTTCGTTGACGTGGTTATGTAAGTCGATTATGTAGCAAACAGTCATTACTTTAAAACATGGTTATGCATTTATTACATTCAGCATTAAACGTATGGATCGTGGGATAATATTTGTAAATTGTTCTGTCAAAACGAATTAATTCGAACGTGTGAAGTATATTACATATTATTGACATGAATTTATTAATATTTTATATAATACGAAATTTTGTACGTATTTGTTACATTCCATAATTCGAAGACAAGAATGTATATAACTCGCATAAATTACGTAGCAATACATTCCTGTGCAGCACAGTGAGACCGTGATTTACTTAATTAACAAATTATTTTATACTGCTAATGAAGAAATTATAAATTTAATTATTTCTATTATTGATAATAGTTTTAAAATAGATGATCAATAAAATGTTTCTTCGCAGAATTGAGAACCTTTTGTCGCAAACTGCCGACATTTCAGAAGGGTTCGGTATACCATAAAATGAATTGTCTAGTTACTCCATTATGGATAATTTCCTTCAAGGTAGTTAATTAATTCCAAAGTAATTTAAAAAATATGTAGGTACCTTCAAAACGTATATTTAAAAAAAATTCATTTCAGTACTTAAAAACGTGGTTTAACTTATTCTGCATGTGACTCAATACTGGGACTTATGCAGAAACACCAACCCACAAAAACTCCTCCTTGTTAGAAAGTCAGTAAACAAACCGTCACTGCCTGATATTTACATTAATGTTAATAATTTGTTAATATGTTGCTAATAATTTACATTAATGTTACATAATTACACTGTGCATTGGACGCTTCAAACTAAGTCTTTGTCACCTTATGAAAATACACCACCAATATAATGTCCCAAACTTGTGCAAGTTTGGACTTTGCATCTTCTTGAGAGTTGAAGCGTCGCAAGAGAAAATCTAATAATGGGCATTAACAATGATCTATTTGTTCTTTTCAAGACAATTGAATTGCCAAATCTTTGATATTTTTTAAATCTATGAGGATTGGCTCGGTAAAAGAAGTTCATCATGCGGTGAACTGTGTTATTATCGTGTGCTACTATTGTTCACTCAGCATCTAGCCGTATAGCTTATCATAGTATCATATCATAGTATACTTTTGTAGATTACGGTATTCGTTCTTGACCGAAGTTATATTTTTAACGATATTACTAAAAAAATCAAACGAAAAATTAAATGCAAGGCAACATTGTTTTTATAAATCATAAAAAACTCACGGTTTCTGCCTTCGTTCATGTGTAATGTTCCTGATGCTCAGTCAAATAACGTTGGTCTCCAAAAAAAAGTAACATGAACAACTTTTCTTGTAACAAAACAGACTGTCTCTGGAAGATAATTTCTGTCTCAATTCAGATCTAATTTCAGAAATTCTGTATCAGACTGAATTTTTATGTGATGATGGTTTTTGTAATTATGTGTGTCTTCCTATGTATTATATAAATCTGGAAAAATAGCACGATCTACTAACAACAGATCCACATGTATCAGTACGAAATACAACAATATAAGTTGAGAAAAGTGAAGAGAAGACATGGAATGTTTCATAGAAGGCTAAAATGTTGGGTCAGCATTGATATCTTCTGCGACTGCTGAATGTTCGTCACTGTAACCTTCAACTTCATTCATTGTCACTTTCTTAGGAGGTAATGGTACCAGCAATTCTTCACTGAGACGTGTAGGACTTATAGCGGATGGTAATTTAGTTGCACAGTTTTAATAGTTTTTTATGTGATTCCAGCTATTTATGTCAGACAAAAATTACCGTTTTGTTATCCGTTGGCTTCCTCCAAATCAGGGGAGCAGCAAAGGGCATGTGTTGCAAACCACGATGTCAGGAGTATAACACACGGCACACAGCATACACGGGAGGCCCGCTGCCGCTGCCGCTGCCGCTGCCGCTGCCGCTGCCGCTGCCGCTGCCGCTGCCGCTGCCGCTGCCGCTACTACCAGACATTTCATCTTCTAAATTAATATAAATATATTAAATATATTGTATTTAATATATTAAATATAAATTAATATAAATAAATTAAATATTCACGAGTTTTGAACACTAAGCAACAACATCCATCACTGCTTTTCACGCAGCCATGTCTCTTAATACTGGGAAGAAACTGGCAAGAAAAAAAGGAGATTCTATCAGCTCGAACATGACCTATCAGCAATGTTGCCAAACATTTTATTTCCTAAAGGTGAATTTTCTGAATTCAATGTCATGTATCAGAATTCCTTTTGCATATTTCGATTGTTTCTGAATAATTACATCGGCAGAATTTTGAAATAATGGTAGAACAAAGTAACCAATATTCAACGTTTTCAAGCATTTTCGTGAATATAGAGTAGCGTGTAACAAGAAATCTGAGCACAATAGGCAAAAACGGAATTCATATTCAAATTCAGTGTTCAAGTCATGGCTAAGAACAACATTCATATTCTTTGTTACAAAATGCTGTTGAACGGTGTAATTCAAACTATCGTAACATGAATAAAGCAGTGTTTGCAAACATTTAACATGGAGTAGGAATTTGATTAATTGTGCTGAAAGATGTATTTAATGGTATTTTGTCGGAAATCGGGAGCCTACTGGTAGGTGTTGAGTAAAATATTTTTTTCAAAATTAGCATATGAAGTATCTTCTCAACTTTCTGTAAACATCCAACAATAATATACAATATATTTCAATAAAAATGTTACATTTGAACATACGTTTTCTATTCTGCCGTTTTATTTGTTCATTCTCACAATATATGTATATAGCACGATCCAGGAGAGTTCACATTTCTGTTATAAATTAGTATTCACACTGTCATCGAATATCTAAATTGTATTTATTTCCGCAATATATTTGTATCGGAATGTAAGAAATACTATTCCGATTATCGAGAGAAACATATTATTTACAGCCGCCTTATGACTTGTGCTCCATACCAAAGTGTGTCAACGATATTTGCTGGATTCTTAAATTACTTCCATTTGTGTTTTTTTTACTTCATTTGCAGAGTATTGTGCGGGGAGTTATTTGAGTCAAACAAACACTCCCACAAATATGGAGCACGGCCGACTCTTAACGTTGTAGGAGAGACCATGGAATTTTTAATTTCGCTCGCTCGGCCGCGCAATAACGTGTCTCGAAACTTTTCAGTCCAATAACGTCTGTGACTTCATTTCCCAGAATGGGCACCCGGGAGAACACTTGATTATTGAAATGAAATTTCAAATACGCTGATCCAGGCCGCGCTTGAATTTAGTTGGATGATTATTTTCTGAAGTAGCTATAAATAGAATGGTTGCTATTTGACAAGGAGACCATTTTGAACTGAACAATAAACATTTTTATGAGTATCAAGATTGCATGGTATAATCGCATGGTGATAAGACGAATGTACAGTAATTGAGGAAACGAGTGTATGAAGAGTGAGATAATTGTATGAGCGGTATGTTCAAGAAAACGAGTGACGTTAGGAGCCTGTTTCTTATATACCACATGTGTAATTACACACGTCAAGTCCAATAATTTTTCGTTTCCATTTAAGAATAATTCAAATTTTGAGAAATTCAAGCACATCGTAACCTTTTGGGCTATATATTGATGGCATATTGCCTCTGAAAAGATCTATTTTCTTGGGTCTTGCATTGTTTCTTTGCAAGAAATATTTGCATATGAAAGGTACTGTATATATTGCGGATAAAATATTAGAAGAAGCTAACAGAGCCATGAAAACATTACTTCACTCGAGAAGTTAAGACAGATTTGAGAAACAATACAAAGTATAAATATTGGTAAGTAAAGAAATAAGTAATTTTTAACAGTCTCGCTATAGCATACTTTTTCGAATGGGTAAACACTTCTGACGTTTACATGTTTTACATTTGTAATCCTAAGATCAATTTTTTTACTTGTAAAACATTTCATTTATTCAATTCACATTAAATATTTTATGTTGTTTCATTAGTAAGTTAGCTTAACGTTTACTTCGAAAATTTAGTTTTATTCATTAGTTTTTTACATGTTGTTGTAGATATGTAATCTGTGATATACATTTTTGTTCGTGTTTCGTGATCGACTGGAAATACCTTTGCTACGTGTGAGTAATGGTTTCTCAATTCAACGATATTTCTCATTTTCTGAATTCTAATTGGTTGACATGAAGTTTTAATTGAACGTGTGCAATTAATATACAGATAATCAACAAGTTTTCAACTTTACATAATTGTAAAAGTAAATATCAGGCTAATTAGAATTAAGAGTTTCTATTTTTTGTTAGTTTTAATTAGTTTCTATATATTAACGTTAAAAATACATAAATAATAAAATTGATTGCTACATGAATCATTAGGTTTAATTTTAGTCAAGAGTAGTCAAGTTTACATTCACAAAACTTCTGAATTCCACGAAAGATAGGAATATCCCTATAACATATGGTGAGCAATTCAGAATGCGGGTAAGCATAGATGAAAACTACGAGAAACAAAGCAAACGTTGCAACAGATATATGAATTGTGTCAGTAGAAACATGAAATACTCACGTGACAAAGGAAGTGGGACGAGACAACAGGTTCAATATCATACAGATGAGTTTGCGAAATTAGAGAAGGAACGTAATGTTCTACGGTAGAGCAGCATTATGTAATAGAACACATGGAAGAACACTGCCAAAAAGAACGAATTTTTTATTTTATTCAATAAAATTGCTTTTTTTGAAAGCCTACCGATGTTATGTCTCAAACAGGTTTTAGTGTTAAATAATTTGTTTGGAATGTGATTATAATATATTTCTCTATATGTAATAAAAACAATGTAGCCTAATGAAAGTCTTGTAGGCCATTCGTGATTTGCTGGTATTCTCAACATAACTCTAGAATACATAAATATCTTTAAATGTCAAAAGAATTGAAGTAGTTTGCTGTTCACATTCAATATCATACCACTAATCAAGTTTTTTTTAACGAAAAATGAATAGTCGCTGGGTCATAGGCGCACATTGAGAGGAGGGAAAGTAGAAAAAAGGGGCTCATTTCTATTGGGAAATGTTGGAGGAAACTTCCGAAGGGGTGACATTGCATCGAGATCAGTATGAAGAACACGTTTTCTCTGTACCCATTAGCAGTATTCATCATAGGATAATTTTCTCATTCGATTATTTTCTATTCAAGAAGATTTGTTTGTTTACACATATTTACAGTTTTTATTCTAACTGAATGAAATTTTGTATACATGCCTTTTATAACAAGAGAACAAGTTGCTGTCTGTATGAGATTTTGTAAAAATTGTTTCTACTAACCCTTAAAGAAAATTTAAGATATGAACTCTTTCCGTTTTTAGCACGTATCAAGAAAAGAGTGAGTAAATTTACAAAAATTAAATTAATTTTTTCTGCAATTCCCTGAAATTTCGTACAAAATGCATTTTGATTCATTACAAGAGCGCATTTAGGTTAAGACAAATTGAAGCTAAAACTTGTCACTGGAAGTTCGCCAGGAATATGCTACAAAACATACACAAGTACATACAAAACATTAATAAAGACACACAACATACGGAAGTGTACAACTAAACAGGTACCAGACGCAAAGATGGTGGTAGATTAAGTGATTGCAAGCAATATGGCAGAGCGGGGAGGGGCAAGGCGGGCCAGGAGAGGCAGGGAATTGTGAGTAATAAACACGGGCAACGCATGATACTTAAGGTAGTTAAAAGTAAAGACGTATTGATTCATTAAATAAATAACGAAAAAAAAGGAATATCAATAAAATGTCGATAAAAGTAATGAAAATATTTATATTTGTCATTAACGTAAATAAAGAGAAGTATATTTTCGCAATAAAGTATATTTTCATTGAAATACCTCGACTAGATTTTTTCTCTCAAATTCCAAAAGTCCTGGCATAAGGGCAGAGCAAATTCAATTCTAAAACAGACCAATGAAGAATAAATGTCGGGAGGGGGTTCTTTTAGAAAGTGTGTCATGACAGGAGAAGAGAACGTCCACTTCCTTACGACGGTGACGAAAGTGCATGAGAGATACAGGTTTACACAAAGAAACCCATCAAGAATGCGAGAAGATATGAAGTGTTTCACTACATCTAGTCTACTGTGGTATTATAGGTGTTGTGGTAAGATATCTTTGGCATTTTTAAAATAATTAAAGATGTTGTCATTGGGGCCAACAATGTTTTTAATTCAAAGCAGCTTTCATGGCTTAGGCCATCATTCATCAGTTGTCCTGATACAAGAAGAAAAACACACAAAAAAACAACATTAAAACGTGAATTAAACAACAAGATTATGTAAAAGGTTTACAATAATTTAAAAAATTTTTTGGAAATATCTGACAACTTGGGAGAACCCCGCCCCCACACTTTTTTTTTCCCGTTGTCAAATATTATTTTTCCAAAAAATTTTGTAAAAATTATTGTAACTTTATATACTTGTTTTAATTCACGTTTGATGTTTTGTTTTTTTTGTGTTTTTCTTCTTGTATCAGACAACTGATGATGATGGCTAAGCCATCGAAAGCTGCTTTTGAATTAAAAAACATTCTTGGCAATGACAACATCTTTAATTACTACTGTGGTATTACTTTTTTTAACATTACATACGTTTACTGTTATCAATATACAAGAGTTTTTAAGCTATTGTTAATACAGATATAAGGTAATTTAGTTTAAGTAAAATATAAAAAAGTCAGGCTGTGTAACAATTGATGTCAGGAAAACATTTGATGTAACAGTAGTGCCTTTGACCGGCAGATCCTGAAGTTCGAGACCCGATGATTGTAGGATTTTTGACATTAGCATTAAAGTTCGGTCGAATTCAGACGCTGCGTATAGAAAAATTTTCCCTTCCGACTCCTATCGGTAGGCCGGTTTTTCAGTTCTCCCGTCAACACCAGGCGAATGCTAGAGCAATACTTTAACAAACGGACCAGGCACCGCGCGATCTTTTCTTCCTCTTTGCAATCTCACTACCACACATGCCGGAAAACCGGTCGGGGGCTTAGAGGTCGCCCCGGCTGCGGCGGTGTCTCAGCGACACAGATACACCTGCATGGAGAAAACCACGCAAGCCAATGTGTAGGCCTGTGCCGAATCTCACCATCCAGCACATTTCCTGACAAAAACATGCACTACACGTACAGGACTACTGACCGTATCAGTTGACACACCCGAACCAATCAAATAATCAATTAAGCAATCTATAAAGGAGTAATTAAATTGTCTTTATTAACTCATCGGAAGAGGACTATAATGTTATGATAAATTTTTCTTCACGAAATTCCTCAACTAGAATGATTATCATTGTTTTTATATTCCAAAAAATCAGACGCAAAGTGCAGATAGCGTCCAACACCAGAGCAGTCTAACGAGAAACGAACAGCCTAAGGGGGGGCGTTTAGCGGAAGTGACGCAGCGGGGCCGCAAGGGCGTGCGCCCGCCTCCATGTGAAGACGCCGGAGGGGCGTGCGCAAGGGGTGACGGCGCACCAAGAGCATCGTCACGGCACGACAGAGCTCGAGCGGCGGAAGCGGGGGGTGGGGGAGGCGGCGCCTGTGTTAATCGACATCTCGCACCCCTCGCCACCCCATCCCGCTTCCGGACCTCACTGCCTCCCCCGTACGTCCGCCGCCGCCCCCGCCGCCGGGCGCCCGGCTCCAATTACCGGGGACGGACGTGCCGCCTCGCCAGCCGCCGCCGCTCCCGGCGCTACCGCCGCCGCGCCCCCTGTTGTTTCAGCGACACCCTGCGGCGCCGGCGCTGCTGCACGGGGACGGACGCTCCGGCCCCCAACCCTGCAGTGAGCACCCTGTGCGGCGCTCCTCTGTCCCGCACTCTCTCACTGCCACGCTCGCTCTCGCTACCCCACTCGGTCTCTCTGCCCCGATCACTCTCACTTCCCCGCTCTATCTTACAGCCGCGATCGCTCTCACTGCCTCGCTTGCTCTCACTGTCCCAATCGCTCTCACTGCCCCGCTCGCTCTCACTACCCCGATCGCTCTCACTGTCCCGCTCGCTCTCACTGCCCCGCTCGCTCTCACTGCCCCGCTCGCTCTCACTGCCCCGCTCGCCCTCACTGCCTCGGTCGCTCTCACTGCCTCAATAGCTCTCACTGTCCCGCTCTCTCTCACTGCCTCGCTCGCTCTCACTGCCCCGATCGCTCTCACTGCCCCGATCGCTCTCACTGCCCCGATCGCTCTCACTGCCCTGATCACTCTCACTGCCCTGCTCGCTGTGACTGAACAGATCGCTCTCACTGCCCCGATCACTCTCGCTGCTCCGCTCGCTCTCAATGCACCACCATCTGTTCTGTGACGCTTCCTCCCAGCATGGGTTGTGTGCTCTCTCCGTTGCAGTCCATGTGTGCCTGATTAGAGGCAAATGCCAGTGCAGGGACCTAGCATATGCATCACACGCCTCGTGATATCTTTCTTTTCTATTCTTGTCCTCGCACCTACACTTACTTATACGTACACTACAGTACCACACATGCGGAAACACCAGTCAAAAGCTTAGAGCTGTGGCCGATTGGAGCAAGGCCTCTCTGGAAGAGTTACCTGAAGGTGTACATTCCGTGGACTGTGTCCCAGACAATGCCCCGTAGGTCGCTCCGGATTTCATCATATTCCGGGGAAGGAATCACCTCTACCTTCCAAGATAAAAATGTTCACTACGCAAATATACCATAGCAGTTCTTCCCAGAAACACCAATTAATTTACCTGGTTATCTTCAGTAATTTTTTCAACGGTTGCTTGGCCTAGTTCCTTTATCTCCTTGATATTCCCAATCTGATTGCTATCAGTATTTACTTTG
Organism: Gryllus bimaculatus; assembly: GCA_017312745.1. Classification (NCBI taxonomy): domain Eukaryota; kingdom Metazoa; phylum Arthropoda; class Insecta; order Orthoptera; family Gryllidae; genus Gryllus; species Gryllus bimaculatus. The sequence continues at coordinate 3,918,835 of BOPP01000037.1, forward strand.
AATTGAATTGAATTTGCCTTATTTTACGTGGCGAGACTCGGACCATCAGGCCCGCTCTTCCGTCTGACCACGCAAATTTCGCTACGCTCCTTTCATCAACTAGCAGATTTTACTCGTGGTTATATTTTGTTTTCTTATCCTTTGTCGTCAGCTATTTTCCCCCACAGAGTTCCTATTAAAGAGTTCAGACGGAGCTCAGAGTTCATTATAGAATACTTGGCGAAGTGTCAATTTGCCTCGTTAGATCATAAGTACAGTCAAACTTGTTCCTATGATATCCCATTTTCACATTGGATTTCTCTCTACTCTGAGATTTTCAACACCAATTCTGCGCCTCTTATTTCTCCCACTCACCGCTCGTGTCCACCGCTGATGCCTCCCCTTCTACCCACTCCACTCCACGTACCTCTTTTGAGGCACCCGAGCGCGGGGAACTGCAGGGGAGCCGCACCCTACCAGCCCTTGCGCCTAGTTCCGCTCTGTGTATGGAAAAAAGTGTTTGAAGTTCCGACCCCTAATGACGTCGTTTGGATTGAAACTACCGATTTTACAAAACTGTTTGAAATCCTGACTTTAATTACGTGTGTGACATTTTACAACAGCAATATTGACTAATTACGACTTCACAGTAGAAGATTGACGTTCAAATCGAATGACGATGAATCAAAATGTTCCTTAGGGACATACTTTGATATCTCGAAATATAATATCTCTTTGGCTTGCCTATTATTAGGAAAATTGGCTTTGTTGTGAGCATGACATATAGGAGCTTTTGTTCATATTCTGTACACCATGGGTAATCACATTCCTTTTGAAGTGAGAGTGGGTTTTTTCAATAAATAATGTGTATTTGTTCCATAAAATATATAAATGCTAATAATGTTGATAGTATTAACTTCCTATATCTATATTCCAATAATATACTGAAGGGAGTTTATAAAACTTAGAATATTTTTTAATTAACACTTCATACAAATGTATTTGAAAATAACATTTAATATTAAATACGTTACATTGTTTACTAATTTGTTCACAGTTTTTTCTGCACATCATGTTCACGAATCGCCTTCACTTTTCTTTAGTTTTGACCATCCAAACCGTATGTTCAAAAAAATCAAACAAATTGCTCTGAATTTCCTTTAAGTTTATATTAAGATATTTTATGCGTTCATTCGTTCTTTTTTTCTTTATTAATTTCTTTTTTACCAATATAACCTAATATTTCGTAACTTTCTGAATGTATGGTGCGTCATTTTTATAATATTCTTATATTTGCATAACCTCTATCACATTGTTGGCCTTTACCCTATAAAACAGGCGTGTCCATGTGTTTTTTGTGGCCATCGCAAACCTGAAATTTTCTAAAGAACCGCCAGAAGTTTCTTGTATTTTGAATTTTCCGCTCTGATACTACAACGGCATTAATTCTGTCGCTAATAAGAAAGTACTTCTTAAGAGGTCCCGAGAACTAATTGAAAGAGACTGTACTGAAAATCTTGGTTATTTCAAAACTTTAGTTCTGTCGCGTAAATTATTCGCTAATGAAAATACGAAAACAAATCATCAATGAATTTAGTCTGAAAAAAAAAAATGAAGGGACAATGAAAAGTAAGCATGTCACATAGAAAGAACAGTGGTTACATTACCTCTACATACCTATTCTCACAGTCACTCTTCCCAGAAATGAAGTAATGAGCATGCTCTGTTGACAATCCGTAAGCTGACCTGCCACCACCCTCCCCCCAGTGTTTTGAACAGTGATCGTAGGGCCAGTGCTTTGGGCACCCCCTCCATAGAGTATTCACACAATATTTGCGAACGTCGCGGCATTTTAATACCCAGAGATGCGAGGACCATTGAAATGTTTATGGAGCTGCCTCGCGCTGCGTATGAGGGATTGCCGGACAAAGATGTGCGGCGGGTTGCATCTCAGATGGCGGTCAGGCGCGTGCTAAGATTGCGGGAAAGGGAGAGCAGAACGAAAAAGAGAGAACGAAGGAAAAAAAATATTGTCACAAAGACGGTTATTTGAATGACAGTCACCGAGAACTTGAAATAAAATGAAAGAAATGTAGATTATGAAAATTGTGCGATACTCGAACTAAATAAATGTCTTAAAGTGTTGAAATCTTCAAGTAAAACTTACATTGATAGCAGCCATAGGAATTTGGTTAAGGTATATTTTTTATACAAAGTTAATTTCAATTACCTTAGGCTCCATGTGATTAAATGTTCGTATTCGACTTCGAAACTACAAAAAATCTACAAAAAAAGCAGAGCATTCGACTTCAGAATGTAAATTTTCGAAGAAACAATTTTTCCATAACTATGATTTTCCAATAAATCCCATCGATCCATTCCGATAATGTTCATTTTCTTAGTATTACAGAAAATTTATCACTGATTTTCTGATAAAATTTCTCTTAATTTTTAATATACGTTGGATTATTTTTTCACCTGAAATTAACTTCCACTACGGCCAGTATGATGTTTTCAGGCATGCTTAGCATGATATTACGTTGTCTTACGTGAAAAATGTTACAATTAGATAATCATTAGAAAAAATTAATTTTAAGAGTTGATGACATACATTTTCTAGTTTTAAAAATCATCAATATTATACATAAACTTGAGGTTTTTTCAAAATAAGTTAAATGGAAATTAACTAAATGGCCTTATATGTAAAGTTCTACGACATTGGAATTTAAAACGAATTAATTCGGTTAGAGAATGGACTAGTGACTTCAATGATTTGCAATTTTTTTTACACATTAAGGTTAAACATACCTAACTTCGTAACGATATTTAATTTAGTTAAATTTCCCAATTTTGTAACGATGGTCAGATCACCATCAAATATTAAGTACTTTAAAGTATTCACTTGTTAATTTTAGTTATCGGAAACGAGATGAAATATCACTTATAATTCGACGAATTGGGGCTCACTCTTGTTAGCTCCAATTACATCCCTGCACAGTACTCTCGTTCTACACTCACATTTGAAACTAGAGCTGGTCCGGACCGGGAGGACTTCGCAAAAGAAGGAGAAGGCGCCCACGCCGCCCAGGCACGTAGCCGCCGCGCGGGGAGCAAAAAGGACCTTGGGGAACGCCGGAGTAAACAGGGCGAGGCATCACGCGCTGGCGAGGGGGGAGGAAGGAACGGAGGCGGAAGCGAGGGCGGAGGGGGGGGCTGCAGCAATAAGGATGCAAATGACTCGTCAGGGCAGCCAGGGACATACTTCGGATGGGTGGGATTCCCGTCGAGTCTGAAAAGCCACCAGCGATCTCGCGAACTCCACCACTATCCCAAAGCCTCCGCTCTTCCTCCATCTATACCTCCGTCTCCGTCTGCGCCTTCCGTACCCACGCATGACCCTTCCCCTCTTCACCAACGCCTACAGCTAGCGCCTCATCACAAGCTTCTCCACCGCCTCCCGCTTTCCATCGACTTCTTTTTGCCACCGTCACCGCCCCACCTTCACTTCGACCCCAACACCCACCTGCTCCAGAACCCAAGACACAGCCACAGCAACTATTCCCGCCCGCCACCGCCACCACCCCAGCTGCTGCAATCACCCCTTCGGAGACTTTCTAGATCTTGCGGAATATATCAAGTCGGATTGAGATTTCAAGGACCATCTTCTGTCATAAGGGCTGAGGCAGAATGAATAAGTTTTAATTACTGCAACATAATGTAATGATAGTGATGCATGCGCACGGTTCATCATAATGCAGGATCTTAGAATTATGGCGATCAATGACGCGTTTCACTAAGATTGTTTGCGATTGGTTCATAGATAAGATCATTCTCAGTTCCCCATACGTCAACCTGATCCTCATTCTGTGACTCACTCTTAAATATATCTGAGGATCTTTTACGAAGCACCGTTTGACAGAACAGTGCGTAGGATAGATAATAGGTCTGGAGACTGTCGTATTCCATATGTTAATGTCTCATTAAGCGATGGGGATCACAGTCAATTGTTGCTGCGAAGAAAACATACGCCTTACATAACATTTCCAAAAATTTATTTCTATTTCCAACTCCGAGAGAGCACCTTGTAGGGACAACTTTTCTGATAATTTTTTCGTGATTGTGATATCATCTTCCACCGCATCAAAGAGAAACAAATCTTCTCTCTCCTCCATTTTTAACATTCTTGGTCATCTTCTACAGAGATATCTTTCACACCTCTTTCACAGGTCCCGTTCATTAAAGACAAACCGACTATTGGTAAGGTATTGTTGGTGAATAACACAAGAAAATGCCTTTGCCGTTGCAAGTTTTATTTACGAGGTCAGCAAATAGTTGAATTCTGACTCCCACGCGATGGATCTAAATATTTCCAGACGTCAAATTTCATCCCCTTTCCTTGGAAGACTATCTTGAAAACAGAAACTGATTACGGGAATGTCGGTCAGCTAGCCATCCTAGAGCAAAGCATGAAACGATATTCCAACTAAAATAGAGAAACATCAATATTTCGGAAGAGAGAATTCATTCGTACAAAATTAAATACAGGAAGCAAAAATCCGTCGCTGCTAAATACTCGTTTACCAACAGGACAATAACTGATTGCAACAATCTATCTGATGGAGTACTAGCAAATTTTCCCCTCTTGTTCCCTCCTTTCGTTGTTGTTTCCAAAAACGTTTAGGGAATTACGTGCGATGCCAAGTATTTATACGTTTTGTACGTTTTTTTAGAGACTTATTGGTATTTGTTTATTTACTATTTACATTATGTCTTTGTAACTTGTCTTTAACTTAATATCTTGTATCCTCTTCAAATCTTATTTATAGTTAATTCATTATTTTCTGTAAAAGAACTGCCAACTAGCGAAAGCTCACTTCCCAATAATAATAAACTTTTTTTTCGATATTCACCTCTGTTTCAGTTGACTTTGAGATGAGTTAGTAATTAAGACACAGACCAATTCATTTTTCGATGTCATTTAGGGATTTCTTACAATTTTGCATGTGTACAAGATAATGGGTTTCTGCTTTTTTATTATTATTTCTATTATTATTGTTATTATTATTATTATTATTATTATTATTGTTGTTGTTGTTGTTGTTGTTGTTGTTGTTGTGGTTATAAGAAATGGGGCTGTCTTGGAAGTCCTCTCGTTCCAAGCCTGGCCGGCAGGCATCGCGCCTGCGTGGCGCCGCCCACCTGCCACATTCCTGCGGGCGCGGGCGTCAGGACGCCTTTAGGGGAAGCGGGCGCGCCGCCACCCCCACTCCGACTCCCCCTCCCCTGCCGGAGAGAGCCACCTCTGCTGCCCCATTCGTCTCACGTCTGACGGCCGCCGCCGCGCAGGGGAGGAAGTAATGAAGTGGGAAGCTCGCCACTTCGTTATGATACGGTGGGAAATTCCGCGTTTCCTACTTGTTGGTTTTTGTTCGTTTTGGTGTCGTCATCACTCTCTGTTTTAAATTTCGTCTTAGTCGGTTAGATTCTCCGTCGTTAAAGGAATATAACGGGAAATATATATATATATATATATATATATATATATATATATATATATATATATATAAGAAACATCACGAAGAAAGAATGCTATGGTATAAACAGGTGTGATTTGGACAAACGTGCAATTTAAATATGACACACAAAGAATTAAAATATATTACTACATGACATGAAACAAAAGTTCGCTTTTTATTATAACTACGTGTTTACACTTATTTTGAAGAATTGATTATTTCTTATATTCATTAATTATATACATATTGTATTTACTTTAAATTTAGAACTTTTGTAGCTACGTATTTAATAGTCTGTCGTGATATTGCATGGGTCAATAGGTATTATAGTTCAAGATTCAGATCACGTCTTATCAAAGAAATTATCTCTTATAGGTAGACAATTGGCTCATACTAGCATGACAACTTATGAAGTGGTTCATAAGAATCAATCAACAAGCTTGACTAATTTTCTGGTTACTCATGTACCTTCATTTTGATGACGCTAAATTCATCTTGAAATTTCTTATGGATCCTAATTATGAAACAATTCTGCACAACACTCAAAAGTATAACAACTACACGCATTCAGTATTTTGGACTTCGCTGCAAACAGACCATCACATCCACTGGTAACACACTCGACAGAGCAATTCCAAAACGAGTTAGCAGCGGAACAAACCCATCCGACCAAGTTAACCAGCAAACAACTCGCCCGTCGTAATATTCGCCTCCTAAATGTCACACGAAGGGATGATGAGCCATTCTGGTTGGTCCAAATTCAACTGAAAAAATTGAATCATTTATTTCAGAAACCCATCAAGAGCCAAATTACTCATTTCGAGAAAACTGGGAATAAGTCTCCCAATTTTTCAGATTTCAGAGTATTTGTTTTAATTAAAGGAGTTGGTAATGAATATTTATATATAAATATTTTTCATATAAATATGTACTAAACGATGTGTCTATCCTCCTGGAACAATAATCCGTTGCTAAAGCGTGTTTTGTATGTTGACAATTATTTTTCAGGAACACTATACCCCATTTTTGGATTGTAAGATACGTCGAAAATGTTTTCTTTAGTAAACGTCACCAGTTCGTTATCCTGAGTTACATTCGTTATAGTAAATGATATTGTTCTCATAAATTTGCCGTAAGACACAGTTCATATTGAAGAAAATCAAACAAACAAAAAAGGGAATATTTCCATCCAAGACACCTCAAAGATATTTTAACATTAAAAATATCATTGGAACTACCCATAATTTGACGTAAACTACTAAAAAATTCAACCTTTTACCCTCCCCTTAACCAATGGAAAGTTTAAGTGAATTAATAACAATGAAAACAACAGTTTTCTAATGTATCTTAATTTCATTGATAATTATTACTTCACGTTTTATTGTTCACATATTCCTTGAATATTAATATGCTATGTTGTTTTCAACAATCTACTTAATAATATGACTTTTTATATAGTCATTGAATCATTATTTGGTTTTCTTGAAGCCCTACTTTTCTTTTGTGATAAAGGTCTATTTTATATTACCCGATTATCATCAACTTATCTTAAAATCATTAATATACCATGATGTATTTTACATTTATCATAGTAATATATTTTATTTTATTTATTTTAAGTCGGATCAACTGCTGAGGTCATTAGCAACTACTAAATATTAGAATGAAAAAGAACATTAAAGACCCAATCATTTCATTGCAATATTTGATTGTGCTTAGACTCTTTTATAAAAACCATCCAATACATTACACTTCTTTGCCAAAAATAATAAAGTTTGTATGAAAAGAAAAAATAACAATACATTCAATTACAATAGCGTTGGATTGCTATTTCCTATAATGAATTACAAGCTTGACAAAAAGTTCAGTTTACAGTTTACACAAAACAGTATTTGAACAGAGATTACGAAAAATATTTTTAATAGTTCTTTAATGGCCTTGATAGCCCTACCCTATTTCAGAACCTTTTCGTGATGAAGTGTGAATTCCAGAATTGATTGAAAAATGTGTTATAAATACGTCTGTTAGTGAAGATCAAATGACTTAATTTCCTATGACTAGTTCTTATTCTGGCTAAGTCATTCTTTTCTCTCCGGTTTAAATTTTTTACTTCCTATCAGTTGAAAAAATTTACTAGTTGTAGGTTTCAGGACACTTTATTTGAATGTGGTTCCTATTCTTTTGCATGCTTTTTCTCAAAATGTTTCCATATTAGTTGTATTGTAATGGTTATTATTGTTTCCACTAACTCTCAAAAACTAATTTAAAAATGTCATTAACATGTCGTAATTGTCTCTGTCTCTGTGGGAATTAGGAATAAATAGAAGTATGTCATGAACCCAGAAAATTAGATTACCTCCATTAGTGAAGGATTCCCTCTTGAGCAAGTGCTATTTTCTTTCAATTATAATTATTAGCAACATGCAAGATTTTAAATTATTCGCACTCCACGTGGCCACACTCTAGTATCAGCAAATAAATAAATTTCATTTCGAATTTCACAACCTCTTTAACTCAATTTGCATGTCTTCTATTATTTTGTGACACTTTAAAATGAAATATTCACCTTTAGTAAGTAGACTCAATTTTGAGACGATCTATGTTAAATTAATAATGGACAAAGTGGGTATATGGTATGTTATATGGAGTGATTTCCATTTTTCTCGTTGCCTTATAATTTTAAAAATCAATCCGTTTCGTCAGATTAAATTGGGAACCAGTGCTCCTTGAGACGTACAATATCGCTATGACAGCTATTGTGATTGATGATATTAGTGATGTTGTGTGAAATGCATGTATAAAAGTTCAAGGAATAAACTCTCACTGTAAAACTAGTCTGAAAACATTGCGCGTGGCGATAGTGTGACTGTTATCGTATCCGACTGTTGTACTCAAGTTGGCGGGTTCATACCCGATGGAAGCCGTGGATTTAAAAAAAAATACTTCGTATGCCTTCTTTTGGTGGGAAAGTAAAGCCGGTTGGCCCATGTTAGTAGATTGACTTGCTTGAGAAAGATCCTCAAGCGTAAATGACACCTCTGAGCTAAATTGAAATCACCTGTTTCTCGCCCACCTCCTTTCTCTGCTAGTTGGTGAAAGGAGCGTAGCGAAATTTGCGTGGTCAGACGGAAGACCTCATGGCCGGAGTATCCTCACGTAAAATAAGGCTTCAATTCAACTCAAAACATATTTTGTCCCTTGACAAACGATATCGCACCCATCGTGTCCCCATCGCGAAAGCGACCGAAATATTTAAATCGGCGTGGTGCGCTCGCTCGCCGCTCGGATGCACTGTCAAAAATTTCACGCGGCTACCCCCGACTCCGTGGCCCTTCCGGAATTTAATTTCGGGGCAGCGAACACAAGCGGCGACGACGCGGGACGCAGTGCGCGCCAATACGCAAGGGCTCACGCAAGGGCTGGCCCCCGCCGACCCGCTGCGGCGGACGTCACGTTGTTTCGGGCGTTCCACAGGGATGCCGCTCGGTGAAGTACTTACGATAATGCTTACGCAGAGCTATATAGAGGAAGCCAAATTTGATGTTTTTAACGAGTTGTATATAATACAATAAATACAGCAATAATTAAGACTCTAAATACAACATAAAAGGCAACAATACATTAAATACAATAATATAGTGGTATTTCAAGGACTTAATGTAGGGGGTCATAGCGTTGTTAACAGATCATATTCTACATGAAACAATGTAATGTGATCTCATTAGCAATGTACAATGTCAATACCATAATCATTCTGGAGTATTTCAGAGAATTAACATTCGTAGAAATTTTAACTATTATATAAAAACCAACCATTTAAAAACCGATGATTATTATATGGCCGTTTTAAACTGCCTGTATACAAATGCAAGCGTATAGGACTCAAGATATATAAAAGCAGCCGTTCAAAAATGCAAATCATTTGTTCAATAAGAAAGCGTTGAAAAGCTGATCCCGACTGATTCAGCTGGCTGCAAACATCCGCTAACAAAGAGCTCTGAAGACAAAGGCCCTTGGACTATTTAACTCAGCCTCTACTTATTCATATTTCAATTCAGGCTTTACAACAAAAATAACCCGATCTTTGTTCAATTTGAGACAAAATTTAAAGAAACCTTTTGGACTGGTTTTGGGGATAAAATTATAAATTATCTTCATATAAAAAAAGCAAAAGCATCTTTTTTCATGAAATAGTTTATGATGTTATTTAAATATATTTTATAACAGATTTCACGAAGATAAAATTTCTGTCATCTGTAAATATATTGTAATTGGGGAAAGTTAATTATTTGCAATTTTTGAAAGTACACAGAGTTCTTTTCATGGAACCTCCGTCTTATTTTCAGAATTTTGTGCTCCACCCGACGGGAAAAAGGCATGAAGCCGTTTTTGAAAAAGTATTTAACCCTTATCGTTTGATTTTTCTAGCAGCGCGAGTAACGGCGGGTTAAAAAGTGTATACTTCACCTAAAGTACGCAAAAGCTACTAATTGTGAAAAATTTACTAAATTTTAGAGATTTATCTTTGAAAATAGATTTCATGAAAGAATAAAATGTTGGGGTTCAGTATTGTAGTTATAGGAAAACGTGGAAAGTATTTAGCATTTGAATTTTTTTGCAATATCAAAGAATTCCACGAAAATGAGATGAGTTGTATTTAACGTCATTTGTTATAAACGTAGAATCTGTTTTAAAAAAACTCGAGTCATTTTTACGAAAATTTTGATAATTTCGTGCCTTTATGTAAAGTACCCCTAAAATAAAAACAAAAAACAAAAAACAGTGCATTTCAAATCCGCAATTCTTACAACCTACATACATTCAATCCTTTACCTATTAGGGAAGTTTTAGAGTAAATCATCTGTACAGTTTAGGCTTGGGCGTTGACTAGAGATTTGCGTCATCGAATTTTCTGGTATCAAGAACCCACAAATGTTAGAGGAAGTAATGTACTTCATATATCCACTTTTCAATATCAGGTCCCCACAATACGACTTATTCTGGCAACTACGATATTGATGAATAAATAAAGATATTGTGAGGTATCAATATTTTAATTCAACTTATGATCATTTGGATCACGTAGCGATCATCCTCAGAGCTAAAATGTGAAATACAAATATTATTAACAGGTTGTAGTTATTGTATACAAGATGCGTAAGCAAACTGGATCGTACATACCTTGCAGCTTCAAGGCCGAAAACAAAGTTCTGGGAATTTTTGAGCGTGTGTCTTGTTTAAGAGCACAGCCGGTCGGCAGCGGGAGGGGGCGGGAAGAGGGGTGGGGTGCGGGTGAAGGGTCGTAAAACGTGCGGGTGCTGGTGGATGCTCTGAGGATGATCGCTACGCGATCGAAATGATCATAAGTTGAATTAAAATATTGATACCTGACAATATCTTTATTTATTCATCATAATAAAAAGGTATCTACTTCACCAACAATCCAATTAACTACGATATTATCACTTTTCTCTGCCACATTTCAGCACTTTCTCTTTACAACGTAAGTACATAGTACGAGAAGGAAATAAAAATAAACATCTTTGTACATCCTTCTTTGGTTGTCATCTTGCGTTGTATTTCGTCAGGTTGGACTGCTTCAATCTTAGGTTATAGGCTCCACATTTCATACATCTCATATAAAAAACATTTATTTATACTCTTAATACCAATTGTTACACAATGTTTCGAGGTATGTTTGAGCTCATCATCAGGCTCAATGAAAACACATTCATAATCATCATTAATAATATACGCAATAATATATATATATATATATATATATATATATATATATATATATATATATATATATCAGAAATACATGCTGGTAAAAATAGTAATATAAAATATCAAGTCACCGACATAATAATATATAACACATCAGGAAACAAATAAATTCTGGGTAAAAAAGAATTCAGATCTTATACGTATCTTCATTCTATGAAAATAGAAAACTATTGTCAATACAAATAACACTAATAACTAAACAATACTCTTTATCGAATCGAATTTACAGTTCTGTTATTCTTGATGTGAAAAGTTTCTCAGATCAACCATTTTTTCTTATTATGTTCATTACATAAAATGTCAGTACCTCTAAAATTGGATTCGCAGTTTGTATTAATTTTATGGATGGATTTTGAATTATGAAAATCACTACTTTTATTTATATTATTACGTATTGAAAACGCTCGCTTAATCTTCTACGTGTTTGCCCCACGTAGCACTTGTTACATGTCTGTTACTCTCCAGATTTTAGTATTTTATTGCTCAACAGAGGTCAAAAAGAAAATTGTATTTCAGTATTTTCAGATGTCTGTTTTTATGATTTTTCGAATTCTTTAAATAATAAACCCATATAGATGTCTTAACATTCTAAAGTACATTTTCCTTTTTTGGCGGGTATGGGAATAAATACTGTAAAGGTCTCCTGGGGACGTGCCTAAAAATGTGAGCAACTCGCTTTACAGCACTGCAAAGTGAGATATTACGAAATGATGTCGACCCTCAGGGAATGTCAGATATTACGAAGAATTCGTCAGCGCACTACCTCGTGTTTTATACACATCATTAACTAAATTAAAATACCGGGAAAGCATGAGAGATTCAAGCTTTTGTTTTGACAGCAAATTCCGTGTTCGTGGAAAAGATTGCAGTACACATGACACAAACTGACATAAAACCTGTTTTGGATGTGTTACTGAGATAGATACTGAAATATTGACGCGACATGCAAAAACTTTCCGAATTTCAAACTTGAACTGATTTTTGTCTGATGAAAATAATTTTCAATGATAATGATTAATAATTTTTAAAAAAATTTCCATATCATTAATGATTATTAATGTCCAATATGTTTTTATAAAAATTCATTATTCTCGTTTAGAAATAAATTTAAGCTTTGTATTCAACAAAATTTCAATATTTTTTCTTCGTATGAACGATCGTGTGTTCAAAATATGTTGTCATTTGACGTTATTAATATATTTTTATAACAAAATCATTCTTTTTATATAAAGCATTAAAATTAGAAGAATGCGTATCTGCTAATTTTATCATTAGAAAGTTTTCACTACATTGTGTAGTTCAAATGTAGATGGTCTCACCTGCTTTGTTGTGCGTGTTGGAAGTTTCAAAAGAAGGTGACGATTCGTGAGGTTATAACAAATACTATACAGGCAATACAATACACTTCGAACTTTTCTCATACTATAAATGGGAGACAACTGATCACTGCTTATTACTTCTCATCACGAGGAACACGAAAAAACAATCCCTCTAAATTTCATAATTTGTGCTATCAAACACAGCTCACACCTTCCCATCCATATAAAAAAAGTTACAATGACCAAATGAATATATTTTAATCACTCTGCGATTCGTAAGAAAATGTAATCATAAGTAAACTAAAAAATCTTTCAAACTTTGTACTTGATATCACAATGGTTATGACAGTTCGGGTCAATATGGACTTTAGCTTCAAATGCCTCCCGTTGTATTGCACAGTTTCATGTATTATCTCTACAGTATTTGGTTGTAATTACCGCAACGTAGGTAGATAATTCTAAAATTAAGTGTTTTCAAGTGAAAATATTTGTGAGTGTAAATAACCGTAATGTCCATCACCTGACTCATGTATCCTCACAAAATACGTATTTATAATGCATATTTTTAATTTACGGTGGATAGCGAAATTCATAGAAAGAGTAAACTTCACTGAAACATCTAGGTATTCTAGATATCGTTGAATATAAAATATTTCAATTACATTATATTAAGAACGTGTTAAAATCTATTATTGCAGTGGAAAGATGTAATTACCACAAAAATACAATAGAGTGTGCATTGTATTGTTCGAGAATTTGTAAATGTATCTCGTTTTGGTCTGGAGAAAAAGAATTGAATGACATAAAACAATATTTTGCATTACACACAGGTACTTGCTGGAGAATACCTCACCACCACTATGTGATATGTGCCAAGTAATACTATCAATCGAACATATTATTATGTCCTGTCGTAAATATGATCACATTAGAACTATGTATTTTAATCCAAATGAAATGGAGAAAATCCTGTACTCTGTTCCCTTTCAGAACCAGATTGTCAAATTTTGAAAAAACACAAATGTCATGCTTGAAATATAACGTTATGGTAAGCCCGCCCGTATCTCTAGAGTTTATGTGTTATGATCCTACCCCGATGATATTGTATGATTGTGTTATAAGTATGTAAGATAACAATATGTTATAACTTATATGTTATTATGTTATATTATGTTATGTTATTATGTTATATTAGGTTTATGTAATGTTGTGTAACCCTCGAAAAGATGTTATGACCATGCCCTGATTGTTCTGTATGATAATGTTATGTAAGATAAGTAATATGTGATACTATATTATGTTATGACCAATACATTCTGATACTTTTGTATATTTAATGACAGATGAAGTCATAAGTGTCTGTAAACACCTGTAATTAAAAATGTTGTCGCTAATAACCTTAGTCGTTGATACGACAAAAAATAAACAGAAAAAAAATATTTTGCATATTTTTAATTTTGTTATAGTAGTTACAGTTCTTGTGCCATATAATAGCAGAGATTTAGTTAGTTATAGTGAACGTTTTAAAGTTAAACACCCCAAAAGTGAAAAAAATTGAATGTATATTTGACGAGACGTGCCTTGCATTTAAATTATTAAATAGTGGGTATAATCAGATAAGAGAAAATTATGAATCCAGTTATAGGTTGTTTTCTATTCAGACAAATACATTTAGTCTTGTTATTTGTTTAGACCAAATATTTTATTTGGAAAATTTTGAGATGAATATTTTAAAATATGAACTTGGTAGTAATATGTACATTTTGTTAGTTATATTTAGTAAAACTCAATAAATTTTAATGCTGCTGACTATCAAAATATATTGCACTAATGCACTACAAAATTGTCTTCACGTATACTATGAAAGCATTTAATCGTGTTGTTAAAATTCCTGGGATGTATTCGATAATACGTATGTTGAACTTTAAAATGTAATTCATGCGGACAAAGCATCTGAAATATAGTTCAGTCATTATGCGTAATTAAGCTTGAGATAAGAAAACAAAGCATAAACTTGTACAAGGTAATTTTGGCAAATTAATACAAGAGCCTTTGTGACTGGTGTCCAGGAAAGAGACCGAACCAGATATGAAATGCTGTTTTTCCTACCAAGCGCTTCGGGGGAATTGTAGTGAGCATGTCCGAGTGAATTGTGGAGCAGAACTATTTGGAAAAGGAGATACTGACTTACCATAAGGTAACCAACATGAAGAAGACATAATGTTCCCCGAATCGATGAGTAACCATAATTTTGGTCTTTGAAATCAACCATACAAATATACTATATTGTCTTGTCTAATTGTACCGTTTTTACCTATTTACTCTTGTTTCGTGTGTGACTATCGGCAGCCGCGGGCGTGCAATATTTTGGTAACGGTATGTTTAGGGTAAGTTAACACAATTTTTATGATGATAATGCATTTCTGAAGAACATTCATTTGAAAAGGTAATTGTTTCTGGTCAGTTTAAGGAGGTTTGAAGAATACTCTGAGTGGATTTCGCAATACGCGTTTCGTATATGGTTTTGTTTTTCAATGTAAAAATGCATATCTGATGATATTTGAGAATGTTTGAATTGATTTGAATTGAATTTATGCCTTATATTACGTGGCGAGACTCAGGCCATGAGGCCTGCTCTTCCGCCTGACCAATGAAATTTCGCTAGGCTCCTTTCACCAACTAGCAGAGAAAGGACGTATTTCGTGGGCGAGAAACAGGCGATTTGAATTTAGCTCAGAGGCGTCACTTAGGCTAAATGTTTGCATTATAAACTTAACGATAGAAGAAAGAAATGAACTGTGATGGGTTGAAACTGCATTCTTTCTGAAGCTGGGAGTTTGTTTTATTATGAATTTCAGTGACACCTGAAAATGTGAATGAATCAATACACGAAACGCTGAGAAGTTGTTTAAATTGTTTATAAATGTTACGTCTGTAGGAATTGTTCACGTTACTAATGTAAGTGATGACTCTTAGAAGAATAGAATCGTTTGATAGATTCATTGAATGCTGTTTCCGGGTGCGTGAACTGCTAAGGTCATTGCCCAGTACGTGTAGCTCCTTTTTTTCCTCCGAGGGTGTCGGTGATTTTCTGCATCTGAATGGTGAAATCTGGAGCCGACCTACCTATCGACTAGCGTTGTTTTCCCCAACAGGTATCACCCACTAGCGTGGCCCCGCCCACAAGCTCTAAGCTCCAGACCGGTCTCCCGGAATGTTTATTGTAGTGCGTGTAAGTGTAATTGTATGTAAGTAAGGGACAAGAATGGGACAAGGAAGGGGAAGTAATGAGAGCGTGCGGTTCGTTAGGGAACTGTTTCGGCGTGGTATTGATAATTGAAATGGCGGAAAAATATCGACCCGGCTGCTAGAATTTTTCTTCCAAACAGCGACTGAACTCGTCCTACCTATTAAGTGAGAGTTGAAAATCTCGACTCCATCGGTACTTGAACATAGAACCTCCCAGTCAGACGCAATAAAGTGACATCAGTTGATGCCCTAAGTCACCTTTTTTGGTTGAAGAGTGTAGGAAAACTCAACTTTAAATGTATGTGGGCTTTGTTAGTAATTCTTTTGTGTAATTCGTATTTCTGTTTGTAACCAATTCGTGAATACGTAGTTAAATTATTTTAGAACAGCTAGCATTCACATTCTAGTTATCTCATGCCTCATGTGTTTCATGTATTGCGGTGGTTCCAATATTTTAATGTGAATAACCCCCTCATGTGAGAAGCCCTCAATCACAATCAGCCAAATATGAAAATTCAAATAGGCCCTAATAAGAACTGACTCCGCAAATATGTTGTAAATACAATACAAGCGACCAAACACTCTGTCCTAGTGGGTGTTCCCAAGTTTAAGGTATCCTGATTGTGCCAGCAGTTCTCTCCTGCAGGCTGTGCAGTCTGCCTCATTAGACCCGTACCTCAATCGCCAATGACATTGGACTACCCCCCTCCCCCCGGCCAGAGCCTTGTCGCGTGAGGCAGGCGCTGCCCGACTCCTCTGTCGGTGCAGTTAATCCCATCTACCTCACTCCTGAACCGCCGGCTGCTCCCTCCAGCTCCTAACTCCACCTTCCTCCTAGCCTCGCCCTACCGCTCCTCTACTGCGGCTTCTATCCCATTACCAAGTTTCGTGCCATTAAACTATCAGTCAAAGCTTGCGTCGGCTTCCTGCTTTTATGACGCCATAAATTCACTTATTAAATCGACGCTTATCTTATTTCACCGCGTAAGAGGATGAAAAACCGCCTCTGCCTTCTTAAACTCCCCAGCCCGGCGAGCGGCCCTCTCGTCCGACATTTTAAGGCTCTGCTCGTCTCATATTCATTAGTTTTACGTCTTAAAACATGCCGGTGACTATTAGGGAAGAAAGTCGCTTTAAGAGTTTAATATAATAACCCAACTGTAAGTACCTTACTGATATCTGCTAAGTAACTTGATGCGGTTGGATAGCCATCGGAGCAGTGATTGCAATGAAGGAGATCAGACTGTCGGAAAGGAAGGCTGGTGGAAATTTAATGCACTGCCGGCAGATGGCACTGAGAAGAGTGATTTAATGACAGGGTTGCTGACAGAAATGTAGTGCTCACCAAAAGAAAATCATAACCAGAATACAACTTATGTTTTTCTACGAAAGTTACAAGGAACACAGAAACATTAACGTAGAACGGAACACAGAAAACTAGTAATAATATTTCGCTACAAAGGTCTAACGCAGAACGGAAAGATATTTTATTGTTAGGGAATTTGTAACTGTATCTCGTTTTGTCATGGAGAAATAGGTACTGAACTAAAAAAAATTAAAAAAGACATGTTTTCGACGTTCTGCGTTCAAACGTAGACGTTCTGCGTACGGAACCCTTTCCGTGAATGTATGAGAATAAATATAAATGATTGATTACTCCAGAATACTATTGTCAATGAAATTATACCCAAATGCATCAACGTACATCATTATTGTTATTACGACATTTATGTAGTCGTGAATTGAGCCAATTGGCAGTGGTTACGGAGAACATATCAAAAATCAGCACGTTAGCACAATGGAAACTTGTATCGATCGCATTATATGAATTGCTCGTAAATTAGTAATAATGTTACGACTAATTGATCCATTTAAATGCAAGAAGAGATACAATAGATATTAATAATTTACTTCACTCTGCAATTCAAAAACTATTGTTCGAAAGTTAATGATCAGGAATTTGGAATTATTTGAATCAAACGTTGTGACAAGAAAAAATGTCCTTATCCAGCCGTTTAAAACGATTTTTAAATTCCTTTCAACTCTACTCTCAACGTAAATAACAAACGGGTGATAATAATTAAGAAGTATATTAAAGTAAGATATTTAATTGATATTTTGGAATAAAATACTTTCATCTACATCGAATTTAATATCAATATCGTTACTGCAATCGAAACACGTCACAACTTTCCATGTTCCTTTTTGCGTTGAACGAGGAGGAACTGTTTGAACAATGTCAGCTATATGTCAAGTTGTAAGTAATTGCGTTTATGCCTATCGGCCAGGGACTCATGGCCGCATCTGGGAAACGTCACTCATCCAGGGAATTTGGTTAAAAATATCGGTTAGCAGCGCACGCAATACCTAATCGAACTCTTTATATAAAACTATTAAACGTATATCTTATTTTCAATTATCTCTATGTTTATTGGTCCACAAATATAAAAAATATTTTAACGAAGGCTTCCTGATGCATTTAAATCATTCATAATAACATGTAATAACCTTGTTACTTGTCACAGGTATCGAAACAAGAAGAAATACTATGATAGACATAATGGTGTGGAAAATCATCGTCAACAATTAAATTATCTATCACAGTTAATTTTATTTCAATGTTAGCGTACACACGTTGCTTTAAGCATAATTACACCATTCTGAGATATTGTGACTTAATCTCACCTCTTTTTGATCAAAATAATTTTGCCTGTGAACAACAAAATGATCAGTATCTTGGTCTCTTCTTTTCTTAGTGACATACTGTGTGTTAGGTGTAATATGTCAGGAAGAAGAAATACTATGATAGACATAATGGTGTGGAAAATCATCGTTAACAATTAAATTATCTATCACAGTTAATTTACAAATACTTCTCCGTACAAAATTGCCGTAAAAATGTATCTATGAAAATGAATTCTTCAATTTCGAAATCATAAGATTCTTTTAGCTATGGATATGTCTCTATATTTAGGATCAAGTTTTTTTTAAAAAAATAAAAGTAATTACTTCCACAATATGACACATCTCTCGAAGAGAATGCATTGGTTCAGAAAGTTGAGCACCGGGGTTGCTTTCAATCATTACGCTAATTATTTATTTTTGAGATCTTCGAGAAACTGTTTATTCTTTACCTATCAAGACATTTGTTCTGTGAGGTTGTAAGAATTGTTTTCTTGGTAATGTCCAAACCTATTAAGCTGTCATAATGCAGGCAGAAAATCGCTCACTCGACACAGGCCCAACATTTTCAACCCCATATATCACAACGATTTTGCTCCAATTCTTTTTTCATGAAACTTTCTCCTTCAACTTCACAAGTCACGACAACCAAATGTTACATAAACATGAAATCGGAGAGCATACATACGCGATGTGGGCAAAGAGTTTCCATTACAACGTTCGGTGACAGATAAGAAAAATTTGTTTCCTTGCTTTATAAATCTGTTTTTCTTGTGCGAACTGCAACGCCTTCTCCTTGTCGCTGATTTACGAGAGAGCCGTGTGCGCACATGTGGAAACCTTGGCATCGACGCTAAAACTGCGCCATTATGAACAGGCAGCATTACCACCGCACTGTGGGCCGGACGCCATCAAAGCCGCCTGTAAAATGGAATCGTCATCATCATCATCATCATCATCATCATCATCATCATTAATTTTTTTAATAAACAAATTACCTGTTTGGAAAGAAATCATTTGGAAAACTGTTTTGCACTGTTGAAACCATTTTGCATGGGAAAATTATTATTCTCCGTGTGTGTAGAAAACTGAGAGAAGTTGCGAAAAAACGCAACAGCGTGCGTAGAAAACTGTCAGCGCCAACTGGGGGTTCTCGACGACACATTTGAGATATCATCTTTCACAATTTTAAATTGGAACATGTATAAATGTTCCTCTTTTCAACTGGAGCACATAAATCACTTTAGTTGAGTTTTTGAGTCACCTTAGTTTCCTTCTGAGAGAAGAAGGTCTTACTCGTATTCATGTTTTCATACCTCAATCATTACAACGTATTTAAACGTAAAACTAGTGGTGCGACAGAATGGAATAGTCTTTCTCGAACTAGTACTTACTTTACTGATCTTTTTGAGTCTGGGGTATTTTTGTCCCAACCTCTTCCATTATTACTTTGTAATTACGTATGTGTATAAGAAATTAAAAAGTGCGTGAATTGTATGGCGCGCCTGAATTCGTGAGTAAAAAACTATAATGTAGGCTTGTTAAGAGTTAATCACTTATATACTGTAAGAAAGGAAAGTCTCTCCACAGTAGCATTAGTGGCTGGTGAGAGTGCTAGCAACTGCAATTATGTTGATAGCATCGAACTCCAGTTTGAAATCAAAACGTACATTGCGTACTCACCACGATCCTAACAGGTGTTTCCAAAGAGCAAACAAGTTTTCCAAAGAGCTGTTTGCTACAGAAATAAATTCAATTTTTAATAAGAGCTCTTAATTCGGCTTGGTGTCTATAGACTTTCGTAGGGCACGTTAATATAGATATCCTTACATAAAAATCAACACAATACAAAGAAAATAATTGTGAAAAATTTTATTTAAACATTCATCACCAGTGTCTGCAGTTTGGTGTCCGAAACATTTCAATTTGTCTTTATTTTGTTCAGATATATAAAGACGTAAATATATCCTTGGTCAGCAAGAAGGAATTTACATCAAATTATATCGCATAGGTCATTAACGGTTCTATGAAACAAAATACACATAAAAGCCTCCAACCTAATGAAAAGTACATCTGACGCCTTCAAAACGAAATACCTTTTAAAAAGGTCAGATATTAAAAGACCAACGCTCAATACTCGAGAAAAAAGAAAGCAGTGCATTATATAGAAATCATGCAAATCAGTTGAACGAAGGTTAGAAGGTTTAACTCCACAAGTGATTCAGATCAACATATTCACTTAACTCGACCAAAAGGAAGAAATACTCTGGAACATCAAGAAAGAGTTGATAGGATTTCATCCCCAAATCGACATTCGTCTTATTCTTTCGGAGAAGAATATAATATTAAGTGAATCTGTCAGTATAATCCTGTCTGAACTGACACTGACAGTGATTTAGGATTGGCCATGATAGAACTGCGTTGCAGACACATAAACAAGAGGAGAAAACTATTGAGATGATACGTTCGTATTAGCTGGGCTCTCGGGACGGGTCTGCCCTACGTATATATCTTTTAGCGATTCTATTAAATGTTAATTTGTCAACAAAATGTTGTCCTGTATGTCTTTGTAGATCGACGATATATTTTTTTTGCATAGAGAGTTTTACGTATAATGTTATTTCTCTTAACATCATAGTGGGAGATCATCAAGGGAATTGGTGTTAAAATCATCCTCTATAATCGTCAGGTTTTGGTGAAGAAATTAAGAAAACTTGATAGGGTATAACTTATTAAGATTTACGTTGAAAGATGGTTACTATATTACAGATGGATCAAGTTATTTCCATTTATACCGAAAAGAATAATTTTAAGAATACCGGTATTAATAATCTTTACTTAAAGTGAGCATACTAGATCTTTGTTTAAATACTGTGTTGGATATTAGCGAAACCTAGTATTGACAGTTGAAAAATATCTATGTACTTACACCAGTAGTGTTAGAAATAAAATACAATTAGTGTGTAAATAGTATTATTAGGTCTTTTTAGGACGAAGCGCACAAACTAAAATTGTGGTTTGTTTCCTAATTGGGAAGTGTAATTGTTAGTTATACCCTCTGAATATTACTTTATATCTTCACACAAGCCTGGTGTGCACTGACTCCAAAGGACACAGAAAGTAACTACGAAGTAATCTTATTTCTGTGAAGAAAATTAAGATATTAAAGAGAATAAACTTGTAATACAGTTCTATTCATATCACAGTAATATTAATTTTTAAATTATATCTAATGCATTGATGTGATTTGTAGTGTAATTAATTAAATGGGGTTAAAAGAGACTACGGCTAAAATTAGCAACTAATATATTAAAAGTAAGCACATAAGCAACTCAAAATGAGAACTGCCTAACATAGACTGGCAAAAATGTTTTCACATAGTTTAACACGATAATCCGTTAACCAGAGTTTCTACATACACGTTACACATGGGTGCTCCAAACAGATTATTTCGTCTTTACATAAATGATATTTTCTCGGTAGATACTCCGCCTACATCTATTGCTCAGAAGAAATATAAGGAGTCATCTTTGAACTTGCTCTATTAATCAAGAAATATGAACTAAAAATCCGAATGGGTTTGCGAGATCCCTGACTGAAAATTACAGTGATTGCAATTATGTCTGTTTAATCATATAAAGAAAGTAGTATAATAGTTATACATTTTTACAATAAAGGCTAGTTTTCAAATATTTTACACTTCATTTGATGATGCGTATCGGTTGAGAAGTAATTTTCATTCAGAAGTAGGGGTTGAAAAATTCTACAACATTCAAAATGCCCTGACATTGACATTCCAAAAAATTCCTCCTCTTCCTCATGAAAGTTCGTAGAGTGTGTATCACAAACTGTTCATAGCTGCGACAACATAAGTGTGTCTTTAAAACATGTTTGCAGAGCATTGCTAGTACAGCAGCGTCTGTATATCATTGCTTACGTAGCATTGCATAACATTATTTGCGAAACATTGCATAGTAGCGTCTGCAAACCATCGCCTGCAGTAACCAGTGCCTACATAACCAAAAATTCTCCCTTACTTTCTCAGCAGTTTCCCCACTGTGCGCGAGTTCGCGATCCTGCAGATATGCTTTCTCTCGGGAGCCATTAGCCCGAGGCTATTTGAATGCCGCTTTGCCCTCCCCCCCCCCCACCTCCGCCGGCCGGCCGGCCGGTCGGCTGCCCTCGCGAACGTTCTGGCTCGCCTATTGCGGCCCGCAAAAAGAATGTTCGCTATAAAGAAGAATCTTGACGCCGGCGTTCTAAAGATGGGCTCGCGCCTCGCTGCAAAATGTTAATACGGCGGTGATGCAGGCCAAGAATGCCGGCACAGTTAGTTCTGGAAGAACGTGGCGAAATGTTTGTGAAAGAGAGAACTTGTATGTGAATATGTTGGGTGACAGCTTCAAATTGAATCGTTGAGTTTTCGCAGCGTCGTTTAGATAATGGGAAAAATGAATGGGATTCTCTACTTTACACCTCTACTTTACGATCCTATCTAAGATAGAATGTAAGATATATAAGTTCATTCAATGATGTGCAAATGATGCTCATTTTTTCTTAAATATGTGCATACGTTAAGCTTAATTTTAAACCAAGGTTAGTATTTTCATTATCATTCAAGAATCACTAAAAATGTATTGTATCAACTAAACATGAAATTGTATTATAAGTGGGGGTCCGAAAGGAGCCGAGGTTTTTTTAAATTGCAGGTGAAATTTATGTATATCATTGCATTCCCTTTTTCCTAAATATGAACAAAAGCGTAGGGAAATATTAATAAGGCGATAATGTCCAATAACGATGTCAGCGTTTGTTCTGAAAAAAATGTGGCAAAGTGTCTGTGAAAGAGAGAATTGATATGGGTGTAAGGTGAGATGACATCTTTAAGGCAATCGTTCGTTTTTAGCAAAGTTTAGATAAAAAATAAGTGTTTTTGTAAACGTACAATTGCAGGTATTTTTTTTCTGACGGAATACGAAGTAAGTTTGTTAATTACAAAAACACTACAGATCCATTTCGATTAATACGTAACGCTTTAAAGAAAGAACATGCATCATGAATTTAGCTCATAACAAATATCTAGTTACGTCATCAACAATACATGTTTATTCCACGTGTCACCTGAAATATATTTTATGAAGTGTTAACTAACAAATTCAACTAAATGTACTTCTTGCAAAATATATATTCGGTGGTGATAACTAATGTTTTCTCTGCCTGTATAATAAGTGGAAGATTATTGCGATTTTGTCTCAAAGAGTAAATCAATGTGAGATTGTTTGGTTTGAGAATGTTTGGTTATTAAAAGTTAAAATCAACATTTTGGGGTAAAATTACGTTAATTTAAAAATATATTAATGCAGTTTTATTGTTATTATACAAAGTTGTTAAACTGTAGTTTAATTTTGCCGTAACTAAATCCCGATCTAATAAAATGGCGGTTATTCAGAGCAAGAGAGAATCTTCTTGAATTTTGAAAGAATTTTACAGTGCTTACAAAATAGAAAATCGTAATCGTTAAGGCTCACGTAGTGGAACTGTTATGTTTAAGGGCCGACGTGTAGACGGCAACGAAATAAAACAATATTTTTACTTTGTGTGTTTTTAAATTTATGATGACATTTTCTACCCTCATTTCTCTTCAAAAATGGCTGAATCACACCTTATTTCACTGTTACACTTGTTTCATAACGACTGAGATTACATTTCCTACAGAGATTTTGAACCTCTTCAAACAGGGACATTGACACCAAAACACAAAACCAACACAACACAAAACTTTTACACCAGGACAAATAGTCTTCGCAAATACCAACATTATATATAATAATCATAAATCATCTTCTTTATTAAAGCAGAACACCTCAATTACAAAAACAAAAATTAAGATGCAAACATGTCTCCACCATAAAACCAATAAATTAAATTGTCGCATTTGTACGAGATGTGATACGTAAGTATGTCGCAAAGAATATACTTTGTTTGCATTCCTAATTAAGAAGAGGACGTTGCCAAACCATTTTCGCGATACAATCGAAGAGGGGTGCAAATAGTATTGCACAAATTAAACGAGCCGTATGAGACCGCGACGCTCCCCAAAGTCTTCATTCTCTCCCCCTATTTTTGAGATAAGGCGCCCCAGGATATTTTCTCCCGCGCCAAACTGCTCTAAGGGGCATCTCATTTTAAGATAACTCTCCGTATCGTAAACATGTGTCCATAATTTTTGCCGCGGCTCGCCAAGAGCACAGCGAAAAACCGCTCTCAGTACTTCTTTCCCCTATTTAATGCCTCCAGCTACAAACGATTCTGCCACGGAGGAAACGGGCGAGCTTAGTGAAAATTCACTTCGAGTTAAGAACTCCTCGCAAAACTGTTTTATGCCGGCGGTCGTGACTTTAACGTGAAAACGCTTTTTCGGGAAAACTAATCACGAACTGGCGGTCGAATTGCCTCCATTCCTGTGGAAGGAACGATTGCCTTCGTGCTATTTGTCAGAGATAAGGACGAAGAGGCGCGGGTTACTGCTGGGAGTGGGGTACTAACGCGATGTCTACGACTTACAGCGACGTTTGCAGTAGGGTGTCTGACTTGGCCGCGTCGCTACCGGAGCACTAACACGCGTGATAGCTTTCTGGGACAAGGGGAATTTTGGAGGGGTTTTCCCTCATTTCCTTCCAATTTCTTTCGCCCTGGGCGTATAACGCGACGATTGCGAGCTATTGCCGGTCTCGTAAAGTTTACGAGAGCGAGCGCTTCCGTGGTGATTCACTTGCGTGATTTTGGGGCTTCAGTTGTTGGCCACAGTGGTGCTGACCTACCCTGTATTCGGCTTGAATTGCTGCGCTGGTAGTTTATGAAGTAGTTTCATGCAACTTCAATGTTGTTTCTTGGAAAGGAAGCTGTGATGGTTCTAATAAAACAGGGTTTTTGAAAATTTCACATCACGTTCTTTAATTCCTGTTTAAGTTGAAATAATTTAAATTTTATAAACAAATCAGCAAAGTTATTTAAGTAGAAATATTTAACGTGTAAGTTGCTTTGTATGAATGATATATAAGTGTTTGCCAATTGAAAATAAAATATTGAATCGAATAAACGACGGTTTAAATTATTGTCTTGACGTAATGAATTATTTAAAAAACGTAAGATACAAAATTGAGCAAAAATATGTCTCTAAAACTGAAGATAAAGTTATTCGTGTTACAAATATTTTAATTTTACTACATTACTATTAATGCATAGAGTATGTATAATATGTATGATATCATGAATGATGAATCATCTTTCTGTTTTCCTCTTTTATCAGGCAAATTTAAAAAATAAATTCGTAACTCCTCAAAATCTCATGTTTTTTCCATAAAATTTAACTCATCACGATGAAGAATTGATAATTAATTTCCTCTAATGAGATATTATTTTCGATCTTAAGATTCGATGTACAGTGTAAACTTTTGTTTAATTTTAAAACCCACAAGAAGCATCAACATTTTTGCTACATCATGTCAGCCAGTGGTACTAAGAATTGAATTGACTGACAGTTTTTACAGGATTGATTTTCAAACTGATTTAAGAGTTCTATTTCAGAGTTACTTTTTTTAGACGGATCGTTTTATTGAAATAGAGTTGACTAAGTTTTAAATTAAAAATTAAAACCTAGATAAAGATCATTATATTTTATGTTGACTTCTTTCACTTTTATTACACACGTAACGATTCGCGACAGACTATAATTCTAGATAAAATACATTACTGACGAAAATAAATGTCACTTGTATTTCTCTCAGATTGGCATTAAAATAATCGTTACTTAGGTACCGTCGTAAGTAAATATATAGCATATTATTCTCTGAAGCCTAATCTTGTCTATCTCAAACTTGGATCGAATAAAAAGTATACGTATCGCCACCCATCATTTTGTTGTACAACGTCCACTCTTCCAAACCGGCTGAGTTAGCTCTCTTCAAGAACTGTTGCCACCACAACTACTCTAGAGCTCCTAGAATTCGTGTCCCCACGGTGGCTGATTTTCGACACTTTACTAGTTAACTAGGTGGAAATAAGATGCTATCTGGATAAAAATTCTACAGGGTGCTCTGACTGGTAGTTTTCCGTTATTTCTTGGATCAATTCTAGGTGAATGTCAGAGCAGTGCTGCAAAAAACGGATCATCGACAGCGCATTTTTTCTCATTCTTGTGTCTTCTTCTCCCACACAGACACAAACACACACCGATAAAATTAAATGCATTTCGCTACCACACTAATTAAGAAAAGACTTTGCTTGGAAATGTGCCAGAGGAATATGTTGCAATCCTTTGGAAGGTTTTCGCATTATTTATAAGAATATATTATACATCTATATTTCATATATATATTTATAAACCAAATAAAAATGGATCGTACAGTCGAAATTATAGTACGAAGTCTTGAATGAATGTGGAAAATGTCACAAATGTTTTTTGCTACATTAGAGTCAAAGCGGATTTGACTGGATTGACAACGGAGATTTGACAAACGGATTGGTTTGTTACTGAACAGTATCAGCGTATTATAGTGTTTCTATGAAACTTGAATTTGTTTCAGGTAAATATTAGGTTTTCTAAAAGAAGGCTTTATTAAAACTAGTTTTTACTAGATGCTGGTTAGAAATTATTCATAATTTTGACGTAACATATACAGAAGATAATTTCCCGTGTTGATCTAATATTGACCTCACGTAAATGTACCTTGAACCTCGCGTTCGCGCTCGCCAATCACTGAGGCACAGGGAAAACTGTTTGCGCCCTAGGCGGCAGAGAGTGTCTTGTCATAAACGTCGCGACGCCGCGCCGTGAGCGCCACGGTTGTCCGCGCGGTGCTGCGCTCTAGGCGGCGACGCCGGGAACTAACGCGACGCCGCCGTCGGGGAAAGTCCACACCAAATTCTCTCCGCGCCCAGGTGACGCACCGAATGACTCCTTTCAAAGACCATTTAGGCCTAGATTACTTATTTTTTCGTTTATTTTAGGTTATAGCCTGTTTTATTTCACAAAGGCAATATGTTTTTGGAGGTCATCATTTAATTCATTTCATACAAACACTTGCATACATTCACATTATACTTTGTTAACGCAGTCACATTTTAACAGTGTCTTTCCATCGTGTTCTTGGTCGTCTCACTCTTCCTCCTTCCGGTGTTTTGTCTCTTGCACTTCTATCAGGCTATCTGACTTTAGGTGGACATTCCATTTCTTCCTTCTCTTCCGAGTCTAGTCTGATACCGTGCCTCTTGGGCATGATTGTCTTATGTTAATATTGTGTTATTTATCTCTTACATTTCATTATCTTTTTTAATATTCGCATCTCTGATATTTACTTCATTTCACATTTGTTTCAGTACAGTGTGGCAGTGTACGTCTAATTACTGCCATATATATATATATATATATATATATATATATATATATATATATATATATATATATTCTTACTTTTGCTTATTTCCTTAAATATTGGATATTATTCCTTATTCTTTAGATATTAGATATTGTGAGATTGGGACACTTTGCTATTCTATTTCCTTTTATACTTTGATTTTTGTCTCTCTTAGAGATATTCCAACAATGGTTATTACCACACCTTAGTGTTTTGCATCAATCACTCACATTATCTCCATTCACCTCTATCACTTGCATAACTTGTTCTGCCACTTTAGTCAATAAGTGTGAATTATCAGTGGTGAATTATCTAGTTCATGAAGTTGATGCGACCTTAAATAACAAAAAAAAGAAACATTATTCTCCATGTACTATTTGCTAGTACGTTTTGTACAAATTACAACAAAACTTGATCGGAAACTGTAAAGAACAAAATCAAATTTGTTCAATATCATTTATATCATGGCAAAAATTAAGGTTACTATTGAATCCATTTTTTACTTCAAAATTATTTGAAGTTAGAAATCTTCATAGGAATACACATCGTATCAATATGTTTCAAAGATTGCCCACTGCTGGTAGTAAGTTACACACAAATGTGATAGCTTTAGACACACAAAAGGTTAAAGCGCTTGTGAACGACAAATGCCGAGCATTATCGTGAAAAGAAAAGAAGAGTTATAGATGAATTTTTCAGTCATTTCACTTCAAACGTGCGAAAAAATCTTGGACCATTTACTCTGTTCATTCGCAAATACGTTCTGCATATAAATTAAAGCTCAAAATGTGCTTTAGAAACTTTATGATATGCGTACATTTTAAAATTGTACTTGAAATATGATTCATATAAAGTTTGTTGGCATTTTAAGAAGGCATAGAGAAATAATGTGTTATGAAAAAGACGGTTACTTTACGGGAGATGAATTTGGGATGTTTGAATGTCTTTATATTTTTCTCTTATTCATTTTACAGAGATTCTTTTTCTTCTTTAAGGTTTTTACGACACATCAGTATCATTGTAGAATAACAATAAATCAAAATTGCCCATTTTGCTATGAATACATCTGATCAGTTGCAATAAAACGCGAAATCTCACATAATTATCACCTTATTACATAAAAACGAAAGAAATACACAAAACCATGAGACTTTCCTGAGGCGGAGCGTTCATTTATTTTCGTGGACTATCGCAGCAATTGAGAAAACACAATATTAGTTTTATATAAAGACATGAAATAGACAAAATGAATGTTTACTAAAATCAGTTCCTCTTCACATATTTTTGTGTTTGTGAGAAAACGTCGTCACTACACACAAGTCCTTATCAGATAATCTGCAATCAATGAATAACATTGTCACTGTAATAAAAATACTTATTCCGTTCAGACCTTTGCTCCGAAAATCCACAATTCCCTTACATCAACACCGCAATTCTTCCCACAAACGACTTTCACATAGCAGACACGTCCACGAGTGCCCCCTGCCAACAAAGACTTGTTTAGCACATGTCTGCATGAAGCTTGGAGCGTTAAGCGGGGCGTTCTTAATTAACAAGCCCTCCCCGCCTTCTTAATACAGGGAGCTCCAGGGGTCGCACTCTGTTATTCCACAAATGCCTGGCGCGCGGCGCCTCGCCGCTGCCTTGCAGGCGGCCGCCCCCGGTCGCGCCCCCACCCCCGCCTCTCCGCTCGGCGCAGATAGCTATCGGCCGCGGGCGGTCGCCCGGGCTCTCACTCGTTCAGGCGCCGAGTCAGCGGCGGCGGGCCCCGGCGCACATTGGGCCGAAATGGAGCAACTGGCGCGCACACCCAAATGAGAAAGAAACAAAGGGAAAGGAAACAGAAGAAATACAGAAAACAACAAAAAAAACAATTAAAAACAAAAAACAAAGAATGGAGAAAGAAAATCAGGAAGAAAGGAAAATTAAGAAAGATCGGACGAAATAGGGGGGAAATGGAGACCGAAAATAATTAAAATAAAATTTAGAGCAATAAAAAACTACTAGATGTAGAAAAGGAACGAAGAAATGCGAGGAGGAAAGAAGCGAAGGAAGATGCAAAAGAAGAAACCACAACTACGCGAGAAATGAATGGATAGAGGAACGATTGTAGAGAAGTACGAAGTGAAAGAGAAACGAAAGAAAGGGGAGCAAAATGAAGGTTGATCGAAGAGAAAGATTAACTAATAGAAGAAAGACGAACGAAAAGATAGAGGAACGAATTGAAAGTCGTATAGATTGAAAGAAGAAGTGAAAGACGGGAAAAGTGAAATATTATGAATTTTTGTTTAAATATGAATGTGATAAGACAATGGTGGCTTGAATCTTTGTCACTGTCTTTAACATTGTTTTTGTTTGAATCATTGGCGACTTTTTGATCAATTAACTCAAATCAGATCTCTCGTCTGGGAATCAGCATTCCCCGTTGCTTGAGAGGTTTGTTTTTAAATCTCACAAAATAAAAAATAGTAAATAAGCACACAAATAAATAATGAAATAATGAAATAATGTTATTATAATATATTACATCTCAATTAATAACAATGCTATGTGCGTGTTTGGCATCATTTCGACCCACTTGGAAGGTAGCGGCTTTGGCGGTCGGTATCACCGCTTCGCAACTCATATTAACACTCCCGTCCAGCACACCCTAATCCTCTTATTAACCTCCTCACAATAAAACTGGTCGAGATATCCCTCCCTCCGTCCCACGCTCGCGGCGCGGCGTGGTGCTGCGGCGGAAACAAAAACGAGAACAGGCGAAGGGGCGAGCGTCTTGCTGCTGGAAGAGAGGAGGGGGTGCGGGCCGGAGGGAGGAAGGAGTGTGATTGGGTAGGGCGAAGTGGCTGCGCGACACGTAATCCCGTGCCAGGGTGGGGAAACATCTAGAGTTCTTCCAAAGACGGGTCTGTTTCGTTGGTGATAAAGAGCAGGAAAAGGTCCCAATCAATAGTTGTAGCTAGCTGATATTTGATGAAAAAATTGGCACATCGAAATTCCAACACCTGTAACAACCACTAACTTTAAAAGCAATTGAGAAAAGTATTCTTGAATCAGAATTAAAAAATGTTACATTGGGGCATAAAATGTAATTAACACTGTGTTGAGAAACCTCATGTAAATGCCAATAGATGCTGAGATAGATTTCACTGTAGTTCAACTGAAAATAGAAATTTTATATCTACAACTAGTTAAAAAAGTAAGGTGCATCTAGTATGTCACAGACTCATCTGAAATGCTAACACATCTTAAATTTTAAAAAAATTGTTTTACTTTTAGGTATTGAATAACTGATTTAGATTCAAATGTTGACTAGGAAGAATAAACGCCCTGAATGCATACCTTGGACATTTCTAGAGATTGAGAACTCTATTCCACACGTAATTTTTTAATTTTTATCATTTTTAATATTTATTTGATTAAATTTCAATTATTTATGAACGAGAGAGATCAATATAAATTGCGTAAAACTTCAGCAATAAAACCAATACGATATTTCATCATTTGGTGCAATTTTCACATGACAATTGAATGAGATACATCGATCGAAATGGATATTATTTATTTCTTAGTGTATTTGGGAACAAAGAACATTAAATCATGTTCAGATTTAATTTTTCAAGTACAAGTAGTGTAAAGTAGTGTATTGTAGTGAAATGTAACCGTAATATAGATATCAATTAAGAATCTGCAGTATGATCTGCTTCAACTGACAATTAATAAACAGTCCTGCGAAGATGGCTCCAAGTACACAAGAAGCACATCGTTGATGTAACTCTAAAGAATAACAGTTATGTTGAATAAACGAAACAATTAGAGCCTGAGAATTCACGAAAAATTCGTTCTCCTGAATTCCAACGCATTAAGAATTTAAGAGGTACAGTCCTGTTTCGAAAATAAGCTGAGAAACTTGCTTTCCTTTTCCATTTATAGGATCTCAAATATTGGAATAGTAACATAAAAATGTTCAACATTCCTGATTTGGAATTGTATTGCCTTCTTATGTCATATTGCCTTCATATATAGCTATGTCGAATATTTTGGAGTTGGGTAAAATATAGCACATGTTGAGAGTAGTCGATTAATTCGCTCATTTGCCAGTCTTCAATTAGTCAGAGCTTGTTGATTAATTTGTAGAAATCACAAAGAATCTTGGCATAAAAATGCGTTTGAAATAGTTTGTTGCGCCGACTGAAGATTGTTTGATGTCAAACTGAAAGACTGGGGTTTCGTCGTACCAACTCTAAAAGGCGTAGCGAAGAGTCATCTAAGGTATCTAGTGAGGTTAGGTTAAGTGAGATGGTATTATGGCAATATGAATTCACGATTGACCAAATGAACCTCGAAACTATTTTTCTGGTCTCTCACAAGCCAGCTTGCCATTTTTTAAACCTGTTTCTGCCAATCTTCGTCGACGTAACGCATTTAAACTGTCCTAACCGACTCGTAAAAAGTAATATTTTGACATCAATTTAAAAACCATTTTTAAGATCTGAATTATAAAAAAATAGACATCTGCAGTGATACTTGATTTATTTTAATTTAATATTTCCAATTATCTTTATACAAGAAGTAATGGCTTTGACACATACTTAAAGTCGTAAAGATATTATGTTTTTTTATTTTTATTTTATTTATTTTAGGGCGCTTTTGAACATATCAACACCTTTTAACTCAATATGAATTACGTCCGATCCTCAAATGACGTATACGTATGGGTGGAAAGGAAATATAGACTTAATTGATGGTTAAGCTAACAAATAATATGAATTTTAAATTAATCTTGTTATTTGTAAATTATTATTTTGAAATAAACTAATATTTTGCTCATTTTATACTATACCTACAAGACCGAAGACTGACAGTAATTTTCCGTTCTTTGTCTTTTTACCAAACGATAACTACTCAAGTGCCAACGGAATTTCCTATCCCTCCAAACTATTAACTTGTAAAAAAAGTTAAAATTAGTTTCTCAGTTCCGCAGCTGTTTCTGAGCGCAGGTTCGAGCACAAACTGCTCCCAGAGAGCGTTTCGGTTCAAACATTAAAAATATCCTGTGCAATGTGAACCTCGAAGCAAGAACAGGAAATGCCTTCAGTGTACACGACATTCTGACGAACTAAATTTAATTAATTTCCCATGAAAGCAATTTCCAACTTTCATGAATTAAGGTATAGCACGGTGTTTAATAAGTCAACTTCAAGCTTCTCGGGGTAGAATCTTGAGAAAGTAGTGAAATGTGGCCAGAGAATAAAAAGAGATGAAAAGCATTTTGACGTCTGTAGACTTAACGAAGACAAAGTGACAAAATTGTTGTTAACGAATAAAAAAGACATTATTGTCTGATCTGTTTAATAGTTCTATCTCAACATAAACGCACTTCTTTGTTTTCCAAGACACAATTTGGTACTTTAAAGATGACACTTTAACTTCAGAGAGAAGTTGAAATTTTTCAGCCAATGTTTGGTGTAAAATCTTCACCACTGTGTTATGTTGTTATTTTTATTCAGCACCAGAAAAATGTGCATTCTGAAGTAATACGAGTAAGTTGGACTGATCCTACTGATGGGCAACCATATCGTCAGAACTCATTCTCCATTCTTCCATATTTGACAATTAGCTTCAAATACCTCATACCGTCATACCGTGTCGGGATGACTTGTATCTAAATGGCCATCATGGTAAGTTTCTGGAAAGATCTGTCGTGATGTGAGTGAGAAGTTCGACACTTTCAGGTCAACATGCGTTTGACTCATCTCATGAGGGTGTCTTCCATAAAGAGATTTCGCCATCCATGAATTCAGCTTTTCACGATCATAGCATGTGAAGTCAGCAGCCTCTTGCTATGATAACTCAAAAGGTGTAAAAGTAGCTGCTTCAAAAAATGCTTAATGTGGACTTGGTGTGTTTGCAGCTGAATGAAAAAAAATTCTCATGTTATTAACTTGCCTGCAAAGTTCCATTTCTAATACTCACCTATCCTCCTTCACCGATATTTCTCGGTAATTTAGTGGGTCACTAAATTAACTGAAGATTTCATAAAGTGCATGCATGCCTTTGTTATTAAAACTCTGATTTTCCGTTGTAAGTTCTCAGAATCTGATCTTCCCAGTGGCGTCTCCTGAAAGATCGGGTAGGGGATGCGATAAAAAGTAGCAAATAGTTCGTCAATAAAACACTGGTTGCCTTCACTAGTTACTGAGACCATATGCTCAAACGTCGTTTTATAGTGACTTATTGATATATAAAATTAACAAAAAATAGAAAATATTAGAAAATATATTCTATTGTTAATCCCCATATAGCAAGAACTCATAATGCTACAGTATTTGGGCACGGCCAAAAAAAAAAACCAAAAAAAAAACCTGTTGAGATACACTAGACCCAAAGGAGTCTCAGTGCAGCCCCCTCGTTGTTTCCTAATAAAACTTCATAGACGTATCATTACACCTCATCAATATACGATATTAGCTCCATCAGGGGCATTTTATATATTTTTTAAAGAGTTGTTATATGTCTTAAGTTATTTTTTTCTTCGTTAACAGTCTTCACCACTTCAAAAGGCACATATTCAGTTGTTTTTCTCATGGGTTTGCTGCAAACGGTATAGAATATAAGGTGAAAACTTGGCTTTTCTGTATCATAACAACCTCGATTGACACTAATTATCAAAAATTCGAATTTGACAACATTTTCTAAAAGCTGGAAGGAAACGTTATACTAATAAGATGTTTAACTGCTACAAAAGCGACTCACCCTCGCGAAGAAAATTTAAACTGCTTCCGCTAAGTCTATATTCTACCACCCCTGGAGGCTGATGAACGAAATTATTGAAGCCGAAGTTTGTAGACCAGATGCGTTTGCAAAATCGCATCAGACACGTGATTTGTGCCCAAATCCCCAGTACGCAACCTTCTGAAAGGTCACTGACCACGCAGCAGAATAGAACATAGGGAACGGATGTGATTCTCTGAGAAACCACAGTGTTACAAAACCAGGTACTGTAAACCGATGCGGTGGTCTGAAGCGTTGAATAAATGACAATCTATTATAGCAAAGAGAAAATGAGAAACATGTACTGTAAATGAAGTCGTAGGTTTCCGCGGCCAGAGGCATGTGTTTGATCATGGGTGTCCGGGTGACGCCGCGTCGAAGGCTGTGTTGCCAACGTTTCGACCATCTCATGGCAATCACGCACATGTACTGTAAAGATTAGAAATCACAAAACCAACCCAATAACAAAAGAATGAGACTCATCTCTCGCATCCATTGACGCAGCGCCACTGGTTGTGCTCCTCTTATTAGTACCAAATGAGTAGTTCTAGGCAGAAACAGCGTGGATGTAAATAACCTCAATGAACTTTCTTCCATTAATTTTTGTTTTCAACACTTACTTTTCGTATCCGGGAAAATTCGTAACAAAATTCTTTCTTCATTTTACTTTATTCAATGCTTCTTACTTGCCTCATTCCCAGATACGTGTTGTTTTCTTTATGTACACCTGTATTATTATTATTATTATTATTATTATTATTATTATTATTATTATTATTATTATTATTATTTGGTTTTGCTCATCCAAGGCATTCATTCATGCCATTTGTTTGTGTACTAGTTCTTACATACAGTCAGTGTAAATTGGTCGTGGGTACATCGCTATTCTCTCTGTTTTTGATTACATCTAGTCATTGGCAGTTAACAGGGATAAGATAAAACAATCTTCAGAACAAAAACGTTCTTCCTTTATTTTCACAAAAATAGTTTCTCAAAAGTAATCCAATTGCTGGATGCTAATGGAAACAAAAAAATAATCTATCGAAATGGGACCCAAAAAGTCTTAGAATATCTGGAAGTAAATGCTTTTGCGCATGAATTAAGTTACAGAAAATGGGAAAAGTAAATGGGAACGACTTGCGTCATACTGCAGTATTCTTGTGTCATTGCTCTCGCCCTTTCGTCTTTGAGGTGAGGTGCCGTCGGACCTCTGCAGAGTTGGCCAACTGTAGTGAAATAGTTCCAACGTAGGAATTTGCTGTTGAAGAACGCAAACCGGTAATGTGGTGACACGAGCGGTGCTCATCGATTCGGGAGATATCCCTACGGACTACAATCCCAGAAACAATGACACTCGTCGTTATCGACCGTTTTGGCGAGAGGAAAGCATTGGAGAACAAACCGCAGCGGTCACCCTCCAGTCTTAAGTGTCCACGTTGATCATTGTCAGTACATCCCAGTGTGTTGACAGTGGGTTATTGTGAAGGTATTTTGTAAACCAGTACTGTTATAATCAATTAGAAAATGACTACATTTTTCATGTTCCTTCGTAAATAGCTCTGAATACAAAATTATAGATACAGGACAATGTACGAAATAACTGCATTCTCCGGCTTTATCACTATCTCTAAATCGCATGGAGCATTCTGAAAACAAAGATTTGAAAAGGAAAAAATTCAAACAACCAGGGTCTCAAAAGAGCATTAAAGAAAAGGGGAATATATATATATATATATATATATATATATATATATATATATATATATATATATATTCCAATGCTTTACCATAGATTCACAACATTTATCATAGGACACTCTTAAAACAGGGTAAACGACACAGTTTGTCTGAGGGTCTATATTTTGTTGCACATAGTTATGGTGTCTCACATTTTCTAAGTTACAAATGATTTGAAATTCAAATATGTTATAGAAGAAACAAAAGACAGGAAAGTAAGTGAAAATAAAACGTAGAAAAAGTTTCAGAGCATTATTATTAAAAATATGTTTTATGGAATGATTCATGTAAAGTAATTTTTGAACATCAAGAAAAGGGAAAGAAAAAGAATCAAAAATATTGTTTGTTAAGATTCAATTCGGTTCTGGTTCTTTTCTGGCCAAAACTTAATTTTTTTTCACAGGATATACTGTTGCTTTGTCTGCTATATAAATGTCAAGCTGTTTATGATCACCTCAGTCACAAAAGGTAGTGGTAGTAGGTGTATCACTGTTAGGATTGTTTTCAAATTTGCTCCGAATACTTTTGTGCAATCACCAATCAAACATTGCGAAGTTGTGATTCAATATGTAACTCCAAAATATGACTTCTCAAAAAATATCAATTTTTTTTAGTGTACACGCATCCTATCTATGGTTACTTACATATGGTTAAAATTAAAATATCAAAAATGTGAACCGATAACAGAGAACTGTAAGTATCTACGAGTATGCATTGTTTTAAGCCATTTAATAAAATTATAACGGGTGTTGAAGAATTAATTAATGGATAATACTACAAATGATATTTAAACAACTATTGAAATTGAATATTACCTCTGATGAGTGGTTGCATATTTTACATTGAATTGCATAATGGGAACTGTTTCTATTTGGGAATGTTAATTTCTTCGAGTTGTTCTTCAGATATACGATATTTATAATGGTCAACATTATTTTTAATGGCAACTTCATACAAAGTTGGATTCGCATAAGTTCTAATGTTTGAGTCACGGGCATGATGCTACATTGAATTCCTAATGTGCCTATCACCAGTTCCTTAACCTAGTCTGAACATATTCCTTAAGAGTAACTTGACACAAAGTGAGATTCACGCTAGTTCTAATGTTTGATTAATGGGCGCATTGTTACTCAAATTTACTGATGGACAGTTCGTGATCCTACACACGACATTATCCTTGAAGGCAACTTCCCGAAAAGTAAGATTCACCAAGTCCTAATGTTTGATTCAAGGGCACATGGCTACATTATTTCTCTAACGTATCCAAGGCCAGTTTTTTAACCAAGGCTCAACATTATCCTTAGGAGCAACATCAACCAAAAAGGGATTCACGTACGTTCTAATATTTGATTCACGAGCACATTGCTACAATGTTTCCCTAATCTACAGTTCTCGAATCTAGGCTCGACATTATCCTTAAGGGCAACGCCTCACAAAGCGAATCAGTTGCAAAAGGTCGGGCACCCCTGCCTCGCGCTCCACGGAGATAAAAGTAGCGAGGGCGCCCACAACGCGACCGCGCCTCCTCTCCCCC